>ML675647.1:6193536-6256009 GCA_007922155.1 Mesoclemmys tuberculata
GCCGTAGGGTGTTTATATAAGAGTTTGTAGATGGGTGCTGGAGCCCCATGCGCCTACGGGGGAAGGGGGTGTGTGTGTGATATTTGCAGCGTTATGGGCATGCTGCGGAAGGGGTGGCGTGTTGTGTGTGGCGAATGTGCAGGGCTGGCTGCATGCCGGGAGGCGGGTTGCGTGTACATCTGCGGTGGTGTGTGGCTGCTGGGAGAGGGGTGTGTCGTGTATGTAGGTGCATGTGGTAGGGAGGCGAGTGTGGTGTGCTGGGAGAGCTGTGTGCGCGCTGGGGAAGAAGTGCGTGTTGTGTGTGGGGGGGTAAGTGAGCAAAGGGTGCGGGTATGTAACACTTGGGGCTGCCGTGCGCTGGGGGCGGTGCGTGTGGCCTGGGAAAGTTGTGGTGGGTAACCTTTGCCTCTGACTGGAGTTGCTGGAGAAGAAGGGTGACATCCCCTCTCCCCCCCAGGGAGTGGGGGGTGGCATGGGGGAGACACGGGCATGTACAAACCGGGGGGGGGCGGTGCACAATCCAGGGATGCCGCACAGTGCGTGTGTTACGGAGGTGAGGGGAATGGGGGGACAGAAATTCCTCAATGAGCCGAGCCTCACCCAGTCCCCCTCCACCCTCACCCTATTAATCTCAGCCTGGCCTTTTCCCCTGAAGCATCGTGCTGTGCTGTTTCCAACTCCCCGTGCGTGGGCAGAGGGTGGTTGCAGACGGTCCCATGGGGCTGGAAGTGCAGCTCTGAGCGGGGTGCGGGTGAGGGTGTTCCAAGGAGGAGGGTATAAACCCGTGACATGGGGAATCTCCCACCCCTTGGAGCTGTGCCATAATTGAGCCCAGGGCATCCGTTGTACTTGCTGGTCGAGCACCTCCCCAGTGCAAGGACAGAACAGGGCTGGAAGGCAATGCAAAGCAGTGCTAGGATGGCCTAGTGGTTAGTGTGGGGGCCTGGGGCTTTGGAAGAAGGGGTTCAATTCCCACCTCTGCCACAGATGCTTCATGTGACCTTGGACAAGTCACTTAGCTGCTCGGTGCCTCTGTTACCTGCCCGTACTGGGGGGGCTAACAACATGGCCCTGTCTCGCAGCAGTGCTGTGGTGATAGAGGTGCTAAAGTTGGTGAAGATAGTTCAAGAGCCAGAGCTAGTGTCAGCCTGGAGCTGTGGTTAGGAGAAAGGTGAGAAGAGGCCTTGGCTCTGAGACCTGATGGGAAAACTTTTCTTAGCAAAAAAAATCTCATTTGGATGAAAACAGAAAAGATTTTGTCATCTACGTTTTTTTTTCTTCAAAAGGTTTTGGGATTTGTTTGGGGTTTTTTGGGTCAAAAAACTGAGAAAATGTTGTTTTTCAACAACTGTAAAATTTCAGCCTATAAAACACAACATTTTTGTGGGTTGGGCTGAAAATCGTAGTGGTTTTTCAACTACCGCCCCTGAAAATGGCATTGAAAAGGGATGTTTTCTGCAGACTTTTCTGTTTGGACAAAATGCCAGTTTTCACTGTGGGAGGGTGTTTCCAATGAAAAATTTCAATCAGCTGTAACATTAGCATCTCCCTGTTACATGTATCATTGTACCTGGGGGTGGGGTGGTTGGGGCTGTGGGTTCTGCACAGTTAGACCCCCTCAGATGTTCTGTCTAACCTTGTCTCGCCTCTTTAGAAGGGAATGGATGCGTCAGAGGCAGGTGTATCTCTCTGCAGATTGCACGGGATTGTGTAGGGCTGTGTTGTAAAGACACAGATTCCTTCCTGACCCCTGGTGGTTCATGCCCTGAAGCATCTGTATTGTTGACATCTGGTGGTTCTTTTCAATATGAAGCCAAACTCTGCCAGCTTGTCCCTTTATCATTCTGCTTGCAGTGCTCCAGAGTGTTGGCCTCTTGGCTTCCATCACTTTTCACTGTGATCTCAGGGAGGGTCCATCTTCATGCCAGGTGCAACAGTGATGAGGGAACTAGTTTTGTTTTGCAGCGTAGATTGGATCTTGCCATATCTTATAAATTGCGCTCAGACCTTGGACAACTCCTTCCCGTGCCAGGGTGAGACTTCTGTTTTAAGTAGGAAGGTCAGTCTTTGTTCTCAGTCCTCTGGCACGGCTGGGTTTGTAATATAGACGGGGCAGCTGTGAGATGCAGGCATGGTGAGCCAACAAGACGTGTCCCCCATCTGTAAATGCAAGGTTGCCCCGTCTCACTGGTGCTCATAGATGTTTCTTGTAGTCCTTAGAGCAATTGCCGGCCTCAGTGCCATACAATAATTTGTCCATGCAAATGTATGTACAGTCCATACAATAATTTGGGCACTTTTTAATATTGCTTAGAAGGAAACAATTTCAGTTCTTTATCCTTGGCTTCCCATGGGTCACGTACTGGGCTGGACTCAGGAGGCCTGGGCTTTACCACTGGCCTGCTGGGTGACCTTGGGCAAGTCGCTTCCCGGCTCAGCGTGCCTCAGTTTCCCCATCTGTAACCTGTGGATAATAATCCTGCCCTCCTTTGTAAAGTGCTATGAGGGCTGCGTAAGAGCTGGGAATTGCGGTTTTTGGTCTTTCACCAGGCTCCTCTAAAGCATTTCGACAATCCTCTGTATGATAAAGCTGACCCCACGTTTCCCCAGAGAGGAAGCAGCGTGATGCTAAGGACGCGGGGGCTGCCGTCGGGGAGCGCTCGCACAGGAGGCAGCTGTGTTCGAGAGCAGAGAGGGCTGGCGCTACACAATGGCCACTCTGATCGGCCAGCACAGGACAGCGCCTTTGTTCTTGCATCTGTGCTATCTCTGGCTGTGGTCATCTCAGAACCGTTAAACTATGGAGGCGCTGGCTGGTTGGGAGGCTGCTGTGAGCATCCCCAGGTGGCATGTGTACATCCTCCCCACTGAATTAGTGCTAGAGGGTGGTGGGGAGTGGGGTGGATGACCCCTCTGAGCTACAACTGAATTTACTGCCCTCTACTGGACAGAATCAGAACAGCTGAGCAGTGTGTCATAAGTCCCGTACAGCTAGCAAAGATCCTTCTTTAGTCCAGGTGCCCATGCTTTTGGATCAGGAGGATCCAGGTTCTGTCCCCAGCATTACCAGGACACTCTCGGGCTGGTTTGCAGCCTAGCAGTGACAACAGCGGGTGGAATCGCTTCTACTACAGATGCAGTGAACACTTCCCCCATAAATCACTGGGATCTTTCGTCCATGATTCTTCCCATGAAGTTGTAAGTGCCTACAGATTTGCTGAAGTATATTTCGAAGGCAAATGCTGCTGTCAGTGATGTTGAGAAGGCCTGAACTTATCAGACCCAGAAGAAGGATGAGAATCGAATGTCTCCCCAACTTGGCGTTTTTGTGTCACACTCTGTGGACGGCACCGGTCAGTTTCCCTTCCTCTTTCTAGTCATTTTCACTTTATGGATTGGCGAATGCAGGCCACAGGGCATTTGTTTCAGGTTTTTGAGAACCATGCCATTTTGATGCCGGGCAGTTTTTGTTTTTGTTCTTCGTGGGTTTTTTGTGCTGGTGAGGGGAGGACTCTCTGTCGGAACCCCTTGCTCAAACAGCCCCACATTTGGACCCCTGATCTTCTCAGCCCCTTATGAGGTATCATGATATTGACCATCCAAGTCTGCCCATGAATTGAAGAGCACGTAGGACTTATCTACAGTACAGAGCTTACAGCAGCGCAGCAGTCGCAGAGCAGCAGCGCCGCTGGGAGATCGCTCGTGTAGCCGCTCTGTGCCGATGGGCGAGAGCGCTCCCGTCCGCGTGATAAAACCGCCTCCGCGATCGGCAGTAGCTATGTTGGTGGGAGAAACTCTCCTGCTGACCTAGCGCGCGTCTCTCGGTGTAACTTATGTCACTAAGAGGTGTGCTTTTTCAGACACTGAAGCGGCATACATTTTATACCGACGAGTGATAGTGTAGACGTGGCCTTGGGGAAAAACGGCAGCTAAACGGTAAGCGAGTCTCAGCGTTAATTAGAGCAGAGCTGCTGCTCCGCTGTTGTCCGGGGGCTTCTTGGGTCAGAACGCTTTTGTGTAGCTGGCCCCGGGTCTGGACAGGAGACCTGACGCACGATTGGCATCTGCTGCTAAACAAATTTTTGCAGCTAGGCCAAATCTTGGATACAACTGGCTCTTCCTTATGCTGGCTTCACCCCAGTTAATTTCAGTGCAGTTAACCCTGATTTACCTGGGTATAAGAAAGGGGAAACTCAGATCCCATGTGCCTGGGGCTGCCAAACGAGCAGGGGACAGATGACGTTTGGCTCTGTGTTAGTGGCTTTGTTTGAATAGATCACCAAAGCACCAAGCTTGTGCTCCCGATGGGGAGAACAAGGCAGAGAGATGGGAAGAGTCCATGGATGGCACGTGAGCAGGGCCTGGGAAATGCAAACACTGACAGGGGATGTTTGCAGAAGTTGGGGTCGATACCTGGGGGCCGTTTAGCAAGGTGCTGGCGGGATTGTGTTACCAGTGTTCGTGGATCAAGGCCAAGGCGGGCTCAGCTGCCTGACGGTTGCAAACACGCCGGATTTATGGGCCTCTCCCCAGAGCATCTAAGCCCCATAGTTTAGTTTCACAGCCCCTCTGCAAGGTGGAACGTTGTTACCCCACCCCCATCTTTACAGAGATGAGGAAACTGAGGCACGGAGGGAGGGAATCCCCCAAACTGTCATTTCCTGGCTCTACTGACAAAATCTAGGATACCTGACTCCCAGGCCCCCCCATCTCTAACCACTAGACCTCACTCCTCTCCCAGAACTAGGAGCAGGAGCCAGGAGTCCGCTCTGTTGCTTTAACCACAAGACCAACCTTCCTCTCCAGATGGCAGCTGGTTGGCGGTCGCAGTACCAGGCCGTTGTCGGTTACTGGTTGGGGCACATGGGAAAGAAGTCTCAGCAGCCTGGATATGGGGGCTTGGATTAGTTTGAGGGGCTTGTGGGGCGTGCAGGGACCTCTAGCTTTGTGATCACCTCTGGGGCAAGCAGGCTGTTGTCTACGTATTTCCTCCCAAACATCCCCGTTTCTCTCTGTCTCTGTCTGGTCTCCCTGATCTCGCTGGCTCCGGGATTCAGGATGAATTAGGGGTGGGATCCCCTGGAAGGTCTCCCCGGCAGGCAGCGTGGGGTTGCGTGGCGAGCCCTGGTCTCCGGTGCTCCGTTTGATTGATTGGATTTTTTTGGTCTGGCTGATCTGGAAGGCCTTTGAAAGCTGCTTGCTTGTCATTTCAGGCCGCGAGGTGGCGGGGGGGAGGGAGAACTATTTAAAAAATAATCCAGAGATGACGGCTTGTCCCGTTTCCAGCCCTCCCGCGTCCCTCCCCGGTGGCAGCCGTGACTCATGCCTCCGGGGCCCTTTGAACTTCAGAGGAATGGGAAAAACAAGTATAACCGAGGTAGCCAAAACTGCACAGAGAGCCCATCACCGTGGTCTCGGATGGGTTCTCGGGGGTTGGTTCTGCAGCCTCTCTAGGCAAGGGGGGAGCAGGAGGAATGACGAGCCCCTCCCGCCCTGCCTGATGAATCTGAGCAGCTCAACCCACACCACCGGCTGCTTCTGCCCCCCACACTTGGTCAGACTGCTCTGGCAGCTTAACAGGGCCTGGAGCTGGTGAGTTTCCACTCAGCAAGTTGTCAAAGGGGCCCCTTAATGCCACTGAGACGCAGGCCCCACTGAGTTCAGGGCAGCGACTTGGATCTCCTCTGATAAGTCCGAGGCGAAGCGGCCCCACTGGAAGATCTGAGGGTGGAAAGGGGGAGCTGCCCCACCCCCCAGGGATTTTAATTCCTTCCCCACAGCTGACTAAAATGCCATAAATCCCTCGCAGCTCAGCGGTGACCTGGCAGAATAATCTCCCTCGTAATCGCTCTCCAGGGTATCTCCTGGCTTCGGTTTCTGGGCGTCTTGTGTATGATTAAGTCTGTCTCGCCTCGGCTTCTGATTTAGGTTCACATGGGCGCTCTCTTGCATCCCTGCACTTGGGCTACCTCCGGATGTAGCCGGAGGGCTGCAGAAGAGCAGGGAGAGCAAAGGGTTAATGGGCACCCAGCCCTCTTGGTGCGGAGAGATGGTCACAGGTGAAATGAGTTCTGTGGCCTCTGCTGGATACGTGGAGCAAGGCGGCCAATTATTTGGTGGTGCATCCTGGGCTGGGGTAGCGGGGGCCTGTGGGTCAGGACCGAGGGGTGCCAGCGGAGGGGTGTGTGTGTGTGTGTGTGTGTGTGTGTGTTCAGGGCCAGGATAGAAGGGGGAGTTGTGGATTGGGATTGGAGGGCAGTAGTAGAGCTGGCGGGGGACTCAGAGCTGAATGGGTGGGGGTGGGTCAGAAGGGAGGGGTGTCAGCCCCCCACGTTCTGCTTTTCTCTGTCCGGTGACATTCCCGGTCCGTGACTCCTGGTGTTGCAGACAACACCCCACTGTCCCGCTGCCCCCCGCGGTGACAGGGTGCTGGGGAGAGAACCTGGGACCTGAGACCCGAACAGCACCTCGAGCTAAGCGCAGGGCTCCCTTTGCCCACAGCTAGAGCGAGCCCAAGAGGCGAAAGCACCACAGCTCACCGCCACGCTCAGTCCGCCATGGCCGGGCCCTGCCCTGTCCCACCGCTTGGCACCACATCCCTTCCCAGCTAACCTGTGCCCTTCGTTTGTCTTTGCAGCTGATGGCCGAGGATGGTGGGGCCGTGGGCCTCTCCAATGGGGGGTCTGGGAGCCCCACCGACACCATCCAGGTGAGAGGTGGCCCTGGTGCTTGGTGGCTGGGATCTGCTCTCCTTAGATCCTCGAGGGGTCGGGGTTCTTGGCTCGGGTGCATGATAACCCTGTTCTGGCTGCTTGAGCTGTGTTTTCTCTCTGTCTCGGTCTCCATCTTCCCATCTGGGGATGCTGGGATAATGGTGGGGTCTCTGGTGCCCCCTCCCGTGAGCAGTGCTCTACCAGAAACCATTGGATTGGCTCTTTTTTTTTTATTGAACCCTGCAGAGCGCTGGGACCCAGAAATAGCCTCTGGCAGCAAGTTTCACAGGTTAATTTTTGCATTTTAAAAAAGTTTTGCTTTTATCAGTTTTAAATGTAGCTGCCGTACTTATCTGGCCCTCCTTACCATAGTATCTGAGCGCCTCACAATCATTAATGCATTTATTCTCGAGCAAGGGGAACAATCCCCAGTGTGCTGATGGGGGAAACTGAGGCACAGGGGCTAAGTGACTCCGCTAAGTTCACATATAGAATCTGGGGAAGAGTAAGGACTCGAACCCAGGTCTCCCAAACCCCTGCTCAGTTGCCTAACCACTAAACCAGCCTCTCGTGGCTGTCTTTCGTCTCTGTCAACTTCTCCCCGGTCCCTGCAGCCCGGCTCCCCATCTGCGGACCAGCTTGTCGGCTCCGAAGAGACAGGTCGGGGAGGCTGGCTGCTAAGGGGCAGGATCTGATTAACAGTGCTGTGCTGATCTATAAACAGATTAACAGTGCGTGGCTTCATATCCGGCTGAGAGCTGGGTGGTCCGGTGCCATGGACCCAGGCAGGGGGGAAAGTAGCTGGTAGCTGAAGTTTCTTTAACTTGCCAGGCGGCGACAGAAGGAGTGGCTGGAAATTGACCCAGACTGGAAGTAAGGGGCAAGTTTCCATGCGCCGGGGTGAGTAGGCCTGGTTTAGCCGCCTTGGGGACATGGCAGTGTCTCCGTCACGTGGAGCCTGCAGATTGCGCACGGGCAGCTGATGAAAAGACCTGCCCCGCTGCTGGGCTCCGTGCAGGACTCTGCTCTCTGGCCTGCCCGGTGGAGCCTTTCGAGCTTGAATTGAGCACAGAGGGGGATGCCTGCTGGCTGGAGGGTCCTTACTTGTGCTGTCGCTGGTTCGTTCGGCTCCTCCCAGGGACAGTGGTGGCTGCAAGCCGTGACCGTCTGAGGGCCGGTTGGTGGCCTGGTCTGGCCTGCTCTTCTCTGTTCATTTGCTCATGCACATTGCATGGGGCACTAACTGGCCCCTGTTTGGCAGGCTCAACAAAGAGGCCCAGAGTCGAATGAGTTGCGTGGCCTGAACTCTCCTGGAGAGTGCGATGCACACACAATTCCTCCTGTGCAGTTGTGCCGCATGGGGGAACAACTGCCATGCCTCATCCCAGAGCTGGCTGCATTTTGGCGCTCGGGGAACGAGCCCACTGCGACGTTGCAGTGTGCTGTTTTTGCCACAATTCGCCCCAGAGCTGGCCGCATTTCAGTGGCAGGTGAATGATCCCTGTGCAGCAGTGTTACGTGCTGTCAAACCACTGCTGCACCCCACCCCAGAGCTAGCTGCATTGCAACCACCCCCGTATACTGGTTACCACTGAAGAGTCAATGCTTGCTGGTAGTGACCACCACACTCTGCCATGCCCTAAATCTTGGGGGCCGCATAGAATTGAGGTACCCGTGGGTGGTAACGGACGGTGCTTTCTAATATCACTCATGGTGTGAGGAATTTGTATAGCTTCTCAAGGTGCCGGGTCCTCGACGTCCCGTTTGGATGGAGGATGCTGGGTCACTGCGGGCCTGCTGGTGTGGACAGGTGTGCCGGCCGAAGCAGGGCGGCATAGGATGGGGTGTGGGAATGTGGGCCTGTCAGAGAGCCCAGTCTTCAGGGATCCCAGCCGGGCCCTTCTCCCCACCTCTGTTACTCCACAGGCACAACCGGTTGTGTTACCATAGCAATGCAGGATGGGGAAATCCTGCTCTCCCTCATTGTACCTTAAAGGCGCTGGCCCCACGGTGAGCGTGGCAGGGCTGATGTTAACCTCGGAAATGGAGGCATTTCTCTCTTCCAGCCAAGCATCCCAAAAGCTCTACAAACCTTCTCTCAGTTTCAGCCCCCTCCCCGGGGGGAACTGAGGCATGGGGAAGGGGTGTGACATGCTGGGAGTCAGTAGCAGAACCAGGAAAAGAACCCAGGCGTCCTGGTTCCCAGCCCCTTTCTCTGCTCCCGGACCTGGAAATAGAAGGCTGGAGTCCTGGCGCTCTCCCTTCTGCTTGAACTAACTCGCCCCCACTCCCTTTTCCCGGCCAGCAATACAACCCAGGAGTCCTGTTTCCCAGCAAACTACACCCCCCTCCTCTCCTGGAACGAGAGATTGTACCCAGGAATCTGCCCTTCCAAACCTTTTCACCAGCCTCCCCTTCCAGGGTAGAAAGCAGGGGTCATGACTCCGCCGGCGATGCCTCAAACACGCAGCCCAGGTAAGAGAACAGCCCCTCATGCTGCATTTGGGTGACCACCCATGGCTGGCTCTGTGTGGATTGAACCAGTGACCTTCTGCAGCAAATGCTAAAGGAGGGCCTCCTCCCGCCATCCGCTATCAGCAGCTGCCAGTACCACCCCCAGGGGAGCCACGGGTCCTGCTGGCTAAGCCGGGGAGTTTTATTCAGTGTTTTCTCTGCTGCCTTCTTCAGGAGACCAGCTACCCGGAGGACGATGAGGTCTTTGTAACGGAGCCGCTGAGCCCCGCTGCCATGGCCACGTTCCGAGCCGGCAACGTGGAGGAGCTGTACGAGCTGCTGGAGAAGCTGGGCAGGTGAGGGGGCGCCGCGGGCCCAGGCCATCCCGGGGCAGGACGTCGCAGGGTTCTGCCCTTGAGCTGCCTCCCAGCTGCTTCTTAGTCCAGCGCCACCCAGGGTCCTCTGTGCATGTGTGCCCCGGTGCAGAGGGTTTGGGGGAGATGCTGCCTGGCAGCTGGACGGGGCTCCGGGGGCGATGGGGAGAGCTCGGGTCGTGCCATCTGTCTTCCTGCGTGTGTGTGTCTCTCTCTCACCGACTGAGGGTCTCTCTCCCCCTGCTCGGGTCAGAACAACCACAGCCGGAAACTGCTCTTCACCTCCCTCCCCGGCAAGATCCACCCCCCGTGGCTCTTTGTCACCGTCCTCCCCCTCCCGCCATCTGGGGACCTGTCGGCACCTAGGCTCAGCCGTTCCCTTCGGGCCATCTCTGGGCAGGATTCCCCTGCAATCCGAGCAGCTCCGAGGGTTGAACGGCATCACGGGGGAGGTGGGTTCAGTCAAGTCGGCATCAGCCATGCCTGGAGCGTCTTCTCTAACCACTAGGCTCCCCTCCCATGCCACAGCTCCGTGTAGAACGTAGGAGTCCTGACCTCCCTCCTTCCCCCGTTCTGGGATGGGAACCCAGGAGTCCTGGATCCCACTTCTCCACCTTAGACCGTACCCTCTCCCAAAGGTGGGGGAGGGGTAACCCCCAGGAGGTCTGACCCCCCCCCAAGTCATCACTCCCCTTCCCTAAGTGGGACCAGCACCAAGGAGTCCTGCCGTCCGTCCCTGTGCGTGGGTCACGCTCCTCCCACCTGTCGACAACATCAGAGCTCGCATTTGGCTCCCGCGCCTGGCCCCAACATCTGGATGGTATTGACATGCTGCAGGCAGCGCCCTTCCCAGGCCAGGCCTCGGAGGACTCGTTCGCGTTGCTGACACAACGAGGAGAAATGCAGGGAGGCGATAAGCCAGGCGGGCCGGACGTTTAGGGGGCCGTGTGTTTCGCAGTGGGCTGGGCGCGCGGGGGAGATGCCAGAGCCCTCTGGACCCCGAACGTACATTCCTTGCAGGAGGCGGTTTCAGGGCTCACGCCTTGTAGGGAGTCCCACGCCAAGGAGCCAGATCCATATCTCCCCCGGGGCGGCCGTGTGTGGTGTCAGCCAACGGCCAGGCTGGCCCCTGCTCTGTTGGGACCGAGTGCTTGAAGTCAGGGCGTGGGCTGGGCTTCTCCCTGCTTGGAATGGTTTTAATCGCTCAGGGAACTTTCACGGAAACACGATGGCTGGCGTTTCAATAGTCCATTGGCTGCTGCTGCTCGTGAGGCAGTGGGGTATAGGGGTTAGAGCAGGGCCTGGGGGTTCAGGACGCCTGCGTTCTGTTCCCAGCTCTGGAGTGGGGTCTAGTGGTTGGGGGGGGGGGGCACTGCTTACTCCTGCTGCTGCCTGCTGCCCAATTCCTGCCTCCCCTGCCTGCTCCAGCCCTTCCCCGCCCCACCAGGCTGTCTCTCTCCGCCTTGTCCCCGCAGCGGCCACTTCGGGGTGGTGAAGCGCTGCCGGAAGCGGAGCTCGGGGACCTTCTACGCCGCCAAGTTCGTGAAGATGCGGAAGTGCAAGGGCAGCCGGCTGGGGCTGGACCGCGAGCAGGTGGAGCGGGAGGTCAGCATCTTACAGCAGCTGGAGCACCCCAACATCCTGCGCTTGCACGACCTCTTCGCCAGCAAGGCCGAGATGGTGCTGGTCCTGGAGCTGTGAGTGGGCGTGGGGGGGAGGAGAAGGCATGGGGGGGGCAGGGCACGTGGGCTCCCCCTCGCCTCCCTGTAATAACCATCTGTGTTTATAGAGCACCTCAGCCCCCCCCTCCCCTCACCAGGGGATCATCCTCATTGTACCCATGGGGAAACTGAGGCACAGAGAAACAGGCAAGGCGAGCACCAAAATCATGTAGCGATTCAGTGACACAGCTGGGAGGAGAACCCAGGAGTCCTGGCTGCTGGTCCCCACTGCCACACTAACCACTAGCCCCCACTCGTAACCTGGCAGGGCACGTGGGGCAGAGCACAGTGGCTTCCTCCCGTCCCCTGGGCTGTGAGCCTGCATCCTGCGGGCGGGTCGAGGTGTCTGTGTTGAGTTTCAAAGCCCCAGATGGTGTGAGATGCTGTTGCTGCTTCGACCCGCCCCCCTCGGAGCTGCGAGTTCCCGGCCCTGAGTTCTCTGGGGCGGGCAGCTGAGAGTTGGAAATACCGGGCGTTCCCCTTGGGATTGCGTCTCTCTGCTGTGACGACCGTGGATTTGATTTAGCATCCACTTTGAGCTCCACTGGCTGATATCTTTTTTTTCTTTTTCCCCCCCCCCCATCCAGGCAAATACTTAGATCCTGTGGTTAGTGGCCTTGGTTTTCCAATGCCCTGCATCTAGTGGATGCCATTGTAACCTTTCATGCCCCCCCTTGTGACTGTCCATGGTGACTGGGACCTTTTACATGTTACAGGCCTGTAAGTGCATCTGTATGTTCAGAGCCGTGTGCCTCCTGCGCATATGGAATGACAATTTGTCTGGATAGCGCCTCCTGTCTAGAAGGCTTCTGCACGATGTCTGTACAGGGATTCCTTTCCCACCCCTCTGAAATGCAACCACCTCTTAGGTGGAACGTTGCAGCTGTTTAACAGCAGTATTGAACAAGGAGCATTTCCCCCTGCTCTGAAATGCAGCCACCTCTGAGGAGGAACGTGGCTGCTGTGGTGGGCAGGAGGTGCAGCGTGGAATTGGGGCAGCGTGGTTTAGTGGAGCGAGCACAGGTCTCAAGTCAAGTTACTGAATCCGCCCGCGCCAGGGCTTTGAGATCCTGCAATGCCAGGGCGCTAAGGGAGGGCCAAGCCGTTTACATCACAGCGGTTCTAGCGTGGACCTGCTGTTCCTGACTCAGGCCAGCATGGCTCCAGCCACTTTCTGGCGCAGCCCCTCCCTCTGGGTCCTCACCTTCTGTCCCTCTCTGCTCTTAGGATCCGTGGGGGGGAGCTCTTTGACTTCATCGCTCAGAAGGAGATGCTGACGGAGGCAGAGGCCATCGAGTTCCTGCAGCAGATCCTGGAGGGCGTTGCCTACATGCACTCGCGGCACGTGGCCCACTTCGACCTCAAGGTTCCCAGCCATTTCTCTGCTGGGTGACCCCAGACAGGTGGCCAGGAGCCCGACGTGGGCACTGCCTCTGGCCCCTTGGCCGTTGATTCTCAGTCCCTCCCGCCCGGTGTGTGGGAGCAGGTTGGAGATGGGTAGGAGGGGGCGAGATGCCCTTGGTTGCCTTGCCTGGTTCCCGGTGTAAGTTAGAGCAGCTTCAGGGCTGCTCTAACGCACGTCAACTCCCCAGGACCCCTGTGGAGCTGAAAATACCCATCATGCAGCTCGCTCCAGCTGTGCCTCTGATCTGCGGCCTGGCGGGTACAGGGACCTTACACCAGTTCCATGCCAGCCGGAAAAGCCCCCTGCAAGGGGGAGTTGTCAGGAGGCCATTTCCAAACCACTTCAAGGCCCCTTTACACTGCCAGAGCAGCCTTAGAGACCCAGGCCCCTGGTGCAGAGCCCATGGCTTTTCCCGTGTCCAAGGGGGTCCGTGATGGACCCGTGCACATGGAGCTGTGGCCCCCCTTTGGAAAGAAGAAACTTTGTAGAAACTCGACCTCCTCTCCACCCTGGGGTCAGGGCAACGGGCTCGGATTCAGGGCAGTTCTCCCTGGCTGCGTGGATCTCCAAGCACTTAGCCTCGCCTGGCAGGAGGTTCACAAGACACTCTCCTGGGGCCTTCTGCGTTCCCACCTTGATCCCTCCCCGTCCCCAATCACACGCCCATCGTGCGACTGGTCCAGCAACCCAGCAGTGGGCGCTGGGGAGGCTGTGGGGTGGGGGGACTGTGAGGGGAGTTTACCCCGTTCGCCCCGGCCCCCCTTGAGTTTGTTTTCCCCGGCACAAAGTGGGCGTGAGATGTTGCCCGGCCTGATCAGGTTCCCACACTCGCTTGGCATGGGTGTCAATGATCATGTGGGGTGATGGGGAACCAGGCTCATGGTGTCACCTGCCCCTCCCCCACAGCCAGAGAATATCATGCTACTGGAGAAAGATGTCCCCAACCCGAAAATCAAGATAATCGATTTTGGTTTGGCCCAAAAGCTGGAAGATGGAGTGACCTTCAAAAGCCTTTGTGGGACTCCACAGTACATAGGTAAACAGCTGAGCACTACCGATCCCCTACTGGGAAGGTCGCCAGGACCCTCTGGGACTCATTGGCATAGGAGTCTGTTGGTGTTAACTTGTGGAACTCTCTGCCACAGGATATTGTTGAGGCACATGGTTTAGCAAGATTCTTGAAAGCATTAGTCAGGGACTTGAAAAATAATCTTGTATGTTTCTGCAATGCCTTCCATCCTAAAGCATTTGGGAATACTCCATAGCAAGGAATTTCACCCCCATCTAAATTGGAGCCACCTCTGGGGCAGAACACGGCGGCTGCTCGAGCACAGACGCTTTAGGATGGGAAGCGAAGGAGAGTCTTGTCTCCTGCTAACCTGAAGTGGGGGTGGATTTTAAGGAGGCAGAATGAAGTAACCAGAGGCTGGGTTGGGGGAGATATGGTTCTTAACCGCCCTTCCTTTGCTCAAACAACCAGGGATCTTAATGACCTCCCCCGACCAGGACTCTGGGTTCCGAGCTTGCGTGAAAGAGCAGCGTGGGGTCCCCTAGCCCCACTCAGAAACTCTGGGGGTGCCTGGATTTCAGTGCTGGAAGCCCAGCAAGGTTTAGTGGGGGTGTTGACCCTAAGATGGCACGTAGAGAAGTCCTTTCTGCTTTATCTGCTGCACATCTCGTGTGCTCTGGGGGCGTAGGGAGCCAGGCAGTGGACGCAAAATGACAATTCTGTATCTCTGTTTTTTGTTTTGTTTTCTCCAGCTCCCGAAGTGATTAATTACGAGCCCCTGAGCTCCGCAACAGACATGTGGTAAGGACGGGGGCCTGCGCATCCGCTTCTCCTGTCGTGGCTCGGGTTGGGGTGTAACGTGAGCTCTGCTGTCAGATCAGCGAAGTTCTTAGACTCACCCAGTCGGTGTCCCAGGCCGGGATCGCTTTGCGGGGTACATTGTCCGGGGTGTCATCTTTGTTTTAAACACCCCAAGTGACGAGACGATTCCCCAGCCTCCCGCATCCAGCTGAAAAGCCGTACAAATGATTGGGGGGGTGGGGAAGAACGCCTGATGGTACCAGGCATGAGCTAGGTTCGTTCAGCTTCTCAGAAAGAAGATTGCGAAGTGACTTGCATCTCCGCACCTTTAGGGGGGAGAGAACCCCAGTGCCGGTTTTTCTTTCTGAATTTCGTCCCCCTGCAGCGAGTGCATCCTCCTGCTTCAAAAAAAGTTCCCATCGTTCAGTCAAGGAGCAGCCCGGCCATTCCCTGGGACGGTGGGAGTAAACAGCACGTTAACACACCACCGAGTGAAAGCTGCTTGTCCAAAGGGTTCCCTGAAAGCCAGGGCGTCACGAAGGGCTCGGCGGGGTTTGGGGGAAGGGCTGCTAGCAAAAAAGGTGAAACTGACCCTGCTCTGCAATTTATTTAGCAGGGTCCCCTCACTGATTCCTACCAACGTAGCCTGCGCCTACTGATTATTCCCTTGCTGGCTAACCTAGAACCTCTCTTTCTGTGTTTCAGGAGCATAGGTGTTATTACCTACATCTTGTAAGTACCCAGCGCCTTGGGGGTTTGTTTTTGCCTGTCTTTCCCATCTTTAGCCCTTGCATTGTTTGTTTTTTATCCAGAGACACCCTCCACCCCTCAAGCGTGTCACTGAAGAAGGTCAATATCATAATACAGGGTTGGGAAACTGAGGCATGGAGCAGGATCACAGCTTTCCCCGGGGCTCTGTGGCAGGGCTGGGAACAGAGCCCAAATTCCGGAGTGCTAGACCTGCACTAACCACTGGACCCTGCTGCCCGCACTGCAGTTGTTCAAAGCAGAGCGAGCCGAGCTCCGATCATGGGAGCGCGCCCCTCTTCTCCAAGGGATGGGGGTTGCGATGCTCGGCAGATCCGCACTCAGATTCCTCTGCCCGGGCCGTGTGCATCAGATAATTGGGCCCGATTCTCATTTACACGAAGGCCCCTTTACACCGTGCTAACCTGGCGGTGACAGTAGCGGTACCTCACCCCCGCGTTAAAACTGCTGTAAGCTGCCTGCCAGCCTGGGGGCAAAGAGAAATCTGGCCCCTCCGATTGCAAACGCCATTGGGACAGGGAGCGTATCTGCCGCTGGGAGCGTGCAGAAAGGGGCCCCGATCCTGGCCTGTGCAGGCCCCAATCCTTGGCTGCTGTAAATCTGGGAGCCCGGAGCTGTCCCTGGCAGCTCCCCCTGGGGAGTGAAGGGACTCGGGGGACCGGCTCTCACCAGCTCCTTGTCTTCTGCAGGCTGAGCGGCATGTCCCCCTTCCAGGGTGAGACAGACGCCGAGACCCTCTCCAACGTCATCGCCGGCAGCTACGAGTTTGAGGAGAAGTACTTCAGCGAGACCACCGAGATGGCCAAGGACTTCATCCAGCAGCTGTTGGTGAAGGAGCCCGGGTAATGCCTGGTAGCTGCTGCGGCCCGCTGGGCAGCCAGACCCTGGGGGCAGAGGGTTGCCCTGGCAGAGCAGAGCAGAAAGCAGGAGCCCTTGTTCATCCGTCTGTTGGAGTGGGCCACACGTGGGTGACCATCCCCTCCGGGTACAGCCAGCGTTACTGACGCAAGGTGCAGGTGGGAGCCGAGGGGGCGTACGGGCTTCGTTCTGTCGCCCGGCACAGAGTGATCCACCCCAAGTGAGCTAGGCCAGGTGTGATCCCAGCTGAGTGTGGGAGGGGAGTTCATGAAATGTACCCCCAATAATCCAAGCTGGAAAGGCCGGCTGGAGGGTGCAGCCTGGCCTGTGATGCCAGGGCAGCGGGCTCTCAGTGGGGATGCACGGGGAAGGAGAGGGGCCCAGGGTTCCCAGAGAAGAGGTTATTTTTTTCCTGGTGGTAAAGCAGCAAACCGTGCCTTGCAGGAATCGCATGACTGCGCCCGAGTGCCTCGTCCACCCGTGGATCAAGGTGAGGGGGATGCCTGTGTTCCCAATGGACGTGGGGACACGGGGGGAGGCAGGGACAGCCAGGCCAGCGAGCAGTGAGATGCCCATGGGTGTGAGGAACCCCAGGGCTGGTTCCCTAGATGAGCAGGGAACCCACAGGGACCAGCCCCGGGACGGCTATCGAGCCAAGCGGGGGAGCCCGGGGCCCAGCTCTCATCTCTGCTGGGTGTTTGTGGGGCCCAGGAGATTCCCTGCATGCACAGAAATTTAAATTGGCCCCTTTTTGGGGGGGGGTGACGTTCTGTGTCACCCTGCCCCAGGGCGGAAGGAGTTCTGTAGCCTGACAATTATTGGGGTGGGTCCCTCTGCCTGCCACCCCCCTTGTGCACGCCCCTGGGTGTGGGGGTCTCCCTGCTGCCTGTGGGCACAAGCTGGGTTGGTGTGGGCAGGGGGCCTGAGAGCCGGTCACGGCTCATGCGTTTGCCCCCTGGCAGCCCCTGAGCCGGAAGCAGGCCGTCAACCGCAGCCGCTCCTCTATCAACATGAAAAACTTCCGCAAGTTCAACGCCCGCAGGAAATGGAAGGTAAATCAGCCGGGGGCCAGCTAGGTGCTGCAGGAAACGTTCTCCCTTCCCGGGCTGCGCTCCAGTGCCTAAGGGGTGCTGTGGGGCAAGGAGTGGGGCATGGGCTCGGTAGGGGGTGCTTTCCCCTTGCAGTCCCTAGTACGCCTCTTGGGGGCGTCACGCTGCCATCTTTCAGAGAAGTCCAAGAACAAGCCCCGTACTGCAGGAAGACCATTTTTTAGACCCTTTGAAACCCCGCAGCTCCGGCCACGTTTCCCCAACCTAAAATCCCCACGGCTTCTTTCCGCTGGGTGCAGGATTCCTCTTCGCTGCCCCTGTCCTAAGCCTTTCATCTGCTGTTCCACCCCAGAGGTGGCCGCCTTTTGGTGGCGGGGAAGAAATCCTTTACGGTGAAAGAGGCGGCATAACAAACAGCGGGCTCGTTAATAGGGGATGTCGCTGCTTGGTGCGGGCGGGGGGACCCTCCTCATACGTGGGCTCTGGGGGCTCAAAGTGTCCTTAGTCTTAAGCTGCCTTGTTGCACGTATCCCCCCACCCCACAGCTCTCCTACAACATGGTGTCTGCCTGCAACCGGCTTTGCAACCTGAAGCTCTTGTGTGGCCCGAGAAAGGAGGAGGAGAATCTGGTGAGGCTTCGCTGACTTAGGGGGTGCACTGGCACCGCTCCCCTGGGCGGGGGGTGGGACCCCAGCCCTGGGCAGGCGGCAGTCGGGGGAGAGCACGGGTGACCATCCACACAGGGCTCGCTGGGTGCGGGTAGGGCTCTGGCTGGGGGTTAGGGGTCACGTGGGGGTCTTTTGGGGTGGGATTGGATGTTGGGGGTGGCATTAATTATCCGGGTACCAAACCAACCCCACTTGCTCGCAGCTGCCGGAGGCCACTGCCCCCCCGGGGGTGTGGAGCCAGGGCTGATGGCGGCCAGCCAGCTCGCTAGTTAACGAAACACTTCGGGCGGGCCCCTTGGCTGCCCCTGGGCGCCCAGTGCTGGTGTCGAGCTTGCCTGCCGTGTGCAGGGTCTGCCCGGGGGCAGAGAGGGCAGGGCCTGGGGGTGTGGGTCTGTGTGCGTGCTTGGGGCTATGTATGAGTGCGTGCACAGGGGTCTGGGGGTGTGTGTGCACATGCGTGTGCATGGGGGGGGCCTGGGTGTGCAGCTGTGGGCACGTGGGTGTATGTACGCACAGTGCGTGCCCTCCATCCTATCCCCCCTCCCTGATCCTCTCTGCCTCCCCCCTCTCCCTGTTCCAGCGCGACTGCGAGAGTGACCAGGAGGATGGGACCAGCCACCCGGTGACGCTGCTGCGCCGGCGGAGAAGCAGCTGCTCTTGAGACACCTCCCCCAACCGCAGACTCCAGGATGCTCCCACTGCCCCCCACCCTCTGCATCAGCTGGGGAGGGGCAACCCCAGGCTGGAGAGGCAGGGAAGGGGGATCCGTGCTCACAGCCCTGTTACATCAGACACCCCAGACCCCACCCTGGCAGCTGGGCTCCGTCCGCCAAAGCCTGAATGGCAGGAAGCGACACTGACTTGGCAGGGACCCGCTGTGAGCAGGCGGGGGCTGGAAATGGGATCCTTCCCCCCCTGCCATGCCCCTCTGCCCTGGTGCCCGAGGACCTGAGGAAGGGGAGTTGGCTGCGGATAGAGATGGTGAAAGGGGAAGCACGTTCAGCTGGAGGAGTTGAGGTTGGGGTGTTTGCAGCACCTTGGCACCCAGTGACTGTGGGGTGGGGGGGGGTGAGAGAGAGATCCTGCTATTAACCCTTTCATTGTTCTTCTCTTCAAGCACCGAGCCCCTCCACCACCATTAAGGCCTTTAGGGGTGCCTTTTCTGCACCCCCTTACGCTTTTCAGTAAGCAACACCCCGGGGGGAACGTTCTGTCAGGCATTCGTGGGCTTAATTAGAAACTCCCACCTCTGTCCCTTTCAGACAGTGGGCACCAGCACTCGGGGTTAATCCAACGGTTCTCCCCCCCCCCTTTTACCTGCATGCATCAAGTGCTCTGTGTTTTCCAGCACTCAGGGGGTTAATATGAGTCGTGAACCCCCCCTCCTGCCCTATGCTCCCATTCCCCATCCAGGCTCTGCCTGTTCCTGGGCAGCCAGGGATGGGGGGGGGGGTTGCGCGGGCACCCACGGCTGGAACGCAGTGCCATGTGCCTTTACCCCGGCTGCAGCCACTGCGGGGCAGGCAGAAAGCTGGGTGGATGCCCCTTCCCCAGCTCCCCACAAACTCTTGCACGGTGGCCTAAGGAGGGGGGGAGACCAGAGAGACCCCCCCTCCGCCCCAGCTGTCCGGGAAAGAGCGGCCCAGGCCATTTCTCCCCCCTCCCCCCCAATTTATTTTTAAAGAAAATAAAGGTGCAAAGCATCTCCCCTGTCTCCCGGCTGCTCTAATTGCCTTTGCAACGGGGTGGGGCCTGTAACCCCCAAAGCGAGGAGGGCTCAGGAACTGGCCGAGCCTAACTGCCTGGCGTGGGCTGGGGTGCTCCAGAGCTGGGACCTGACTCATCGGCGCAGAGCCAACTCTGGCCTCTTGGTGGCGCTCACGCCCCGCCCATGGAGCTTGGCATCCCCGCTGCTGTGCGGCTGGGGTAGGTTGGTCAGTGGGCCCTCTGGGGTGCTGGCCTGGGGCTGCGTGAGGTTCAGGACAGAGGCAGTGGTGCTCCCTGCCCTAGAGCGCTTGCAATCTCGGGCCTGCCTGTCCCTGTAAGCGTGGGAAGGACGAGGGGTCGGACCACACCTGGGCAGGGCATGTCCCTTTAAAGGGGCATAACATGGGCCCGATGTTGACAGGCGCCCTGTTACAGAGCTGACACGAAATGCGGCACGCGCTGGGGGGCAGCGAACGGGGGCGTGCGAGCGATACGCCCTCCTTGCCTGCCCTCGCCCGGGCGTCTGCAGAGGAATAGGGATGTGAATGCAGACGGCAGCTGGATGCGCAGCCCCTGGCAAAGTAACAGCCGCCTCTGCCCATCCCCGTTCAGACCGAAGGCTCCCTGGGCCACTGATGCGTCTGACTGCGCAGCACCCAGCGCGCCAGCTGCGCTTACGATGACGCAAATAATCTCGAAGCAGAGCTGACACACCGGGGCTTTGGGCACATGAGCTCATCTTAGTGCAGCTCTTTGCTTATACAGGGGGGGTTTATTACCCTCCCCCCGGTCTCTATCACCTTTGGCAAAGCAGCAGCCTGCTCGATGCAGGACTGGGGGTGGGGGGTGTAGATCTGCCTGCTCTCACCTGGGAGAAAGGTGGGCGGTGGAATGCCCGGTCTGTGAAACCACGGACACAGAAAAGCAGCTGATGTTACCACAAACCCCAGGTTACTCCTAAGGAGAAAGGAAGGCCTGGGAGCTAGGCTTTCCCCCTTGAAAAGCAGCTGCTGGGAGCAGGGAGCAGCGGTTGGTGGTTTCTGTAAGCCGAAATCCAGAGTCCCCATTTGTGTAGATGCAGTGCCCCCCCCTCTGCCTCGGAAGTATGCTACCAGGTGTTTACTCCTTTAACACGAGGTCAAAGCTCTGCCTACCATAGGAAGCGCAGCTGCTTGATCCATCTGGCCATGCAGGCGTATTCTTCCCCCCCCCCCCCAAGGCCAAGGTGAGGCTGCAGGAATACGAGTGACTCTGCTGAGGCCAGATCCCATAAGCTGGGGTGACCGAACGGGTGCAAAGAGTCCATCCCATGTTGCATGTGCCGCTGCAGAAGTCACCTGTCAGGCCAGCTTTTCTACCACTCTGCTACCCTTCGGCAACGCTTCCAAGGGCTTGCAGGGCAACAGTGCCCCAGCTTGACTCCTCACTGTCCCCCCACACTGCACCCCAGAAAGAAGGGGGAAGAGGTAAGTGTTGTATTGCAAAGGGACTGTCGCCTCCCTTCCTCTGCTGCTTGCCTAGAGAAGGGAACATCTGCCCGGGGGTGAGGGAAGAGGGGCCAGTCTGGCTGGCTCGGGCAGAAGATCTGCTGTCCTGAGACCCAGCTAGCGTCTGGTACAACAGGACTGAATCGCTGCTCCCGTTGTCCCGGCTGTGCGGAGTTAGCTAGTGGCCTGGGTTCTTTGGCTAAGAATCTCTGCAGGTCCCTCCCATGCTGGGGGCCTGGTGAGAGAAGGGGAATTCTTCTCTGCAAGAAGTTTGAAACGAGGCAGGAGAAAGGGGAAAAAAAAAAAAATTCCCCTGCAGTTTGAAAGTTTTCCCTGAAATCTTGTGATTGGGCAAAAGATGTCCAGTGGCCTCTCTGCCATCACGCCCATCATTGTGGCATCTGGGCGCTGATCCATAACGAATGATCGGTCGGTCACAGCACGTTCCCTCAGCAACAGCACCCGAATCCTCCGCCTGCTATCATTAACCTCAGGTTACGGCTGAGGAAACTGAGGCACAGAGCCTTGCCGGGGTCGCACAGCTGAGCGGTGGCCGCAGCCCCCATCCCCTCCCGGTAAGTTATCTGGAGCCTTTGGGGGATCTCTCTTGCCTTGTCTCCCTCTGGCTCCTTATTTCCCAAACAAGCTTGTCCCCCCCGGCCCAGCCCCATCTCGGTTCAGTTGTCAGGCTAAATATTTTGAATGTCACAATCGAAAACAAAAGTGAAGTGGAGCCTAGCCCACAGCTTTACGCCTGCTCCGGGCCCAGCAGCTCCCATGCCAGGGCAGCTGTGCAAGGCGGCGGGTGACGGTGGGACAGCTTTGGCCCTGCCCCCCTGGCTGGAGCTTCACCTGGGCCTCCTGGAGAGGCAGCTCCGCCCACCGCTTGGTGCCCAGGTGTGCCGTTCGCTCAGCTGCGCAGCTCGCCCAGCCCCATGCACAGAGGCTGGAAGTGGGTGAGGGCGGGAGCTGGAGGCTTGCTCTTTGAAGCCCAGAGCTAGCTAGATCGAGGCCGGTGGCAGTGGAGGCCAAGGGCCGGCGCTGGTCCTTGACGTTCCCTTGGGAATGAAGGGGGAGGCGCTGGGGTCCCAAGCTCCTCGGCCGGAGTGGCGCCTGCTTCCCGCCCCATAAGAGGAGCTGCCGTGAGTGCGTGTGTGGGGGGATGTTGTAATCGCCCTTTGCCTTGCTGTGGAGACCGGCCGGCGGATTTTCTGTTCATGGACCATGGGGGCGAAGAAGGAGACAGCAACCTGGTCGCTCCACCGCCTCCTGCCGCTCGGCATAGCTTTGATGGCGCTCAGCCTTCTCCCGCGCACGGCCGCCCTGGCTACTCCTGGAAGTAAGTTCCCCACCCAGCTAGCAGGCTTCGAAAGCCAGCTCCCGGGTCTCCAAGGCAGACAGGGTTCGTGGCCTCAGCAGAGTCTCTCCCGGCAGAGGGGCCACGGGGTGGGTGACCAGAGGGCTAGGACTGTAGGGGGAAGGGGGGGGGGGGCTGGAGAACAAGGCTGGTGTCTATCCCTGGTTCCGTGACCTTGGGCAAGTCCCATAAGAATGGCCCTCGCCTGTCTCTGAACAGACCAGGGCAATTAGCGAGAGGTCCATCCCCCTGTCGTCCAGTCCCAGCTTCTGGCAGCCAGGATACTATTCAGGAAGATCTGGACCACCTTGTACACTGGAGTAATAGTAATAGGATGAAATATAATAGTGAAAAGTGCAAGGTCATGCACTTAGGGATTAATAATAAGAATTTTAAATATACGTTGGGGACGCATCAGTTGGAAACGTCAGAGGAGGAGAAGGACCTTGGGGTATTGGTTGATAGCAGGATGACTATGAGCCGCCAATGTGATACGGCTGTTAAAAAAGCAAATGCGGTTTTAGGTTGCATCAGACAAGGTATTTCCAGTAGGGAGAAGGAGTTGTTAGTGCCGTTATATACGGCGCTGGTGAGACCCCACCTGGAATATTGTGTGCAGTTCTGGTGTCCCATGTTTAAGAAGGATGAATTCAAACTGGAACAGGTTCAGAGACGGGCTACTAGGATGATTCGAGGAATGGAAAATCTGCCTTATGAAAGGAGACTCAAAGAGCTTGGCTTGTTTAGCCTGGCCAAAAGAAGGCTCCGGGGGGATATGCTTGCTCTATATAAATATATCAGGGGGATTAACGTTAGGGAGGGAGAGGAATTGTTTACGTTTAGTGCTAATATAGGTACGAGGACGAATGGATACAAATTGGATATTAGGAAATTTAGACTAGAAATTAGACGAAGGTTTCTAACCATTAGGGGAGTGAAGTTCTGGAACAGCCTTCCGAGGGAAGTAGTGGGGGCAAATGACTTATCTGGCTTTAAGACTAAGCTTGATAAGTATATGGAGGGGATGTTATGATGGGATAGTTTAATTTGAGCAATTGATTTGGATTATCGGCAGATAAGTCTGCTCAATGGTCTGTGGGAATGTTGATGGGATGGGAACTGAGTTACTGCAGAGAAATCTTTTTTGGGTGCTGACTGGTGAGTCTTGCCCGCATGCTCGGGGTTTAGCTGATCGCCATATTTGGGGTCGGGAAGGAATTTTCCTCCGGGGCGGATTGGCAGAGGCCCCGGAGGTTTTTCGCCTTCCTCTGCAGCATGGGGCATGGGTCGCTTGCTGATGGATTCCCTGCAGCTTGAGGTCTTCAAATCTCATTTTTGAGGATTTCAATAACTCAGTCATGGGTTCGGGGTTGTTATATATGTGTATGGGTAGGGTTTTGTGGCCTGCCTTGTGCAGGAGGTCAGACTAGATGATCATATTGGTCCCTTCTGACCTATGAGTCTATGAGTCAGAGGTTTAGGGACACCCAGAGCAGGGGGTTGCGTCCCCAACCATCTTAGCTAATAGCCACTGATGGACCCATCCTCCAGGAACTTCTCTCATCTCTTTTGGAACCCAATTATGCTTCTGGCCTTCACAACATCCTCTGGCAAGAAGTTCCCCAGGTTGACTGTGCGTTGGGTGAAGAAGTGTCTCCTTCTGCTTGTTGTAAACCTGCTGCCTAGTAACTTCATCGGGTGACCCCTAGTTTTTGTGTAATGTGATGGGGTGCCTCTGTTTCCCCTCTCACTCATATCTTTTTAGGCGGTAAACTTTCCTGGAGCTGGGCTGGCCTCTTGCTATGCGTACGTACCTCACCTCGCACGGCAGGGCTCTGATTCTCGGTGTTACTGTAATAGAGACAACAAAACAATAAGGGGACTCAGACCTAGTTCCCAGCTCTGCCACCGACTCCCTGTGTGACCTTGGTTAAGTCACTTTGTGCCTCCGGTTTCCCCGTCTGTAAAGCAGCGTTAACGATCCCTCACTTGCTGGTCTCTACTTTGATTGTGAGCCCTCAGGGACAGAGGCCATTGCTGACTAGTGTGTCTGTGCAGCTCCTGGCGCAATGGGGCCTCTAGTGGTCGTTTGGACCTGAGCCCTCAGGCTCAAAAGATGCATGAGCATCTACTGCCCGACCTGAAAGGAGCCTGGCTGCAGCCAGGTCACCTCCCACTATCTGTGGCCCAGACACCATGAGGAGGGAACCAAGTGTCCCCTTGACAGGATGTGATTTATATTGTCTCATAACTACAGGGATCTCTGCACCATCCTTTGAAGCAGCTTGTGCTGGGCGCGGTAGGAGATGGGCCCCTCTGTCTGAAACCGTCTGGTAATTCTGAGGGTCCTTTATTGCTAAACCCACTGGCCTTTCTCCCCATCAACAAATGCTAAATCCCCTCATTTTTCAGTGCAGCCATGGAGTGGACAGTGGGACAAAGTGTCCCCGAGAAACTGGTCGCTTGGCTTCAAAACAGAGGGCTGCAGCGGGAGCTTTGTGGGTGGGGAGGAGGAGGGGAGCTGCTTGTTTGGTTTCTTAACGGGCTTTTGGACGGCAGTGAGGAATTGATCCGGGGGGGAGGTGATGGGGGGGGGGGAGAAAACAGGATTCAGGTACATAAATAATTCAGGTTTGCAGGGAGTTATGGAAAGAGCCGTGGAAGTGGAAAATTGGAGCTAAGAGGGGGCTGGAGGAGTCTAAAGGAATACATCAGCGTGGATGTGAGCAAAGGCACAACTTTAACCCCTGCTCTGCACACAGCCTGCGCCTGAGCGGAGAAAATCCAGAAATGGGCCGCGGCGATTTGGGGAACAAGGGGGTTGTGGGATGGGTTCATTCTGGGCAAAGGGACCGGAAAGAGAAGGAAGTAGTTAAGACAACTGAATTCTAGTCCCAGCTCTGCTGGAGGGTGGCCTATGGGCTGAGACAGGGAGTGAAGTATGGATGGCTTTGCCGTGCCCTCCCTGGCAAGGCCCTTCCCCTGCCCTGAGCCTCAGTTTCCCTATCTGTAAAATGGAGAATAATGGTGATAACGGGGGATGGCCCTGGCCCATCTCACCGAGAGGGGGGGGGGGAGCTAATAATGAACGGGCAGGAAGCCCTTTGAGAGCCTCAAGGGGCTGGTGCTGGAGCAGGACTGCTAAAAAGGATGTGTGTGTGTCACTGTATCTCCGAGAGGATGCAGCTTTTGGGGTAACAGAGAACGGGCTGCGGCATCTGGGCAGTGGCTGAGGGACTTGGGGGTAACACAGAATGCAGAGCTGGGCTCGGGGGCTGCAGGGGACTAGAGAATGGCTTGTGGGCCTTCATATTTCGTGGGAGCCTGTCTGCCTAAAAAGCCAGTGCCGGGTCGAGAGCGCCCCAGCTGTCTCTTTTGGGGAGCAGGGCCCTGCTTCCCTTAGCCTGCTTGGGAGCTGCATTCCTCAGCCCCCTTGGTGGGAGGCAGCGAGGGCCCTCCTCACCTTTCAGGATCAGGGCCGTAGGGCGAACCGGGAGTGCTGGGTGTGTTTGCGGCAGGGGCTGTGTTTGCACCAGTGGGGACAGCTGCTCAGACTTGGGGGGGGGGGGACATCTGGCCTTGCTGGGATGGATCTGGGACTGCCCTGAGAGCAATGGGGATTTTTGCCATTCATTTCAAGGGGGCCAGGGTTTTGCCGCTGGGGCTGGGACCTGTGTGAGCCGCCGGCTGGTGCCACTGCGAACAGAGCTGCTGCAGCACTATAAATGGAGAGAGGGTCTGAGTGGAGTCGCTCCGGATTTAGGGCAGTGTAAATAGGAGGTTTGGCTCCCATTGGGCCAAATGGATTAGCCAGTGGAGCTGGTGATCTGGCCATTTGGTTTTGTGGCTCGATAAAGCACCGTGCGATCTAGATGACCCCTCAGGAAAAAATGATGATGGACCAAAACCCGGCACCCCAGCTCTGGAGCCAGATCTAAGCTTCTCTTGGGACGTATCCTGTGTTCCTTACCCTGGTACAGGGTACTGTGACGGGCCGGATATAAACCCTGCCTGGAAAACAGTCCCCGTTTGCGGGGTTGAAATCCCAGCTTTTCCAAAGTGTTTGGGCCACTAGAAAGATTATTTTCATTTATATCCCGGCAGCCCTAACTGAGCTCAAGGCCCCATTGTGCTAGTAAGAGACTGTCCCTGCCCTGAAGAGTGTACAGTCTGTATAGCCCAGACAGAAAAAGGGAAGGTTATCATTCCAGGGTCACAGATGTGGAAACGGAGTCCGAGTCCATCAATCCATGTTTGGTGCAGTCGGCACTGTACCCAGCTATAAATGGCTGTAGGGTAACAGGCATTTTTAGTGACTAGGCACAAAGTTATGAGCAGGGCAAGGTCTTGATCCTAGCTCTCTTGAGACTTCGGCCAGCATTTTATCCGCTAGCTCGTCTGTCCTCTTTAGTACAAGCTGTCATCTTTCCTCTGGCGTTTTGGTTCTAATTTCCTTGGGGAATGTCACAGCAAGACTGCAGAGACGTGAGTTAATCTGGAGTGAATTAGATGCCCCTGGAACGTTTGTGTCGTTCTACGAATGTGATGATCTGGAAGATGGTGGTGTTGGTTAGGAGCTCCTGGAATGGAGATGCAATTTGTGACAGTATTGGAGGCGCCTTGCCCTAATTTACAGCGTATAACAAATAGCTGGTGCTTGTAACCTTTGGGACAATCTCTGGCTGCCCCGTGTTGGCTGGATTTATAGGCAGGGAACAAAAGGACCTGAAACCCCTTTGTATTTACAAACAGAGAGGAATCAAAATAGTAGCATCTGGCATCTGCTTTCAAAGCTGCACGAGGCATAAACGGTGTTGGGGGATGTAAAGAAAAGTGTCAATTAAAAGAATAAAGAACATTTAGTCACAACACAATTGCTGGCTGGCAAGCAGGGCTGGGGGGAGAACTCCAGCGTCTCACCTGCTCTGGCAGAGGGCAGGGGGGATTAATGAATGACCACAGTAATGACAGAGCTGCAATTGAAAAGCATGTTTGTTCTAAACAGAGCTTGGAGGTGGGAAAGCTACTGGCTGTGACATGTGCCACCGGCGAAGCCAGCTGAAGTGGTCTGGCGGATTGCCCGAAATGCAAAGCAGAAATACCCTGGCAATGCAAAATGGGGCAAAGGTGAAAAGAAATGTGAGCTCCAGCAGCTTTGTTCCACGGTTCGGCACCTCGTGTCGGTGTCTCCACCTGTGCAAGTTGGGTGCACCAGTGATACCAGATTGGAACGGCGTGCAGGTCAGCCCCTCTGCTGGTGTCAATGGCCAAGGCTCCATTGCGGCTCTGCTGATTTCCATCAGCAGAGGAGCAGGCCTGTAAGGTTTTTGCACAGGTGTAAGTGTTATCATGATGTGCAAGGCAGGGGAAAAGCAAACGTGCAGGGCTTGGGAGCTCTGCAACTGTGTCTCAACTCCACCTGGGATTCTGATGTTGCGAGAGCTTAGGAAAATCAGGGTCCCACTGAAACGGACCATCAGCCAGGAGGCTGCCAGCTCCCAGGAGCTGACAGAGCCTGGGACTAGGGGTGTGCACAGAAAATAAAGCCCTCTGTAAGTGGTTGCAAAGTTCTCAGCTCCCCGAGCCATCCTGTCCCATGACAGCTCCCTGGCGAAGCTTCGTCAGCTGCTACTTCACCCTGGAAGCGTTCTCCTGGCAGGTGGTGTGTTTAGGGTTGAAGCCCAGTTCACTGTGTTGATTTTGGGTGTTTACAGTAAATTTCGTGCTGGGAAACAGGCTGCGCTAAAAATTGTTCTCTTGGTAACAACTCGGCTTCGGATTTCAGGCATGCAGTGTGAACTGGGGAGCGCCCTGGTTTCCGAGGACAGAAGGGAGCTCGTGGAATTTGACCTCCGGCATAACACGGGGGGGGGGGAGGAGGGAGGACAGCTGGCTGGGGTGGCTGCAGCATTTTCTCCTGACAGCCCCAGGGACAAGGCTGCTGCCCCATTGCTTAGTTCTTAAGGGACCATGGTGTGCTGGGCGGTGTCATCTGTGTGCCTCAGCGGCTCTGTCCAGCTGGGGACCAGGTAGCTTGGCCGGGAGGCTGGCCCTGCTCTGGTATGCTGATAAGCAGGGGTGGGTGGCACGTAGCTCCCTGCCTGCTGGCCTCTCATATCAGACCCGCAGTGAATTTCCTGGCCAGCAGCCAGACCCGTTTAGGGGCCTGCGCAGGTGGACGTGAGCCAGGAGAGCGTCCAGGCAGCGTCTTCTACCAAGGGAACGTCTATCGAAGACTCCAGGGTTATTTGTATTCCAGTCGGGTAGGGCTTAGGGGACCCCAGCTCCAATCCATGGGGCAGCGCCAGGCCTCACATGCCAGTGGACTGTCCTTTGTGCCCACGGGCCTTCCCAGGTGTCTCAGCTGGGGCAGGAAGGCGGCAGGGCTGTCACGCGCAGCAGGCTGCTGCTTGAGAACTGGTGACCTCTGGGACCAGCCCGTAGCGCCTCGGGTCCTCTAATGTTCTCTTGAGCAAGCAGGGCCTTGGTGTTGACCTCAATGACAGGCCTACGTGGGGTGAAGGACATGGGGAAGGTGTCTGGACCAGCTCTTGGCGACTAGCTCCCGGGTGGGCGGTATTTGAGAATAAAGGCGCTTCGGCTTTGTTTGGGTTTCATGCTATTAACGTCGGATTTCATTTTTTTAACGTTCGTAATATGTAAATTCCCCACTTTGTGTTCCCCTGCCCTTCACTGTACTTTAAACATGGGGATGGTTTACACTGTAAATAAATAATGGTTATTACACTGTTTCCCAACAAACACAACTTGTTCCTAAAAAGCCAGCTAGTTTTAAAGCTGATTGTGCCTTATCCGTGTTTTATGTAAAAGGCCCTTCTGGTATAATAGTGGTGTTGATGGCCAGCACTTAAAGTTAATTCCAACATGAGATTCTTACTGGATTTGTTTTGAAAGTTACAAGCACGGACCATGCGCCAGAATCAGCTATTCAGAGTGTTACAACAGAAAATTGAGGCTCTATCCGAGACCAGGGTCCTGTTGCGCTAGGTGCTGTACATCGCAAAGGATGGTCCCTGCCCTGAAGAGCTCACACTCTAAATAGACAAGACAAAACTACTGTCCTAAGATGGAAATTAGGCACCAGGAACTTTGCCCAGACTCATGCAGCGGGGATCATAGTAGAACTGGGAGATGACCGGTGAGGTCCAGCTCAGGCCTTTATCCTTAAGACCATCCTTCGTCTACTTATTGTTTGGGAAACCTGTATATAAAACCATAGGGCAACAAATGAGAAATACCCATTTGGGACAGAAAGTGCAAGTTCCCTGGGCGTGGGGTGTTGAGAACGTGCTGTGTTTGTGTGTGTCCTGGTGTCACACACGCATATTTAGCAATGCTGGCACGGGAGTGGAGGGGAGTTAATGAGAATAACCTCTCCGGAGGTTACCTAACCCCCTCGGTAAATATCAGCAACAGGAGAGAGATTAGAGGTGCTTGGGGAAGAGAATGTCAGATGCCAGGGAGCTAGGGTGGTTGCTACCAACCAGATGAGCCACCTTCTGGCCCAGGCAGTTGGAGAAAGGTGTTAGCTGAAGGAGGAGCTGAGCTGGGAAAGGCACATCATGGGTGGCTTGTTCGTGCAGTAAAACCAACTGAAATATTTCCACCAAAATTTTTTCCTCCCGAAAAAAATCTGACTTTTTTAGAGGGCGTCAAAACTGATTATTTCCCCACTGGATAATGTCATTTTTTTTCAGTGGAAATTTTCTGATTATTCCCATGGGAAATTTTGAAACATGAGGAAAATGTTCATTTACTTTAGAGTCAAACTGATTGGGTTTTTTCCAAAGCTGGACTGAAATGGCCATTTTCTTTATATGAATCAAATTTTTGATGTGAATCAAATTGAAATGAAAAAGCTTTGTTTCAAAATGTCATGAGAAAAATTTCAAAATGAAAATTTTCATTCCACAATTTTCTTGGGGGGTGAGAAAAGGGTCGGAGACATAAACCAACATGCACTTTTCACTCAGATCCAACATGGAATTTTGATTTTTGCCCATCTTAGACATAGGCCCCCACCACAAAATTCAGACCCTCATTTCAAAATGCTCCCGTCCTTCTCCAAAATGCAGGTGGTTTTGGACCTGGGACTTTGGTTCAGCTTCTAATAATAACACCTCCCTGTTGCTTTTTAGCAGTAGATCTCAAAGCACTTTGAAAAGGAGGTCGGTATCATTTGCATTTGACAACTGGAGAAACTGAGGCAGAGGGCATGACTTGTCTAAGATCACCTAGAATCAGAACTGGGAACAGAATCCAGGTCTCCTAGTGGAGTACTCTAACCACTGAGCCACGCTGTCTTATGTGCTACCACCATACTGTGCATCCTTATTTTAGAGCCACGACTGCACCCATCAAGGTTTAGGAGGAAGGAAATGGGGGACCTGGATTATAGAGTTGTGCCAACAGCAGGCTCCAGGGAGGAAGGCTGGAGCACTTACCTGGGACACAGGAGAGCTGAGTCTAGGTTCTTCTTTTGCGGCTGGCTGACCTTGTGCAAATCACTTAATATGGGTGTTTCCTTATTTATCACCTAGGGAGAACCCCTCTTCCTTTGCCTGTGTTGTAGCTTTAGATTGTAAGCTCTTTGGGGCAGGGAATGGCTCATATGACATGTACGTGCAGCGCCCAGCACAATGGGCTCTGGTCTTGGTGGATCAGCCCCGAGGGACTGGATCATTTAGGTGCCAAAGTGAAAAGAGGATCCCAAATCTCTCACTGTCTAGGGGGTTTGAGTTTGGCCTTATCTTGACCGTGAGCTGTTTAAATTGGCTGGCGCTTCCAATGTGCCTGGGCCTGTAAAGTTAATGTGTGGGGGGGTGCTTCTCTCCCAGGGAATCTGTCCTTCTGTCTGATCCAGCTGCCCTCTCATACGGCCCCAGTTCTCCTATGGAAGAGTGTCCCACGTGCACGGGGGCGGCACAGTCCCTCTCTCCCTGCAGGTTTATCTGCCTGAAGGAAGGCTGCGAAGGGCCTTCCGTTGCTGGGATTTTCCATCCCTCTCTCCCACTGCTACCAGCCCATCCCTGCTATGTGGAGTGCTAGGTGAGGCAATCCCTCTAAGCCTGACAGGAGCTGGAAACTTCCACTGAGAGACTATGAGGAAGCAATTAACAGGCAATGCCTGTAATCTAGCAACCCATTAAGAATCAGTGTAGACGCTCAAGCCCTGACACAGGGCAGCTGCCTTGAGTCCCACAGTGTAGACATCCTCTCTGTCGCCTGTGTATCTGTCTACTTTCCTGTTGCCCTATCTGTCTGCCTGGCTATCGTTCTGACTGTGTCTACATTCGGTTGTTTGCTGGATTGAACTAGACCGATTCTGAAACGGGGCCAGTTCTGCTGCAGAACTGACAGAAAAGTAGAACTTCCGTCCCGGGGGAAATTCTGGGATTTTGTCAGGTTTTTTTCACACTGAATCATCACAACAAGTCGAAATATCAAAACTTTATAGAAAAGAGAGTTCTGACCATTGCCAATGCACCTCTGCCTGCGGCATGAATGCACAGGGGGTGTCTCTCTCTCCCTGGGAATCTGTCCAAAATGTTTCATTTTGGGTTGACATTAATCACTCTAGCTGCCGGAGCCACCGCAGTGCTTCCTGGGAGACATAGTTCTGCGTCCTCCATGCCCTTATGTTCCCTTAGGGGTCCTGCTCCCCAGCTGTACTACATCTCCCATGACACACTGTGGCAGCTCCGCCACCACGTCTGGAAACTGATGTATCATGGGAAAGGCAGTCCCGCCAAGGAGCCATGTCCCTTGGGGAGAATGGGAGCACGAGAGGCCTAGAACTACATCTCCCACGTGGCATTGCAGTGGCTCACCTGGCTGCAATAATGATCCCAACCTGAAATGAAACTTCTCTTTGCAAATTTCCCCAGTGGAGCATTCAGCCCAGATTGACACCCCCTGCCACCCAAACATTTCAACAAACCCCCCTTTGCCGGTGGGAGGGAAGCGCTCGGTTCTCAATTTCCCAGCCAGCCCTGTCTTCCTTAGGTACATCTCTGTCCCTCCCAGCACCGTAGTGTCTGATCACCTACAATTTTTAATGTATTGTGCCTCACAGCATCCCGGGGAGGCAGGGCCATGCCATTATCCCCACTGTAGAGATGGAGAACTGAGGCCCAGATTCTCTCGCTCCCGTTGATCACAAGCAGAATTAGGCACCTGAAAACCTTTGAGAACCAACGCGAGCAGGGACTAGAAATGCAAGTTTCCCAGAACCTAGGCCCCGGCCCTGGCCGCTGGCCGCTTTTCCTAGCCAGCAGGTAGCGCTCACGCTTTGCATTGCTCTCTTCCAGTCTGCGGCAGCATGGACATCCGCAACGACGTCTCCCAGCTGCGGAAGCTGGAGAACTGCACCGTCGTCGAGGGCAACTTGCAGATCCTCCTCATGTTCACCACCGCTGCCGAGGACTTCCGCGGCCTAAGCTTCCCCCGCCTCAGCATGATCACGGAGTACCTGCTCCTCTTCCGGGTCTACGGGCTGGAGAGCCTGCGCGACCTCTTCCCCAACCTCTCCGTCATCCGTGGCACCAGCCTCTTCTTCAATTACGCCCTGGTCATCTTTGAGATGCCCCACCTGCGGGACATCGGCCTGCACAGCCTCACCGATGTCCTGCGAGGCTCAGTGCGCATCGAGCGCAACCAGGAGCTCTGCCACATCTCCACCATCGACTGGGGGCTGCTTCTGCTCGACTCGGTGGAGAACAACTACATCGTGGGCAACAAGCTGGTGGAGGAGTGTGCCGACGTGTGCCCGGGCATCCTGGACGTGGAGAAGCCTTGCGTCCAGACCAGCATCAACGGGCAGCTGGAGTACCGCTGCTGGACATCGAGCTACTGCCAGAAAGGTTGGTGCCTCCCCCGGCTCCCCCTCTTAGGTGTTGCGCAGGCTTGGGAAGCTAAGCAACTTTGATTTGGGACTGGACATGGGCGAGGGACCTTTGCAAACCCACAGGGGGTGCTTTCCCCTTGGGAAGTTCCCTGGTGCTTACTGAAGACCCGTGTCCTTCAATTGCTTCTGGCGTTTCAAGCGGGGTTGTTGTTTGCTTCCTGTTCTAAGCTGCGGATGCAGCTTTTGAACAGCTGCCACCTCCCGCCTCAGCGGTGGCTGCATTGCAGTGTTGGCCCAGCAGTTTGGTACGTTTAAAAGTAGTCCTGGCAAAGAGGGATTTGTGGGCGGGGAGTGCAAGTGAGGTGGTCCAAGACTTGTGGTAATAAAGTGGATAACACAAAGCTGCAATTTGTCACATGGATGCCATCGACACAGCTTAGACTGGAAACTCTTCAGGGCCAGACCTGTAAGCCTCATTTTTCCTTTTCTCCGAGGCCCCTGTGATAGATTCCTAGATTGCAGGGCTGGGAGGGACCATCATGATAGTCTAGTTGAAACTCCTGTGTAACGCAGGCCAGGGAACACCCCCAAATAATGCCTGGAGCTAGCAGATCTTTTAGAAAAACAGCCAATCTTGAGTTAAAAATTACCCATGATGGAGAATCCACTGAACCCTGTGATAAATGTCCCTCTGGCATTGAAAAGGGGCCTTGGTGTAACTAAGAATCAGGCCCTATGTCTTCAAATCTTTTTGTCCTGCACCTAGCACAATGGGGTCCCTGTTCCTGTTTGGGGCCTCTGGATGTTATAGTAATCAAAATGTTAATTAAGTCATTAAACATATGAATGCAATGTTATAATCTAATAATAAATGCTAAATTATGGGACATAAAATATTGCTTTGATATAGATGGATAAGGCTGAAACCCGGCCTCTAGAGCAGTGGTTTTAACCTTTTTTCACTTGCAGACCCCTAAAAATTTTTGAATACAGCAGTGTCCCCCTTTGGAAATCTTAGACATAGTCTGCAGCTCCCCTGTTGAAAACCACTGCTCTAGAGAAATCAGTGGGAGGTCTGCTACTGACTCCAGAGGGGCCAGGATTTCATTTACAGTATAGGGGAGAAACTGAGCTTTTCTAGACACAATAGTTGTGCTGTTTTAACTACCCTGGTGTAGTTAAAATGGTACAAACACCACTTGGGCTATGTCCGCATTACAGAACCTGTGCCCCTAACGTAGATTCAGTGGTAGCTAGCAGACTGGGTTTTTCTGCCAATATAGGAACACAATGTTAGCTACACAGACCAAAACGCTCATCTGTCTGCAAAGCTGTGATTATGCACGGGGCGGGGATGCGGCATGGCAGAGCTACCTCACTGGGGTGTGTGTGGTTTTTTTCACTCAATATAGCTATGCCGGGATAAATTGTAAGTGTAGACCTGGCCGTAGTGTGGATTATCCAGGTATAAAGGTGCTTATATGTAACTTATAGCTATTCCACTTGAGGAAGGGAAATAAGCAATCCCCGTAAGTCACCTATATCCTTGTATAACCGTGTTCATTTTATTTGCAAGAATTCGGTATAGCCATTGAGTGGCAAAGTCAGAAGTAGGATGTGCCTGTCATTCAGGGTCACTCAACGAAGTTAAAAGTGTACAGCTATAAAACTGGTCGAAGGAAATGCTACACAAAGCATAATTAGCCTTTGGAACTCACTGCCACTAGACTAGAATTCCTGCATCAATGAATCCCGCACCTGCCTCGCCTTCATCCATTCTGTTGATGTGACAAATTTAAGAGGACATCTATTCTTAGAAAATGGTTTGTTTGTTTGTTTAAATTTGACAGGCGCTATTGTTGATATCCTTTCATCTTGCGTTGTCTGCTGGGACGCACGAACTACCTTGGCCACCTGAGTTTATAGGTGGCAGGATCGGGGAGACAAAGAAATAACTGTCCCCGAGAAAAGCAGAGAAGATAACTTTCATCTGTAAAACAGATGGTGAGCAGCTCACGGAAGTGCTCTGCTCTGGCACAATTTGCAGAAACAGAGAGTGAAAAGTGGTAACTTTCAGCTTGAAATTGCATTTTTTTTTTTACATTAAGGGCAAAACCAATGACAAAAAAGAACAAACGTAAAGTCTCCCTGGAGAAAGTGCACCGTGTATGTGTGTGATCTGGTAACAAGTTGCAGCCACTGTGAGAACAGAATAGCTGCTGCTTAGAAATTTTAGAGGGGCAGTACACAGAAAACTTAAACCATCGCAAATTTGTAGCTGTACTGTACACCGCAAACTCCTGTTTCCAGATGGCCCATAATCACTTTGCCATCTACCTCGCTCCCAGCCTACCTCTCCCCTTGCTGGCCCCTTCAGTTTGAATGACTGGTCAGTGTCTAATGACCTGGGCTGGGCCTAGAGGTGAGATTTTTCCATTTCTCATTGCTAAGCTCTCCCCGCGCCCCCCATTGAAAGGTTAAACTAGACAGGGACTCACATCACAAAATTCAGACCTGGACTTTGAACGGTCCAAAATTTGAATTTGGGAGTGAGGTTTTGGACCATTGTGTGTGTGTGTGTGTTGGGTGGGTGCGGGTGGTGCGTGGGACACAGAATCATTGGCAAAATGTGGATCCAGATCCGGTTCTGAGGTTGTATAACCCTTGAAATTCTGACTGGGGTCTGGGTTACATGAGTTTTTCCCTGGAGCCTAAGGGAGCTGAAAGTCAATGGGCATTAGAGACCTAAGAGGGTTAGGAGCTTGTGAAAAACATCCCAGTCTGTAATGACCTAGCAGGTCTGGTTCAGCCAGCTTTTTTGAGTCACACGGAGCAGGGAAGGTGTCCGCTCTGATCCTTTTCTTGGGGCCTCCCGGCACTGGAGATCTCTGGACAGGAATAGCTATATGGACAGATAGCTGCACTGGTCCCAACTCCAATGGAGATCCCCCTGCCCTGGTGTTACTGCATGGGGGCTTGTCCCACTTCAAAACCTGGTACGCAGGCCCTGCGACTCCCCATGAAATCCCTTTGGAGAGGGGCCGTTGAATGAGTACTGCGTGATAGCCGACAGAGTGCTGCGTCTCCATGCCGCTGAGCGGGGCCTTTATCGCTTGGTGCACAATGGGGAGTAATAAGATCTGCTTTGTATCGTCCTGTAGCGAAGAGGCCAGCTCCCAGCTGCAGTGTTTTCCCAGCAGTGGGGTAAATACGGGACCCACCCGGGCGCGTTTGCTGTAAACAGGAGGCCTTGTAATGAAATATACACTGTAAACACAGATCCTTATCGAGGCTGTAACCTCCTGCGGCTGCTGCATCGTGGAGACAGGGCTGCACCAACGGTCGCTTCGTTCCCACCGCAGGCCTTGCCAGGGAACAGCAGGGCTCGGCTCAGCGTAGAGATGGTTGTTCTAGCTTGGAGTGATCCGTTTATCTGTCCATCGAGTCCCCCCCACTCCTTCATCTGTCCATCTCTCCACCCTCTCTTTCTCCCTTTCTTCCCATATGCACCCCTCTATCCATCCCCATACGCACCCCTTCATCCATTCCCCCCCACTGCTCCATCCATCCATCTTTCTCTTTCTCCAGCCCCATCTCTCAGGTACCTACTTCTTTAAAAGTTGAGCCAGAAAAGTCCCCCGTGAGACCTTTGGCCCAACATCACCCACTAGCCCTTCCTCCTTGCCCCTGGGCCAGGAAGCTCAGATGTTTCATCCAAACCCGCCGATGCCGTCTTAGTGGCACATGCGTCACACCTCAATCCAGGCGTGATCAGCCCTGTTTTCCAGATGGGGGAGACTGAGGCATGGAGAGGGCAAAAATGACTCGCCCAGGACCACTGAGTGGGAGAGTGGAGGCTAGAACCCAGACCCCCTCTGGCGTCCGCATGAGATCGCTGGGCCCGTGCAGCACTTGGACCTGTGCACATCCAGTAACTCCCTCGCTTGACCTCGCTAAGGCTACGCAGCTCAGAAAGCAAGCGTGTTCCGATGGCAACCTATGTGTATCTGTCCGCTGCAGCAATGTCTCCCTCCCTCTGTCTCTTTCTCTTTTCCCAGACCCCCCTGCCATATCTGGCGGCAGCAGCTGATTTGCATAATCGGCCAGCAGGACTTTTTCCGACACGCTAACATCCCTTTTTATTTTAGATCCAAATTTTCCCTTTGTCTCAGTTTGACCCCACTGGTGCTTTTTCCTCTCCAGCCTGTAATCAATTTGCCGGCCCCTCTGAGATGCTTCAGAATAAATGAAGCGGCCGAAGAGTTGGCCACTGGTGGAAGGTGTTCCCTTGGAAATGGAAACTTAGAGATCATGCAGCGCCTTTCATGAAAGGCTAAAGCCCATGGCCGGGAGGCTTTTTGCCTCAGTTTCCCTAGGTGACGCACCCATAGTTGTGCAGGGAGTTGGTGGTAGAGCGAGGGATCGAACCCAGGAGTCCTGGCTGGGGAGGGGGGGTGAAAATTTTCCATCCAAACTATTCAGCTTTCAACTGCACTGCTTTGTTGTAGCGAAACGTGTCTACTTCCAGTGGAAAGTTTTAATTTTTCACTGAAAAGCCGAATGCACAAAAATGGAGACATTCATTTCAGCGGAAGATCGAAGTGTTTCATCCAAGAGTGAAATGTTTTGACCGAAAATCTGAATATTTTGCCGCTGCGGTGCCCCATGGGAGTTGGGTGCATCATGTCCCTGTTCTCTAAAAATTGGGCTCCCTGGTTGGGGAGTGCATCTCCCATGATGCACTGCAGCCATTCCACTACCATGATGCACCGCTTTGCCTCGTCAAAAGGGAGCATCATGGGAGATATAGTCTGACCAGGAAGCCTGGACTAGGATGGGATATGGGAGCTTCTGCCAAGGGGGGCAGCCACGTAGTGGGAGGAATCCGTCCCCACAGAACAGACGGGGTGGGGGACCCAGTTTGAGGGAACTGGGAGTGAGGTGGGGCCTGGATTGAGACATGCCGTGGCGTGGTGTGACCATGGCCCTGCTTGCACGGGGGCCCTATCCCCTTGGAGTGGCAGGATGTTTTCTGTCCCCTTCCAGATAGCAGGAGTGAGTGGTAGGGGAAATCTGTCTTCAGTAGCAGGGCCCCCCATTACTGACCCCAGCAGCTAGGTGAAAACGGGGAGGGGGGGCAGGACTGTTGCATGCCTTTCCTCCCTGCCCCACAGAGAGCCCCTTTCTGGGGTGGGTATGGCAAGGCCCATCAGAGCAGAGGGGCTTGGAGCTAGTGCTGTGTTGCGAGGAATGGGGCAGCTCTGCCCCTCTCAGAGCGGCAGGCTCAGGCTCTCTGCACACTCAGGCAGGCATCGCCATGGGGGTTACGCTCAGGTCACATTTTCCAGGAAGCACGAGGGCTAGAAATGGCTTGTGCGTGGAGGCTGAGGCTGTGATGTGGAGCTGGGCTGGGATGTGATGTGGAGCACACACCCAGAGAGCCGAGACCTTCATCGGGTTCTCGTGGGGGGAAATGGACTAATCCCTACTCCGTCTTTCTGTCTCTTGACCCCAGTGTGTCCCTGTGGAGAGAGAATCGCGTGCACCGCCACGGGGGAGTGCTGCCACCCGGAGTGCCTGGGAGGCTGCAGCCGGCCATGGGACAGCAAGGCCTGCGTGGCCTGCCGCCACTTCTATTTCAACGGGCAATGCCTGCCCTCCTGCCCGGCCCGCACCTACCGCTACGGGGGCTGGCGCTGCGTGACGGCCGAGTACTGCGCCAGCCTGCGCAAGGTGTCCGAGAACCCCCGCGAGGCCTCCAAGTTCGTCATCCATCACGAGGGGTGCCTGTCCGAGTGCCCCTCGGGGTACACGCGCAATGAGAGCAGGTGAGCGGCTCTCCCTGGGGGCTGAGGCCCCATCCCCCCCTGCACCCAGGGTGAGCCTCCCCCCCAGCCTGGAACTGCAGAGCTGGGGGGGGCCAGGGCAGTGGGGCACTCACAGATCTGCACCCACCTCTCTCCCCCTCCTGCTCTGGCCTTTCCTCCCCAGCATCTTCTGCCACAAGTGCGAGGGGCTGTGCCCCAAGGAGTGCAAGGTTGGCACCAAGACCATTGACTCGACCCGCGCGGCGCTGGAGCTGGCCGGCTGCACCTACGTCGAGGGCAATTTGATCGTTAACATCCGCAGGGGCTGTGAGTGTTGCCTTCCCCTTTCCCCCCCACCGTGCCAGATGGGCCAGCCCCCGCCCTTGTGCAAATGCCCCCGCCCACTTCAGACCCCCTTGCCCTTCTCCAGGTGTTAGCGCACAGCCGCGAGAAGCCCCAAATCTCTGCCGCCAGTCAGCATCAGACCCGCTGTGGGGACCCGTCTCCTGGCGGTCCCCTTTAGATCCAGCCTTCGACCACCAGTTGGCACCTGGGGGCAGTGGGTGACATGAGTTTGCTGGGTCTCAGCCCACCACGCAATGCCCCTCTGCCCACGGGCTGGTGCCGGAGTCTGATTTCCGTGGGGCCAAATTAACGTTCAGAAATCATCCAAGCCTCCAAATCCCCCCATCAGACGCCAGGGACCCTGAGAAGTGACGTGAGCTGGCTCGTCAATGGCCCCACAGAGCCTAGCCCCGAGGGCAAAGTGCCGGGCTGGTATCGGTGTGGTGTACACACTCATCGGCGCCCCGCGGAGCATAGATGCTTGTGACAGGCAACCAGGTCTGCGTGCCTGTCTCGTTCACCACTCCCCACCTCCTGCGTTCGAGAGCCCACCGGGCGTTCGGCGTGGGTGAAACTCCATGGGCGGCCGGGCCTGAGGGGCTCTTTCTCCTTGCCCCCTTCCAGACAACCTGGCCTCGGAGCTGCAGAGCAGCCTGGGACTTATTGAGACCATCACGGGCTTCTTGAAGATCAAGCACTCCTTCGCCCTCGTCTCCTTGTCTTTCTTCAAGAACCTCAAGCTCATCCGGGGGGACTCCATGGTGGACGGGTGAGACGCCCGGGAGATGGTGCGTCTGGGCGGGGGGGTAGCCACCGCTCCCGTCTCCTCCCCTTCAGCCGTTGCTTCTTTGCCGTGTGTTAGCGCACGGATTCCAGGGTCAGTTCTCCCCACGTCTGGCGGCCTCCATCCCACCCTGGCGTCAGCCCCGCGCGTCGCCAGCTACGGGGTAGGGGCCCCTCTCCTCTTGCATGGCAGAGGGCAGGACAGGCCATGTTAGGGGACACTAGGAGAGTTGCTTGGCAAACGCAGCTTGCGTTCACCTAGAGCGTGGAGGGGTGTGCGAGAGAGCGAGCGCGCTGTGTGCGTGCCCACATCCGGGGGAAGTGTGCGTTTGAACCCCCCCTTTTTGAGGAGTCAGCCCTGGCCCTGGGATTCCAGCCGCTTCTCCCTTTGCCCTCAGAAACTACACCCTGTACGTCCTGGACAACCAGAACTTGCAGCAGCTCTGGGACTGGAGCCAGCACGCACTCTCCATCCCGGTGGGGAAGGTCTACTTCGCCTTCAACCCCAAGCTGTGCCTGTCCGAGATCTACCGCATGGAGGCGGTGACGGGCACCAAGGGCCGGCAGAACAAGGCGGAGATCAATCCCCGCACCAACGGCGACAGGGCTTCCTGTAAGTCCCGGGTGCCCGGCTGGCCTCGCGTCGCACCCCCACGGCTCCAGGGGTGGGGAAGCCCAACAGCATCCACTAGGCTGGCTGTTGAGAGCCCCATGCGCCCATCTGGGGAGCCGGGGAGCCTCCATGAAGCCACGTACCCCCGGCCATTGCACGGAGAGGCTTTACGGGATGGGCTCCTGGAAGAGCCCCCTCCCCTTCAGTAAACCCTACTGGGGGGCTTCTGGGAGCCAGACCCGCACACCTGTGGGTGGTGGGTGACACGAGCTGGGTGGGTCTCAGCATTCCCCACAGATGGACAGGCTACTGAGATTGAACCTGGTTCTCACTCCTGGGGGGGCACGGGGCTGCTTCCTGGAGGGACCCAGGGCTGTGAGCTGCCACCTGCCCTCAGTGGCCTCATCCGAGCCTATCGTGGCCCAGCTCCCACACACTGCCGGCCACCGGTGCTCTCCAGCCTCTGCAGGTCCCCCATGCCAGAGTCCCCCGAGCATTTCCCTGGGGTGCCCAGGTCCCCCGGATGCTCCCAGACCTTCCAGATCCTCTGCTCCCAGCAGCACAGCAACTCCGGCTCCCTCCCACCACCGCGCCGCATAACACCCAGCACCAAGAGCTGTTTCTAGTAAAAACAAGAGGAGCCGTGAGACAAGGGGCAGCAAGTGGCGCTGTGGGAAGCAGAGGGTGGCATGGAAAAACCAAATCAGAGCACGTGTTCAAACGCCCAGGCTTCATTCATGAGAGACACACGCACGCCCCTGCCAAATTAAGGCTGGCTTGCCCCAACGTCTTCCCGGCGACTCTCAGCCAGGCGTGGCCACGATCCTTTTTTCCTGAAGCAGACACGTGTCGGCTTGCTTCCTAGGTGCAGGGTGTGTGTCTGTACCTGTGGTAATAGGTCAATGGGCGCCCATGGGGCTACTGTACAACTCCCGTGACATGCAGCCAGCCGCATAAATGGTGTCTGCCTGAAAGCAGCAGGGTTCTCGCCTTCCGGTGACAACCCCCCCGCCCCCCGTCGCAGGCCTTACGGGCATGCTTGTACATGCAGCACCACGCACCCGGTGCGTCCGTCTGTCTGTGGTTGTGATGACCAGTGTGAGGCGGACTTTCGGTACAAACCTTTGGTGATCTAGTAGGAACGAGACACCCCAGCCAGGGGTTCCTTTAACCCATGCCCCCCCCTCTTTCCCCGGTGCCCGCTGCCCGGCTGGGTTTCCGGGCCGAGGGGGCAGCATGTGTGTGGTTGCTGGAGGACAAGGCCCCAAGCCAAGGGCCATTGCAGTCAGAGGGAGCCTTTCCCACTGCTGCTCTGGGCTTTGGAGCAGACCCTAGTGGGGGCTGCGATCCCCCCTGTAAAAGGCAGAACAGAACCATCAGGAAACTTCCCCCAGGCCGCGCGCCCCATGGCCCCTCCCGAGCTCTCCCCAGATGTGACTTTGCACGGCCACCCCCCCCATCCCGTGCCCCCCTCAGGCTCCGCACCTCACAGTTCCCCCGAGCTCCCTGTGGCCCCATTCCACACAGCACCCCCCCATGCTCTGCTTCCCTGGCAGGCAAGACCCAGACTCTGCACTTTGTCTCCAACGTCACCGAATCCGACCGCATCTTCCTGAAGTGGGAGCGTTACCGACCCCCTGAGTACCGTGACCTCCTCAGCTTCATCGTCTACTACAAGGAATCGTAAGTGCCTCCCCGCCCAGCTCCTGACGCTGCTGCGCCCACTCAGAGCCGGCCACGCCGCCCTCTCATGTGGCCAGAACCCAAGGAGGTAACAACCTACTACTGCTGCCGGCGAGTGATGTGTCTCCTTCAGCTGCGGCACTGACGGTTCCAGTGCTGCCGAGAACTAGGGCCTGGGGCTGATGCGCTGGCAGGCTTGGCTCTTTCGTGACATCCCTTGGGATTTTGGGGAGGCTGGGAGAGGCCAGACTTGGGCCAGGCTGCCGACCTGCTGGCTGTGCAGAAGGGAGCCTTGTCTTGCACATTCGGGGCTGGGAAACACGGCTCTGCTTTGAGCTAGTTCAGTCGACGGGTCACAGAGTCGATCCGTTCCACCTCCCTCCCTGCTTCTTCGTGTGTGTGGTCCCGGACTGTTGTGTAGTATTGCCGTGGGGCTGTTAAACAGATGCTGTGCTCCGCCCCAGAGGTGGCTGCATTTCAGTGGCAGGGGAAGGAATTCCTGCCAGAGGCCACAATAGCCAGTAGCATAAAGAGGCCCCGCTCCACTCCGCCCATCTGGCATATACCTGTACCTTGGGGCTATGGGGAACGTCCCCAGTTATGGGGAAACTCGGCGAGCTTACATGAGGGGAGCAGGGCTGGGCTCGTAGAGGCCCCAAGAGGCCTGTGTACTGAGCTAGGGGTGTGGCATATCTGCCGGGCCAGGCCCTTTCAGAACGTGACCGAGTACGTGGGACAGGATGCCTGCGGCGCCAACAGCTGGAACGTGGTGGATGTGGAGTTGCCGCTGAACAACGACCAGGAGCCGGGGGTGGCCCTGCTGAACCTCAAGCCCTGGACCCAGTACGCCATCTTCGTCCGCGCCATCACCTTGACCACGGCCGAGGAGGGGCGCAACTACGGGGCACAGAGCGAGGTGGTGTACATCCGCACCATGCCTGCAGGTAGGGGGGTAGGCACAGGGGGGCACTGGAGTGGGTTACCCCTTAGAAAACCTGTGTAGCCGCTAGAGGGGCTGCTGCACAGGGAAGATAACAGCCTACTACTGCTACTGGCTACCAGAGTTGCTTCTTTAGCATCACTGGGAGAGGCTGAAGATCCTGGATTTTAATCCCCCCCCCCGAATAGTGACAAGAGCATGTTACAACATGGCCTCCCCCCACCTTACAGGGGGCTTATTTCTGAAGGGTCTCACCCTGCGAGGATCCAGCCCCCTGGGCTGCCAGGGGGGCCGTGGGGAGGTCAGTGCAAGTGACTCTGCGACACACAAGGGGGAAAGCGGGATGGGGGAGCCTGGCATCGGACCCAGGGGGTGATGCGGAGCCAGAAGAGGAATCGGGGGTAGGGGGGGCTCCAGCCCTGGATCTCTGGGGCTGAACGTAGCTGTCTCGGCCAGCCCCCACAGTACCCCGGGACGTCCTCTTCATGTCCAACTCCTCCTCGCACATCATCGTGCGCTGGAAGCCGCCCACCCAGCGCAATGGGAACATCTCCTACTACCTGGTGCTGTGGCAGCAGCTGGCCGAGGACCTGGAGCTCTACGTCAATGACTATTGCCACAAAGGTGAGGCAGCGGCCGGGGGGGGGGGGGGGGGAGCCACCTGGGCCTGACGCCAGGGTGAGGGGCCAGCCTGGCAGCCCTGGGAAGCGGGGCAACTGCAGAGCCACGACAGGAGGTGCTTCTGCCCTGCGCCCTGGCGGTAGATGGAAGACGGGGAGCTCGGTCTCGGGGGGGGGGGTCCATCTTTTTCAGTCCACGGGAAGAGACGACAGGCGAGGCAATGGGGACGGAGGCAAAGGGACCGGGAACGGACGCGTCCCCTGGGGCCTAGGCTGCGGTTTCCCGTTGGGAGGGCATTGGTGGGGATGCAACGAGGGGCAGTGTCTCATCCCCCGCCCCTCCCCGCTCCTGGCCACACTCTCTCTCTCTACCCCCGCCCCCAGGCCTCAAGCTGCCCACCAGCAGCGCAGACACCCGCTTCGACGTAGACGACAGTGGGGGCCCTGAGCTGGAAGCGGACGCAGAGGAGCGCTGCTGCCCCTGCCACTGGGACGGCGGGCAGCTGCACATGGAGGGGGAGGCCGTCTCCTTCCAGAAGAAGTTTGAGAACTTCCTGCACAACTCCATCATCATCCCCAGGTACCAGGGGGCATCTTAGTTGGGGGAGGGGATTCCAGGGGGAGGGGCTTATTTGGGGGAGGGGATTCAAGGGGGCGGGGCTTAGTTGGGGGAGGGGATTCCAGGGGGCGGGGCCTACCTGGGAGGAGAGAGGATGCATTCTCCATCCCGAAGCACCATCATGTTAGTCACATACCAGAGGGCAGTGCTCAGCCAGAGGTGGGGGATTCCCTGTCCATCCTCTCAGCTCAGAGGGGATCGCTGACCCAGAGCCACAGTTCCAGCATCATCCCCATGTCCCAGGGGTGTGTGGCTTCGTCGGGGCGTGGGGGGGATCCCCTACTCAATCTTGCTTGGAAAGACAGGGATGGGAAGAAAAAGGTGGGCTAGTGCTTAGAGCAGGGGATTCTGGGAACTCTTCATGCCTCGGGGGGAGGAATGGGGTCCAGTGGTTAGAGCACAGGTGTGAGATTCAGGACTCTTGGGTTCTCTCCAGAGCTCTGGGAGGGAGTGCCATCCAATGGTTAGAGCAGAGAACCAGGACTCCTGGGTTGTACCCTTGCCATAGCTCTGGCACAACCTTGCATTGTGCCCTTGGGCCAGTCCTTTTGCCTGCCTCTCCCTGCCTCCGTTTCCCATGTGTAAAATGCGGAGGCTGATGGACAGGACGGGGGCCTTGAGATGAGGGTTCGCTAATGTTTGCAAAGGGCTTTGCTGGTCTCTCTGCTGACCCTGGCCTCGGGGCAGGGTTTGCAGTGAAATTCCAAACCAGGGAAGTTTCACTTCTTTGTTAAGAATGAGTTTTGCTCCACTCCTGATTGCGAGGTTGAGGGGCTTGGCCCACTAGAGAGAGTCGCTCCTTTTGCCTCTGGTGTGCCTGCCATCCCGGACCCTGCGGTTCAGCCCTGTCCGTGCGGTCCGCTAACTAGTCCCCTTTGATCTGTCTCTTTCCAGACCCCCTTGGAAGGTGAAATCGGTCAACAAGAACCTTCAGAGGTAAGTGAGGAGCCCCTGTGTGGACGAGGGCTCAGCACAACCACGGACACGCACGGGGGGAGGGTTAAACGCAGCTGTGAAGAAAACCCAGGAGTCCTGGCTCCCAGCCCATGCTGCTTTAACCACTAAATTCCTCTCCCCTTCTAAGGTGGGGAATAGAACCCAGGAGTCCTGGCTCCCAGCCCCCTCTGCTCTACCCCACTGGTCCCCCACTCCGCCTCAGAGCATGGATAGAACCCTGGAGCCTGCCTCCATGCTCTAACCACTAGACCCTACCCCCCTTCTCCCGCAGGACTCAGAAAAGGCGCAGGGACATCTTGGCCGTGACCAGCTCTGGGCACCCACTCCCTGATGCCGCCTCTCCGGAGCCCCCCGGGAACCCTCCCCACCTGAACCGCACGGGCGCTGCCCCCAAGGCCCAGGCCCGTTTCCGGATCTTTGAGGACAAAGTGGTGCGGGACCGGACGGTCATCTCCCAGCTGCGCCACTTCACCGAGTACCGCATCGACATCCATGCCTGCAACCACGCGGCCCACACCGTGGGCTGCAGCGCGGCCACCTTCGTCTTCGCTCGAACCATGCCCGAGTGTACGTACTGGCCCCACGCGCGAGGGACCGGGGGGCACGGGAATCCTCCACCTTGTGCTTGCGGGGGGCTGAGGAAGTGCACGTCATGGCCCCCAGGACACCCACAAGTGCAATGAGTTTCCCGATCTCAGCCTTGGGGATCGTGGTTTTGATCCACCAGCCTGATCTCAAGAGCGGCCCAGGGCTGGGGTAGCAGGGGAGCTGAGGGTCAGGATTGAGGGTCCGGGGCCTGCAGGACTGAGGGCTCAAATACAAGAGAATACAGCTGAACTGCTGCAAGCCCTGGGTCCTGAGCACACCAGCTGCCCCCGTGCCGCAGAAGGCCAAAGCGCCACTCGCTCGCTTTGCCCCGGCACCTGTGAGTCGATGCAAGACATGGGCGGCCGGGTGTGGCGCGGCGCGGCGCATTTGCCAGGCTACTGCGTTTGAGCCTGTCCGGGGACCACAGGCCTAGCTCCCCACCTGCCACTGGCCCCTGCTGGGGCGAGCCAGGAGGTCTCTGCTTTTACCTTGCACCGTCCTGGTGGCCTTGGTGGGGGGGCTAGGGCTGGCGGCTTTAGGTATCGGCCCACACGGCCGCGCTCAGATCCTCCCACCCCACGCTGCTCCCCACGCTGAGCGAGCGCCTTGGCTTCTCTGCTTTGCCCCTCTAGTAGAAGCGGATAATATCCCTGGCAACGTCACCTGGGAGCTGGCCAGCAAGAACAGCGTCCTGCTGCGCTGGGAGGAGCCCAAGAACCCCAACGGGCTCATCCTCAAGTACGAGATCAAGTACAGCCGGGAAAACGAGGTGACGAGACTGGTTCCACCCCGCTCTCCTTCCCCCGCTGGGCCCATCGCACCTGCCTGCCCTGCCCCAGGATAGGAGACCCTCCCTCTTCCCCAGCCACACAGCCTGCTGCAGCTCCCACCTATGGGTGCTGCTCATTTAGCTCTAGCGGCTGCAGTCAGCACCAGGGGGTCGCTGGTTCGAGCCCTGGGGCTGGCTAAGATGGCAGCCAGTGCATGCCCACCCGCCGTCCTGGGCTCAGCCCAGCCTGGGCCCGGTTCTGGTCCATCCCCTGAATAGCGGCCGTGGGGGTGGCTGAGGACACCTGGGTTCTCTTCAGGGCAGCTGCACATGCTTTGCTCCTCTGTGGTCCAGCAAGGCTCCAGCTCCTCCCCTGTGGCCTCTCTTGGGGGGAGACCCATGGCATTTCCAGGCTGCAGAGTCCCGTCTACACTGCGATATCGACAGACGGCAGCAGCCAGCCCGCCACTCTCGGGCGGTCCGCGGTGGCTTCTGAGAAGCATGGTACAGAGCAGTCATTAACGCCATGGAAGGACCTACGTGCTGGCTCATGAGATCACCCCCTTCCTCTTTGTTCCGGGGGGGCTGTGCACCCCCCTCCCTGAGTGAATTACAGACCATCCCTCAGGAGTACAGACGCATTTGCCTGTTCATCACAAAGGCACTCCTCAAACACTTAAACGTAAGGCAGGAAGATTGACCCAGGAGATTGCTGGATATTGTCTTAGCAGCCACAGACTGGGCCGAGGACTCCTAGGTTCTGTTCCTGGCTAACCTGGTGCAAGTCCCCCCCCTCCCTGTGCCTTTCCTTCTCCTCCCACCCTGTTTCTTTTTAGCCTGTGAGTTCTTGGAGGCAGGTCCCGGCTTGCACGGTGTGTCTGAGCCGCTCGGCCGGGCCCTGCTCTCAGCGCTCCCACAATAAGCCTCATATTAAACCGCGGGCTATTCAGCAAGTGGCCCCAAGTTACAGGACCCTCTGTGTGTCTTTCTCTCCCCGCCCCAGGAGGTCGTCACGGTGGTGTGTGTCTCTCGCCACCGCTATGCCAAATACGGCGGTGTCCACCTGGCCCTCCTGCAGCCAGGGAATTACTCAGCCAAGGTCCGGGCCACCTCGCTGGCCGGGAACGGGTCTTGGACTGGACTCATCAAATTTTACATCCTTGGCCCAGGTACGTATCTGGGGGGGAGCAGATCTAGCTCTCCCCCAGCAGGAGGCTGGCTGGAGAGGGAGCTCCCAACGGGGATGGGGGAAAATTGCCAGCTACTGCTCTCCCTAGACTCCCCTGCCCGAGGTCGAGGGGGTAGGTCTGCTGGCTTGGGAGAGCCGCAGTCTGTCTGGGAACTCTGCCTATGCAGAAGGCCACACTCCTTCCCATCGCGGGGGGAGGGTCTTTGTAAATGGCTCTCTCCGAGCTGGAGGTTATGGGCCGGATGGAAGAATCACTGGGGGGGGGGTCTCTGGCCTGGGCTGTGCAGCAGCTCAGGTCCCTTCAGGCCTTATAATATCTGAACCAAGTCTCAGTGAGAGCCCAGATCAACCCCAGAGGAAGGGCTTCTCAATAAACCGAAGCCCCCTGCACAGGGTGTTCATGGCACTTTCTTCAGCTTCTCAGTCCCCAGGGGAGACTCTCGGCAGCAGGGGGGCTCCTTTGTGTCTCCGAGGGCTCCTTCTGTCCTGGGATCCGCACATCCTGCTTTACGGGGCTGTCCATAAATTACGTAAGACATCGGGGGGCGGGGGGTCCTTAATTAGCAGAGTTATTTCAGTGTTACAAGGGGTGGGTGTGTCTTGAGAAATCACCCAGAAATGTATTATGTGATTTATGGACAGCCCGTAATCTACCCCTGCTCTCCACACTCTTCCCTTGGCAGGACTGCCCCACGTGGGCCACCTCCAGGGATGGAGCCAATGACCTTCAGGACTGCAATACAGAACTCTGCTGTGTGAGCTAAAGGAGTAGCTCCGCTAGCTGGCAGCTGTAGTAGGCTGTTATCCTCTATACAGACCAGCTACTAAACTCCCTTAAGCTGGCAGCTGTAGTAGGCTGCTATTCTTTATATGGACCAGCCATTTAACTCCATGAGCTGGCAGCTGTAGTAGGCAGTTATCCGCTGTGGAGAGCAGCCACTGGCGTAGGAGAGGACACATCGGGACCATGCTCTCTGTGCCCACGGCCCAGCGGGAGGGGGGTTGGTCTGCTGCTAGCATCTCAGTGACAGGCCTGTTTATTCCTCCCCCCTCCAATGCAGCCGAAGAAGAGTCCGGTGGCTTCTACGTGCTACTCACCGTCATGCCCATTGTCCTCATGGTGCTGATCACCTGCCTGGTTGTCTTCGTCTTCTTCTACAACAAGAGGCGGTAGGTCACGCCGCTTGGCGCGGGGGAAGGCCGGTGGTGCGGGAACCATTGGCTCTGGGGCCTGGAGCCGTAGTCCCCGCCGGGACCTGGCTCTGGAATCCCAGGTGCTAGGCCCCGGGAAGGAGCAGCCCAAAAGGAGACAGGTCCCAGCCAGGAGAGATTCCCCCACCCTGTGTCGTCCCACACTCCCCAGTACAGGGAGGTGCGTGGCTGGACCGGTCCAGGCACCAGCTGTGGGACGTTCCTTTGTGTTTGGGGCAGACCTTGGGTCTCCTGGCCTGGCTCCGAATTCAGGAGGCGCAAAGTCACCTCCTCCCCTCCCATCTCCAGCTGGGCTGGGCCTCCAGACGCGGGCGCCCCACAGGATCTGGGCCTCTGTTCCCAGTGGGAGCTGGGAACTTGCCTGCCTTTTGCACAGCGATGTGTCCTGAGCCCTCCAGCGGGAGACAAGCCGCTCTCCTTTCCAGTGGGCTGTGTTCCAGGCCCCGGCGTATGGGGAGAGCCAACGGGACAACCCCCCCTCCACCACACCTTCATCCAAGTGCACGACTGACCTGGAGACACTGAGATTCAGGATCCCGGTGCTTTAAAACCCCCGTTACGTCCAGGACGAGGGTAATATCCCTCGAAACAGGCTGTATTCTGTGCTTCGGAAGCTGCCAGAACCCAACCAGGCCAGCCGTGCATGGCGCCACTCATGTTGTGTATATTCAGGAAATAACAGTGCTCTTGACAGATGAGGTCACATTTGCTTAAAAGCCAGCAAAAAGTAAGCAGGGAGAGCTGTAAGAGGTTTTGGGGGGAGGCAGATACAGAAATTGGGGGGAGCAGCAGATGGAGAGACCAGAATTAAAGGACTCCTTTGCAGCCACTGGCTTTCACTTCCCCCCTTTCCCCTCCAGCCCTCGGATTCCCCCCTCTGAATCTTTCGTACAGCCGTGTGCAGGAGTACGTGACAGCAGCTCTCAGATCCCAGCCCAGATAGGGCGCCACCTCCCTCAATTTTATTTGCTTGCCCGAGTTAGAACAGGAAAACACCGGCTGCTGCACCTTAGATTGCATCAGTTTTCAGAAAATAACCTCCCCGCAGAGTCCGAGGAACCCTCAGCCATCCAGACGGGGCTGGCACGGCCCTTGCCGTGGCTGGTGGGAGTGGACGGCAGTCTGCCTTGAAGAGATGGGGCTGCTTCAGGCTTGGGAGCTGAGATCCGTGTGGGTCTTAGGATGGCCCCAGATCTCGGTGTAGCTCAAAGGGGCCGGACCCCTCCCTGTCTTTGGTCCTGATTCTTATCGACACAAGAGCCCCGGTGTCCATGACGGTGTAAAAGGGGTCCCAAGTGTCATTGACGCAGGCTTCCGGAGCCCTTTGTGCTCCCAAAACGTGGCATGAAGGGGGCTTGGCTGTCAATGAGAATTGGGACTTCCGGTTGCATTTGAACTGGACTTGAATTTTCCAGGTTTGCATTTTCCTTGATAGCAGCCACTTCCTCCTTTGAACTTTCAGGAGTGTTTCACAAACCGCTCCCAAGTTCGGGCCTGTTGGAACACGGGCTCGGCCCCTGCTGGGTTCCTTTGCTCCTGAAAGGGGCCAAATCCCCACGACCCTGGCCCCTCGTGCAGTCATTTGCACCAGTGCGTCGCCTCCTGGGTGCCGTCACTCTGTATACCATCTTTGCCCTGGGCCGAACGACCATGCAAGGTGCGAGGCCATGGAGCTTCGGTCCTTTCGTGCACATTCGCTGAGAACAGCAGCTCCAGTCTTGCCAGACCTGGGCCGTATCTTGAGAGGAGCAGAGCTGCAAGGGCTTGGGATGTGGATGAGTTATGGCAGGTGCCGGTAGGGCGGGAGAATTCTCCAGGAGCTTGCCGGCCTGGCTGTGACTAGCGGCCCCCGCTGGACATTGTCGAAGCGATGCACTTATTTTTTGTCTGGCTTTTCCCCCTCCTAGGAACAGTGATGGTTACCCCAGCGGCACGCTCTATGCCTCGGTCAATCCGGAATACTTCAGCACCTCGGACAGTACGTATGACGCTCTCCGGAGAGGGGCCAGGCTGCGGGAAAGTTGGGGCAGCTGCCCAGAAAGAGCCATGGCTGGGTCCAGAGCTGAGGGGCCACTAAGTGATTATTGCCAATTTATGGATGGGGAAAACTGAGGCACGGAGCGGGGAAGGGTCGCATAGGTCCATCCTGCGTTTGAACCATGGGCCCTGCACGCTGTCTTAAAGCAAGACAGGAGTCTTATTGTGGCGCCCTCTGGGCCGGCGTCTCTGGCCCCAGCCCTGCACTTGAATTCATCCTTGGAGTAAGGAGAGCTTGGCCACAGTCCGTCTATAGGGACCCAGTTGCACGGCTGGGGCCTAGGCATGCACCACTCTTAAAGACCCCTGTGCACGGGGCTGCATTTCACACCCAGTCATTTCAGCTAACCCAGGAGTTTCCTGCGTCTGGCAGAAGTAGTAGACTTAGATTTCCTTTTGTGGTTCAGCCACTAGAGGGAGCCGTGAAGCACACTGTTAGCGGCGGCATAATCCGTCTGTGTCTTCCTCGCCAGTGTACATCCCGGATGAGTGGGAGGTGTCGCGGGATAAGATCACCGTGATCCGGGAGCTGGGGCAGGGTTCTTTTGGGATGGTCTACGAAGGGCTCGCCCAAGGCATCGAGAAAGAGGACGAGGAAACGAAGGTGGCCTTGAAGACCGTCAACGAGCTGGCCACCATGAGGGAGCGGATTGAATTCCTGAACGAGGCATCCGTCATGAAGGCATTTAAGTGTCACCACGTGGTACGTGGGGGTCTGGTGGGGAAGGGACGGGGGGTTGGATTCTAACAAGGGCTGGTCGTGGCGGAGTTTCCATCTCGGTCCAAGTCTTTTTTACAGGACCTGCTCTAGCTGGGCTTCTTGGAAGGATTCTGGGTGATGATCTCTGGCCTGTGCTATGCAGGATATCAGACTAGAAGATCCGATCCCTTCTGGCTCTGGAATTTGTTCATTAAAAAACAAATGGTGATAATATTTTAGAACCTTTCCCGGTGTATGGTTTTGTTTTTCTTTCATCAAAATGTAAAATTTTGAAATTTTGAGCAGCACCTTGAAAAACGGGAGAATTCCCTAAAATTTTGTTTCTCATTTTCCCCCCTCAAAATCCAAATTTTGAAGCAAAATGGCTACATGAAATTTGAAAAATTTGGACCAGCTCCAATTTTAACTTCATACAAGCACTGGCTGAGAAATTTCTCTTTTTTTTCTCCGTGAAAAATGTTGACTCAAATGAAATAGTTTTAGCTGAAAATTTCCTTGATTTTGTCCCTCCAGGTTTTCAATCAAAAAGCCAAAAACTGAAAAATTTCACTGAAAACAGGAACATTTATGATTAAAAAAATGTTTTTTAATGAAAATCTGAAAACTAGTTGAAAATAGACATTTTCTGCAGACATGTCAATTTAAACCAAAAAGGCATTTTCTCTTACTAAGCGGTTTTGATGATCTACTTAGTGTGAAATTCAGCCTTTGGAGTTTGAGACTCTGGAGCCAGGGTCTCTCCCTGTGTCGCTTTTTATTTTAATTCTCTCCTGCTCAGCCCTGCCATCACTTTCCATAGGGAAGATTGGTTTCATCTAGAGCAGCGGTTCCCAACCTTCTTGAGTGTGCGGACCCCTTTTCAGCCTCCAAACATTTTGCGGGCCAGCACATGCTACTAGTTTCAGTAGCCTCATGGACCACCATGGGTCCATGGACCACAGGTTGGGAAACTCTGAGCTAGAGGATTTACCATGCCAGAGCAGATCAATGGTCCATCTATTCTGCTTATCTGCTACTATATCAGGCCAGACTGTATAGTTTGATATCCTGACCCTTGTCCTTCTGGAACTAACTTGTGGGCCATCCAGTCAGGGGTCCTGCCCCACGGACCAGCCCAAAGGTCTATCCAATCACTGACCCACAAGACAGACCAGTGGATCCCGCCAGCTGTTGTATCAGAACAGATTCTTGGCCATCCAGTTCAGTATTGCGTCTCCCGGCGAGCAAGACCAGGGCAGGGATCCGGCTCACGTGAGCTCCTGCCTCCTGCCCAGACCAGATCGGTGGCCTCTCTTGTCTGGTTGGCCTTCCGCCTCGTCGACCTCTTCTGACCCAGCCAGCCCCTGGCCTTTGGGCCCTGGTGCTGCTTTTATAACCCGGGGCATCTCGCTCTTGTCTCACCTTGGCCCTAGGTCCGTCTCCTTGGAGTGGTGTCCCAGGGCCAGCCAGCCCTGGTCATTATGGAGCTCATGACCAGAGGGGATTTGAAGAGTTACCTGCGCTCTCTCAGACCGGACGCAGAGGTGGGTGGCTTCCTGAGGCCTGGAACGCAGAGTGCCAGAAGCTGGCCAGGGCGAGAGGAGATGGGACCCAAGCTCTGGCTGGTGTCTAGACTCAACCAGAGGCTGCTGGGAAGTGGCCAGTCAGCTTATTGCTAGGCGGGGAGTGAGCGTTTGGGCAGGGGGAGGTGCTCGCTGTCCAGGCATGGACCCAGGGTCTTTCTATGCATGGGGCTAATGTCCCTGGATGCAGATGTTCTCCCTGCATCGAAGTTCCCCCCCACCTTGCCCCTGGCCAGAGACCCCCAGGCCTGATCTGGAGGGGCTGTGTCCAGATTCCATGGCCCACTGACTCTTTGTCATCATCCGTCCCCATCCTGTCCATCCATTCCCATATATTCTATGTCTATCCATCTGTCCCCAGACTGTCCATCTGTCCATTCATCCCCATGCTGTCTATCCAACCCCATGCGGTCCATCCGTCTATCCATCCCTACACATTCTATGTGTCTATCTGTCCACCTATCTCCCTACCTGCCCCGCTGCCAAAACTCCTTAGCCCCCCCCCCAGATGATTTATAAATAGCTTGGAAGGAGTTAAACCCCACTTTTGGGAGTGTGTGCGTGGGGAGGGGGGGAGATTGGAAGGTCTTGGGGCCAGGTCTCTATTTGTTCTGTGTTTGTGCAGTGCCTAGCGTCATGGGTCCTGCTTCATGACTGTGGCTGCTAGCCACCACTAGGGTGCAGATAATAATAAAAAAAAAATTTAGTTCCCCATGGGCCTGGGTCTTCTGAGCCCATGAAGTTCAGTGTGTATGGCGATGCACGGGTGGAAGGCCAGGACTCCAGTTCGGCAGCACCTTCCATAGAAATTGTCCATGGATGCACTTGCAAACCCACCCTTGTGCCCGCCCCTCAGTAACCACGTGCCCTCATCCCCCCTCCACTTCGATGTGTCACTTAGAACAACCCTGGCCTGCCCCCACCATCACTCAAGGACATGATCCAGATGGCAGGGGAGATCGCTGACGGCATGGCTTACCTCAACGCCAAGAAATTTGTGCACCGAGACCTTGCCGCCCGCAACTGCATGGTGTCAGAGGACTTCACGGTGAAGATTGGAGGTGGGTGATGGGCATCTTTGCTTTGGCTGGACTGACCTCCATCAGCCCCCGCTGCCAGCCCCTCACTTTTTAAACTCTGCACATGTGGACATTGCATGTAAATGTTGCTGGCCCAAAAAGCTTGGAGAGTTCGGGCCAGCCCCAGGCTGAACCCACGGACCTCTTGGTGTCAAACCATCACTGATCAGAATCCATCTCTGCTTTGGGCCACTTGGCACCTGGTTTGCAGAGGGGCTGAATCCCATGGAAGATGCTTAACACACTGGACAAGGAGCCAGGACTCCTGGGTTCTTTTCCTGGCACGACAGCCGACCTGGCGAGCGACTGGGGGCAAGCTGCACAACGGCACAGATTGTCGGGGTGTTGGGACCCTGCCTGCACAATGGGGGTAACGGTGTGGGCCCTCCTCATGCTGCGGGGGCGGGAGGCTCTGTATAGATGCCAGTTACTAGCAGAGAGCCCAACGCTAGCTGGGGCGGATGGTCCTGGTAAGTGACCCCTTTCTTCTTGGCTCCTTCTTCCCTGAAAGATTTCGGCATGACCAGAGACATCTACGAGACAGATTATTACCGGAAAGGCGGCAAGGGGTTGCTTCCTGTCCGCTGGATGTCCCCGGAAGCCTTGAAGGACGGGATCTTCAACACTCATTCCGACGTCTGGTAGGTGTTCGAGGAGACAGGGCCATCGCGACTGAGCCAACCAATCCCATATCCTGCTCCCAACAGCGGACGGTCCCTGAGGAAGATGAGATCCTCCCATAATGCACCTGGCTGACTGAGCCATGCAGGCGGGGGCCTCGGAGAAGGGAATTCGCTCCATAATAATGATGCAACCGGCCTCTGAGGGCTGTAGTTGGGTCCGTCGGGGGTGGGGGGATCAGCTGGGGAACCCCGCCTTGATGGGCAGACAGCTGCTGCGGCTCTCGGGGGGAGGCAGGAGGCTGACCCGAACTGTCCTTGCGTCCCGGCAGGTCGTTTGGCGTGGTGCTGTGGGAGATCGCCACGCTGGCCGAGCAGCCCTATCAGGGCATGTCCAATGAGCAGGTTCTGCGCTTTGTGATGGATAACGGCGTCCTGGAGAGGCCTGAAAACTGCCCGGAGAAACTGTAAGTCGCTCCCCGCTCAGGTGGCAGGCCAGGGAAGAGCCCCTCCATAGATGCAGGGCTGCATCTGGGGGGCCGTGGCTCAGTTTCCCCTTCCCGTCTTCCCCGGGTGGCCAGCTCACGTGACTGGTGCCCATCACTGCCTGGCCCATGTTCCGGCTCAGAGGGTGACCTTCCCAGAGGTCTCTAGATAAGACCCAAATCTGGGGAAGCAAGTCTCAGCAGAGAGGCCAAGGGCCTAGTGCAGGCTTGTGGGGACACGGACAGGGCTAACAGGCACCTGTCCCCGGCTCAAATGCAGGGCGAGGAAGGGCTGATCCCCTGGCTGGCTGGACCCTACTGAAACCCATCTCCCTCCTTTCCCCCCCCGCCCCCAGCCATGAGCTCATGAGCTGGTGCTGGCAGCAGAATCCCCGCCAGCGGCCATGCTTCACCCAGCTGCTGGAGAGCATCAAGGACGACATGAACCCCAGCTTCCGCAGCCTCTCCTTCTTCTACAGCGCCGAGAACACGCGCCGGGGCTCCTGTGAGCCCTCGGACGTGGAGTCGGACAAGCTCCTGGAGGAGGAGCCGCCCACCGCCCTGGCTGCCCTGCACCTCCCGCTGGCGGCCAACGGCAGCCATGGGCCGGCTGTCACCCCGTGGAAGGACCAGAGCTATCCTGAGAAGTGCTGTCGCTTGAACGGGACGCCGTGCCTCTGAGAGCAGGGGAACGTCTAGCCCCAGCTGTCTCCGAAGCACTCGATTGCAAAGCAGACCCTGTAGCTCTTATCCATCCCGTAAGGACCGTTCAATGCCGGCCCAGATCCCCAGCACGGACACCCCTTCCTCTCACTGCTGCAGCCGGACTGGATCCGATCTGCGTTCGCAGCAGTTTTCAGCCCTCCTGGCCGGGGAACGGCCCCCTTGGCTACGCCCTTCGGGTCACCCGGCTCCTGGGTGCCGGGGCTTTTGGCAGACTTTGATTAGGGGAGGGAGAGCTAGCGGCTGATGAAGGATTTGGGGGAGCTGGGGAATGGGCCTTTGAATTGCAGCAGAGATGTCTGGGCAAAGGGGAAGCACAGGACAGTTCACAAAGTCAGAGCCTGCTCCGCTAGCAATGGCTGCGAGGCATTATGTGGGGTGACGTGCCTAGAATGGACATTCCTGGCACCGAGGGGCAAAGCCACTGGGACAATCAACATCCTGAGACGCCTGCTGGGCTAGAAAACAATGACCCGTTTCTTTTGGCCCGCACAGCTGGGCTGTTCCCTGGTCACTGGGGTCTTTTCCCTTTTGGTGGGAAGCTCAGGCGAGTGGCTGCTCCTGCCAGGAGGGACCCTCACCTCTTGCCCTGTGTTTTCTTCCCTTGGTTCTTGTTTGGGTTGTTTGGGGGGGGGGTTGAAGCCACTGGAGGATGTTTTTCCCCTTCGGCCAAGGCTCAGGCAGACCCTTCGCTGGTTGGGTTTGTCGTCACGTCCCCGAACCTGGCAGGGCATAGCTCCATCGAGTTCGGTGCAACTGTGATTTCTAGCGGCTGAGGAGCTGATGTCCAGCTTGCTCCAGGAACTCAGCACTCGCCAGGGGGATTCACCTTGCTCCACGACTGCCCTGGGCTGCTGGGAGCATCGGCCGGTCTCCGGCTCGGAGCAGGCATTGGAGGGAAGTGGATCTCTGGGCAGGGCTCTTGGGGACTCCAGCGTGGCTGCGTGGAGGGTGCATGGGCCGGCACCCTTCAATGCTCACGGTGCGTCTAGCTCATGGCACCTGGAGGCCTCGGCTGGTGTAACTGGACACAGCTCCATTGCCATGAGTGCAGCTGTGGCATTTCCCACTGGCCAGGTGGGGTCTGGCCCCCAGGTCCCCACGGTTACCGAGTCTCTGTCGAATCCCTCCTCCCTTTTTGCCAGGGGAGGCGAAATTGCATCTTCTGGCTCCCAAGGACACACGGCTGGTTCTACAGGCCAGGCCTGGATGGGTGCTGGAGGGGCTGTCAGCCCGGGGTCGCTTTCTAAAACCCACCGCAGGGCAGTCTCCATTCCAGCCAACCTCAGGCAGGCTCTCGCAGATAGGGCTCTGCACGGGCAAAGGTGTAGCGTTGTCCTCTGGGGCGACGGGCCAACGGGCGTCAGAAGGCAGATGGGCGGAAAGTTTCCAGACATTATTTTTATTATTTATTATCTGATTTGAGTAGCGCCTGGCAGCCCCAGTCATGGCCCAGGACCCCATGGTGCTAGGTGCTGTACAAGCACACTCCAAAAAGACGGTCCCCGCCCCCAAAAGGTGACAATTTTAGGGCAATTTCAATGGCGAGGGCAAAACTTTCCTCTCCAGGCTGCTGATGAGGGGTAAAATTTGCTTGGTCCCATGCAGTGCACTCCCCTTGGAGCCAGTGGGCCAGAGACATGAAGGATGGGCAGGGAAAGGCCCATTAGATCGCCTAGTGCATTGCATGGGCATTGCAAGATGAAGCAATTCCTCTCCCTCCTTGATAAATCCTTGTGCTTCGTTTCTGGACATCATCCCCTAACCCCACCCTGATCCACGGGAGTTTTGCCTGTGGGGTGACTGGAGGACTAGCCCCTTGTAGTAAACATGATGTTCAAGTCCTTCGTTCCCCTAATCTGCCCTCCCCCCCATAATCTGTCTCACCAGCCCTTTAGGTGTCCGTTGCTTTTCACCGACCTCTTTCCACGCGCGTTGACAACTTTTTTGTATCAAGGAAGATGCAAACTCATTTCCTTGTCCCAGCTGGCTACTCACCCAGTGCCAGGCTGTTTCCCTGGGAGAATCAGCGAGAGCTTTGCCCGGGACATCAGCAGCGTCATTCCCAGTATCAGCATGAGTCACGCAAGATTTGGTGTTCCTCCAAAAGTGCCAGCTCCTGGAGTCATGGGATGATGTGAGAATCTCAGCTTTTTTTTTAAGTTTCTGTCTCTTGTGGTTGTGGAGAAAACCTTGAAACCGTGACCCCCCCGAACAGCTCAGAAAGCAGCTGACAAAGACAAAGAACCCAGGGTCGATTTAAAACAAAAACAAAACCTCATGATTTTCAAGCCAGTCTCAGGATTTTTTCGGGCCTCACACATGCTGTCTGGACTCCTGGATTCAGGATGTTGTTCCATAGGGCTGGGAAGTTGGATGCTCATTTTGCCGTGAAAACTTTGCGGCTGAAAACTTTGAGGATTCTCCAGCCATTGTATTTCATGCTATGCGGTTAAAAGAAAGTGTGTTCCCCATTGCAGAATAAACTTCATTCCCCTAGTAGCTTTTCCACTGCCCTTTTTCAGCTCCCCTTTGGGACACATCCCTGGATCTGTGAGGATTCTTAAAAAGACATACAAAGGGGATTTTTCTCTTTTTGTTTTTTGGGGGGAAAGGAAAAAGAGGAAAATTGAAGGCTTTAAAACTGTGCTGGGGTAACTCCACTGAGGGTGGAAAACCCACAGACGAAGCAGGACTGGTCTCATGAAGATTTGAAGCCCAGAGGTTATGGATCTCTGAGCATCTCCTCTTTAATAATCCCTAGCTCTTGTTCAGCCCTCTTCATCAGTAGATCTCAAAGCTCTTTACAAAGAGCTCTTTACAAATTTACAAATTATCCCCCTTGCACAAATGGGGAAACATAGGCACAGAGAGGGGAAGTGACTTGCCAAGGGTCACCCAGCAGAACCAGGACTAGAGCCCTGCATTTTTCTGCCCCTAGTAGCCACACTGCTTAAAATCTTCAAGCTTGGGACCAAGCCATGCCCTCACTTAGACACCTGCAAACTCAGTGACTTCTGGGGGTGAGGTACACAACATGTTTTATGTGCTGTTTATTGTAACTGGTTTCTGGCAGGAGATTCAGATAAGCCAACCTCAGCAACGGCACCGAGGAGTGCAAAGAAATGAGGTAATAAAGCTCCGTGTTTTCTTTTTGCCATGGCTAGCGAGTGGCCGTGCATCATTTAAATGTTCCCCAGCGGGGCTTGAATAAAGGGCCATTTCACAATGTTCTGTCAAAACAATGTCTGGAGGGGAAAATCGGGGTTTTTGACAATCCTGATTTTTTTTTAGTGGATGGCTGCTTTCTGCAGTGACTTTCTGCTTCTCTTCAGCAACCTGGAAACTTTTCTAGTGTTTCCACGAAAAATTTTCTGTAGAAAAGGCAATTCCCTTTTTGGTTTATGTGGAAATTTTCTGTGGAAAGCCTCCCCTCCTCACCATCATCACCACTCCCTTTTTCCAGCTAGATCTGGTCTGAGCGTATGGCTTTCAGCACCCATTAGTACCACCTGAGTTAAGGAAGTAACTCAGAGCTCATTTGCCAGGAGTTGTCTTAGCCAGCACTGGAAATGAAGCCAAGGCTGCTCCACAATTAAAAGCACCCATCTCTACAGCTTCAGCTAAGTGCCAGGCTCTATAGCTGGCCCTCTAACAGTCCCATAGCTGCGGATTGGGCTCAGGGGTGTGTGTAACACATGCTGACCAGTGGATTACACAAGCAGCAGTAGTAGGCTGTTATCCTCTGAATGGACTAGCCCCTGGGAAGCAACACGAAGTGACAGGCCAGGGCGCTGAGGCCTGGGTTATGGGCTCCACAGTCTTCATTGGGGTGATCTACAATGTGTGTCATGCTCCCTCTAACAGCTGGCAGCTAAAGGAGTACAGTCCACTACTGCTGCCAGCAAAGCACATCGTTAGCTCAAGATCTGTGCTCTGGTACCAATGGTTGCTGGGCTCAAACCCATGTGGGAGAAGGAGACCAGAAGCTGTGCACCTGGGGCAGAGCCAGGCAGCAGACAGGAGAGAGGAGAAGGCTCTCCAAGCCCCCCATCCGCAGTTTGCTGCAACCCCAGGGCCTCCAACAGCTCGTGAATATCCACAGCCATGGACCCCCAGCCCTCCGCAGCACCTTCGCCCCACCCGCGCTCCCAGCACAGAAATGCTGCCCCTCCTGGGGCGGGACGTGGCAGCTGTTTAGCAGTTTAGGACAGCGTGTGAAGGCGGCTGTATCAGTTTGAAATGGGAGCGAGAAGGCGCTTTCCCACCCTGATCTGGGGTGGGCGGACGAATGTATTCCAGAGGGTCTCCAGAGGAGGGCAACGCTTGCCAGGACCTGGTGATAGGACTTGGCTCTACCCCCGGCTGGCAGAGAAGGGGTTAGCTGGAGTCTGAGAACGCAGTGCACCTGGGGGTGAGCAGGGAGTGGGATGTCTAAGCTGCACCTAGGGAAGGGAAAACCTCTGCAGGCCCCTGCTGAGAGGGGAGAGGTGGCGGGTACGGGCCCAGGCGAGGGATGGAGCCTGGGGGTCTGAGAGAAGCTGGGGGGACTGGTGGCTTGGAGATCTCTGTTTGCTGGGGACAGAGGGAAAGGGCGCTTGAGGGGCTGCCCCATCAGTTTGAATCCTGGGGGGTGGATGCTGTGTCCGGGGGCGGCTGGAATGGGACCAGGTAAAGCCAACATGGGGCATGGAACGAACGCAGCCGTGTCTTCCTGGGGTGTCGGTGCAAGAGAAGGCACTGCCCCTCAGAGGTGCGTGTTTTTGGGGTTTCCTACAGGGCAGCAGGGGAGCTTTGCCTGTAGGGTGGGAGGTGCATTTGTCGGGGGGGGGGACGAGGAGGACCTCCACAGCGCTCCCTCACCCCATCCGGGGCCTCCCATGGATGCAGGAACGTGGGCACAGAGGGAGGGTAAGGGGCCGTGATGGGGCCCCAGCAGAGGGCAGGCGCTGAGCCTGGCGGAGTGGGGGGGGGGAGAGGGGCAGAACAATCGAGGCAGGGCTGGTGCTAGCCCATGGGGGGTCCTCAGCAGGAATATTTGGGGGGGGCAACACAACAAATACTAATTATGAACAAGGGACCCACTTGAGCAGTCTGGGGGCAGTAGCCCGGGGAATTGGAATGCCAGCAAGGAGACCTGGCTACCCCTTCTGCCTCAGTTTCCCCTTGCTGTACAAGGGGGGGCGGGGGTGATATGCAACCCCCTCTGTACAGGGCCAGGGTCTGGAGCGCCCCGCGATAGCTGGTCAATTACTGGACGTCTGGAAAGCTGCGGGCGATTTCTGAACACGTGAGGGTGGCCGCGTGGGGAAACCCTCCCATCCAGACACGCGGGGAGGGAGGAAACGTCGCCTTGGGGTAACCTAACGGCCTTAACTCTGCCCCTTGGCAAGGCCTTTTCACCCTTCTCTGTAGCTGTCACGCTCAGGCATAGGCCGACTAAAGCCAACTGGAATAGCCGCTCTCAGTGTCAGGGCGGGCGGGCTGGAGCACGGGACAGGGAGCAGGCGGGCCCGCGTTCCCGTCCCAGTTCTGCTACTGGGCAACCTCCGTGCCTCAGTTTCCCCCCCCTTCTGTAAAATCAGGCGGACGCTGGTGACCTCCTTCGTCAAGGCCTTTGCGATCAGGGAGGGTGATGAGCGGTGCGATGTCCTGTCATTCCCCAGCAGGGAGGGAGGGAGTAACGTTAGCCGAGCCCCAGGCAGGCTGTTCCCAGGCTCTCCCGCCCCGGGTCCGAGGAGCTGGGCAGGGCAGAGCGAGGCCCCGAGGATCCCCAAGGACGCGCGGAAACGACGCGCCCAGCCACCGCGTCCCGAAAATGCAGCCACCTTTCGCGGGCAGCCAGAAAGCGCTGCCCGGGGAGGCGCACGGCACGGGGGGGGG
>ML675647.1:6268212-6282768 GCA_007922155.1 Mesoclemmys tuberculata
ATCTATCTATCTATCTATCTATCTATCTATCTATCTATCTATCTATCTATCTATCTCTCTCTCTCTGTCTGTCTGTCTGTCTGTCTCAGGCACTGGCTAACCCCTGCCCTGGTCGCTGGGTGACTTGGTTTCCCCCTGCCCAGAGGTGAGGGGGATTGATCGGGCCCAGCTGTTCCTCGGACTGAAATTGACGGGAGCAGCAGAACACGATCTCCCAACAGCTGGGGCCGGGAGTGGGGGTGGGGGGGATGTGTGACAGGAGCCGCAGGGCCTTGCTGCTGAGTGAGAAATCATCAACCCGAGCAGGAGGGAGGCCCGCTTCCAGCCCAGCGATTGTGTTGGGGTGGGTGTCCCTGTCCCCCATCCATGTCCACACAGTAATCGTCCCGGCCCTGGGACAGGTGTCCCTCTCGCCTCAACCCCCCCACTCGTTCCTACCCCCCACATGAGGGCATCCCCTCGGGGTGTTTACAGCTGTTTGGATCCTGCCCTCAGAGTGAAGGGGGGGGAATCGATAGCACGATTCTGGGGAAGGGCAGGGGGGTGTCGGTTGCAGTGTGGGGGGGAGAGGACTCCCATGGTCTCCAGATGGGTCAGCTCACTGCAGCCTGGGGTGAGCGTTGCATTCTCCGTGTCGCAGCAGGGGTGGGGGGGCTGGGACCATCCAGACGGGGCAGCTCAGGGGGGTGTCTCTCTTCTTGCTGGCAGGAACCTCTCCTCCAACTCCCTGCAGTCGCTCTCCTGGCGGACCTTCCACTCCCTGGCCCTGCAGGAGCTGTAAGTAACCTCAGAAAGGCCCTTTCTGCACCTGATGCCGCATCGTGCGCCCCGGGGGTCACTGCACTGGAGTCACTCTGGATTGATTCCAGCTGGGGGTCGCTGTCATGGGTGCGCCAAACCCAGAACTGCTGTAAGCTGGTGCCACCTGATAAATTGCTCTGGCTCTGTCCTGCCTTCCCCAAGCCTCGGAGCAGGGGGATCTCGGACGGTCAGTGAGTTAGTCAAGGCGCTGGAACACTAGCCAATAAAATGCAGGGTGCTGGGGATTTTTTTTCCATTCTCCCCCTTCATTTGAATAATTGCTGGTCCAGGGAAATGGAGTATAACCCCAAAGTCCTGCCTCCGTATCTCTAGCTCAGCAGATCTGTTCTGAAAACAGTTTCCAGGCCTGCTCTAGAAAACTCTGAGTCCATGGACAGGTTTCTGCTTGAATTCAGGGGTGCTGCCCTCTTCTAAATCTGCTCCAGAACTCCGATAGAAACCTGTTTCAAGTTCAGCTCTAGACTCGTGTGCTTGGATCCCGTTTCCAGGCCTGCTCTAGAAGGACGCTATCGAGTAGGTTTACATTAGGTGAAGTGAATTTTCTTGCACTCATTCTAAACCAGGGGTTCTCTTCCTGAGTTGAAAAGTCCCATGTTGGCCCTGTTGGGTGAGTTTTGGCCTGTTTTGGAGCGAAATGAGCTCAGTACCATTGTACCATCTAGATCCCAGACTGCTTGGGACATGGAGTCCAGGGGTGGGTTCAGCTCCAGGGTGAAGAAACCAGCGTGAGAGCTTTGTCCCCTCACTGCCCACCAAACTCCAGCAGAACCCAGATTCTCTCCAGCTCTGACACAGACTCCTTAGCACACCTCCTCCCCCCTGTTCCCCCTGACCTGCCTCCCGTTCCTCTCCCCCACCCAGGGTCCTGGTGGGAAACCCCTTCCAGTGCTCGTGTGACATCCGCTGGTTGCAGCTGTGGCAGGGGAGTGGCCGGGCCGACTTGGGAAACCAGTCCCTGAGCTGCTGGCTGGAGAAGGAGGAAATCCCCCTGGACAACCTACGCCTCAAGGACTGCGGTAGGTGGGCTCTGCCAAGGGAAATGGCTCCGCCCCCGGGGAAGGTCGACCCTGATCTTGTCAGGGCTCCCAGAAGCCAGGGGAAGTCAAACGCCCCCCCCGGGGGTCGTGGGGAGTGTGTCGACCAGCTTCCGCCCAGGGGCTGGGCCCCAGGGTTCCCTCGGGATCCCCGTTCGGAGCTTGGGCTTTGTTCATTCAAGGCACTGCATGAAACCTTGAGCTTTATCGCCCCCATCATCACTGCATGGGCACCCCCTCCCCCCAGTGCTGGCCCAGCCCGCAGGGGCCAGAACCAGCATGCACCAGGCGCAGTGACACCCGGGCTGGGTTCTCCCAGCCTCCCGCTGGGATCGGGCCCCTGGACTTGGCTGGGCTCTGTTCCCAGGTCCCTCCAGTCGCCCGCCGTTGGCTCTCTCTGGCCCCTCTCAGCCGAAGGCAGAGCCCACCTTCCATTCCTGGTGGACTTTCTCCTTCCCTGTCCTTGGCAGAGCTGCCGGAGATCTGGATCGAGCACCAGGACGTGCCGGTGAGGGAGGGTGAGAGTGTGAACCTTACGTGCTACTTCAAGGGCAAGCCGCCGGCACATGGGAGCTGGATCATCCCTGACCTGGGGCCCGAGCCCCCCGTCATCACCAAGGCAAGTGCCATCCGCTTGCTAGGGTCTGGGGCCAAGAGAGGCTGCCAGCTCCAAGTCACTGCTGGAGCTGGTTGAAAATTTCCTGTCGAAACTGCCCTCTTCCCCAGGGAAATTGTGATTTTTTTTTTCTGTCTAAAATTTTCCAACTTTAGGGGAGAAATTTTTTTGAAAAAACAAAACAAAAAAACCGCATATTTTTTTTCAAGGAAGAAAATTTCATTGAAAAAGTTTCCACCGGTTTTGCTCATGGCTACAGAGACCTGAGACACCCCGGGGAGACTGAATCAGAGCTTGGTTTAAATTCTGCTCCCTGCTCGTCGACTCTCTGCGGGTCGTAGGACATCGAGCGCCTCTTTTCCCCGTGGTCAGATGGCAGCGTCTGCCTTGCCATGCCCATGCAATGGCTGGAAGCCACACACCCAGCAAAGCAGCATGGTCCAGTGGAAGGTGCATGGGCCGGGGACCCTCGTGCCGATAAACTTCAATCCTGGCCCTGCCAGTGATGGACTATGTGTGGCTGCTCCGTGCCTCAGTTTCCCTCCTGGGGGACAGTTATCCTTGCTTTATGAAGGATTCCTTAGCTGGGTGGCTCGTGTTAAGTAGTGTATGACCTCAATATTTTGTATGACACCTTCCCCCCCGACACCTGCCTACAAACTGCCTCTCTGCAAATGCTTAGAAGCAGGGACCATGCTGAGATGAGATCCCGCATGGTACATTTCTACTTATAAGTGTGCCCAGCACTGAACACACCGGGGTCTGACCCCGTGCCTTCGGGGGCTAGCGCACCACAGATAGTCACAATCACAGTGTTAGTATAACAGTAGCGCAGAGTCACAGAGATCAGGGCCCCGTTGCGCCAGGTGCTGTACACACATGTCGTGAAGGGCAGCGCCAGTCCTGCAGAGGCTGTGGTCTAGACACGGGGTGGGAGGAGAATCAGAAGCTCAAAGAGGGGCAGTGATCTGCACAACATCATGCAGCAGGCGGTGAACAGAATCCTAGGCCGATTCTCCAATCAATAGACCCTGTTGCCTTGTCACTTTTATGAGCTAGGCAGGCTGCAGGGCGTTTAGTACAAGCTATTGGCCTAAATCCTGCAGAAAGAGGGAGATTTGCACCCAGTTCACTTGTGCTGCACTTGCCCTCTGCAGTCTGGTGTCAGAATAGCATAACCGTGTGTCCAAGTCCCTCCTCTGGTGGCAGCGAGTGAAGATTCTCCCATAATTTAGCCTTTTCCCTGGCAGGGCAGGAGATTTTGAACAGTCCCTCCATGCAGGGGGCCGCAGCTCAGAGCATGTCACCGCTGTGGTGTCATAACAGGCTGCGTGGCCTCTCTCTCTCTGTTCCCACAGAAGTCGGACTCGGAAATTGCCCTGCAGATCTTCAATGTCTCCTCCGACTTTAACCGAAAAGACATCACCTGCCGGGCCGAGAACGAGGCGGGCCCCAGCGAGGAAGCCGTGCAGCTGAATGTCACATGTGAGTGGCACGTGGGTCTGACGGGGCAGCCAGAGGCCGGCTATACAAGAGTGAGGGTAGCCCAGTGGCTAGGGAGACCAGGGTTCAAGTCTGCATTCTGCCACAGACTCCCGGCGTGACCTGGGATCTGTCTGCACTGCAGTCGGTTTGGATCTAGCTTGCTCCAGTAATACTGGCCTTGTAGGCGAGCCTGGCTCGTTCGGCCCCGGTTTCCCAGCTATTGTTCGACGTAGCTAAATCAAAACTAGCTGGGCTTACAGCCGGCACAGGGCTGCAGTGTCTCCCCCTCCCATTGCAATGTGTAGGTAGAGCATTAGTCGGGCTGTGCCTCAGTTTCCCTGTTCTGACATGGGGGTAGTAGCTCTGCTGTGCCTCGCAGGGGCGTGGCAGGGATAAGGACAACCCAGAGTGGGAGAGGGGCTCGGATACTGTGATGATGGTTGAACCTAAGATTGAGACAGGTACCATGTTATCAGCTGAAAAGCCAGTTTTCCCGGCGGCCAGGTCAGCCGAGTTCCCAGCTGCAGTGTAGACAAACCCTCAGGGGAGCGCACCTTTCGATCTGGTGAGACAGGCCCTTGGACAAGGAATCTCCCAGGCCGTGACCCCGGCTGCCCAGGTGGGCGTGGGGTTGGGTTAACGACTGTGTCCATCGCCTACGGGCTGTGGCTGCGCAGCCCATCGCTGGTCCTTGGAGCTGCTGTTTGTCCTTCTCTCCCATCCCGTCCCCCCAGTCCCTGCCGTGATCCTGGACCTGCAGGAAGCCATCTCCCAGCACTACTGGTGCATCCCCTTCTCGGTGGACGGGAACCCCACCCCGGCCATCCGGTGGCTGTTCAACGGCTCCGCCCTGGTGGAGGGGCAGTACATCCACACCAAGATTTTGGAGCACGAACACAACTCCACTGTGGCGCACGGCTGTCTGCAGCTTAACCGGCCCACCCACGTCAACAACGGCAACTACACCCTGCTGGCCCGGAACCCGCTGGGCGCTGACTCCCGCACCGTCCTGGGGCTCTTCATGGACAACCCCTTCAGCTTCAACCCCGAGGAGCCCATTGTCGGTATGACCCCTCCACCCCTCAATAACCCTGCGGGGCTGGGAACAGCACCCACCAAGGGCAAGCGCTAAGGAGGGGGAGGAATTGCTAGGGTGAGTGGCTAGGAGGAACAGGTTCCTGGCTCCGCCGCTGTCCTGCCCCGTGACCTCGGACAAGGCCCTTCCCCACTCTGGGCCTCGGTTTCCCCCTCCCACCTGTTCAGACTGTGAGCTCTTTGAGGCAGGGCCTGTGTCTCGCCTGGAGGGTACGTCTACACTTGTCCTTGCAGCTCAAGTAGCTTTAATCCCGCTTGCTTGGGCCGCACAAACCCAGCCAGGACCCTGGGTACCTCGGCGGATCGCCCCAGCTCATGCCCATATTACTTCATTCTGAGTCTCCTCCCGCTCACACCAGTTTTACACCAGAGGCACTCCATGGGGTGTCACTCCAGATTCACACAGACAGGAGTGGAAGGAAATTGAGGCCCTGGGTTTGGGCTGGGCAAAAAATCAGCTGGGATTTGCAAGATCCACTGGTGCCAGCCCCCTCCTCCCGCCGGCCCCAGTAGCATTGGGTCCAGATTGGGATCCGGATTGGATTTAGGCTAAGGTTGGAGGCTGAGGGGGAACCAGGGCTGGGTTTGCGGGGTGGCCGGGGAAGGGTTCCCGAGGACCGGTGCTGGGGCTGTACTGAAAGTAACAGCGCGTTTCCTCCCCCTTTTCCCCCACTGCTGCCGCAGTGTCCCTGCCTCCGGTGGGTGAGTATTTCCTAGGTGGCGGCCGCTCCGCTTTTTGCTTGAACTTTCCCAGGCTCCTGAGAGGCACCGTCCACCCTGGGCATTGCGAGCCACAGAACCCTGCCTGTCCCAGCTGGACTGCCTTCTGCCTGCCCGCCCTAGCCCCTTCCCCTGGCCTGGTTACCAGCCCCTCCTTTGGTAGGAGAAGCTGGGCGATCCGTGGGGTGGGGCGTTCTATGGGGCCCATCCATTGCAGCCAACCCGCCCACCCCCCAAGTGGTGCTTGAAATGTAGACCCCCCCGATTTTTCAGCTAGCCCCATTCCAAGCCCCAGGCTCATCATTTATCCCCCCGCCTCCCAAAATAAAACTTTGGAAACACTGAGATCCATCCGGCCCTGAATTCCGCAGTTCACTTCTGGCTCCTGACGAAATTCCCCAGGCTGAGCTAACGGCAGCCGTTCTCCCCTGCTGCAGGCAAGGGGAACAGCACGCTGGATGGGCCGGTGGAAACATCGGAGGAGCACACTTTTGGGGTGAGTCCTGGGAAAGGGGAATTTTCTGGGGGGGGAGGGACAGGTCACCAAGAATATTGCTGCCTTCCTCCGCTGCAGCGTATGGCCAGGGTCTGTTGCACCTATTGCTCAATGCCCTTGGCAAACGTGAACCAATAAAGCCCCCTGTGAGGCCGGTCAGTGTCTTTACCCCCATTTTATAGATGGGGAAACTGAGGCACAGAGCAACGCAGTGACTTGCCCAAGTTTCACGCAACAGGTTAGAGGCAGAGCCTGGGATCTTGACTCCCAGCCCTCTGCTCGGACCACTAGATCCCACTCCCTTCCCAGGGCTGGGAACAGAACCCAGGAGTCCTGACACCTGGGCCTCCGCGGCGACCTCCAGACAACCTGGGCTCCCCCTGGCATTTCCGGTTGTGGTGTGCTCTTTATTTACAGGCTTTCTTCCCACCACCACCTACTTACAGGTACAGTCTCTGGCCTGGGGCCCTTCAGTCCCAGCCACCAGACCACGGCAGATCACGCCCACTGAGGTTTCCCTCTTTCCGGCTGACCTCTCACCCTTTCTGGCTATTGCCCCTACTTGCTTCCTTAAGTGTGCGCCCCCCCTCCAGGTCTCCGTGGCTGTGGCACTGGCTGTCTTCGCCTGCCTCTTCCTCTCCATCATGCTGATTGTGCTCAACAAATGCGGCCGGCCTTCCAAATTCGGCATTAACCGTAAGTCCCACGTTCCGGTTGCCGCTGTAGTCGCAGGTAATGCTCCTCCCTGCTCCTGGCTCGCCGATACTGTGATCTTCAGCACTAGATGCGCAGGACCTCTGCCACTTGAGCTAAAGAAGTAACTCTGCTAAGTGGTAGCAGTAGTAGGCTGTTATCCCCTAAGTGGACCGGCCTCAGGCCCCTTAGTGAGCTCATTACACACCCCTTCATTAACTATGTAGATTTCTGGCTCCCACCCTGGGCCTCTGGAGCATTGAGGCTCCCTGGCGGAGCCCTCCCCGCCCACCTGGGCTTTGGGGAGCACGGTGGGAACAGCTGGGCCGTGGGACATGGCTCGGAGCTTATGCCTCTCGCTGCCCCGAAGGCAGGAGGTCCCTGTCCACTGGCGACCTGAAAAGGCTGCTGGCCGAATTGAGCGCCTCAGCTGATCTGGGGCGTTTCATGGGGCAGAGCTGGGGTCCGCCCCACCACCCGCAGGGCTTCCCTTCTGCGCCCGCCAAAGGAGGCATGGCCACTCCCCAGCGTCCGCTCTGCTTCTGCCAGTCCGCCCTTGCTGCTCTGCAGCTTCTTCACCCGCAGGCCGGGGGAGATCCAGGGCAGCACGGGGGAAGAGGCAAGCAGCTTGTGAGCCAGGCCGTGCCAGCGGCCCTGCTCGGGGGCATGAGCCGCAGGGGGACAGAGCAGGGATGCAGGTCTGGGGCCCCCTTGGCCTTCCACTCCCCACACCACCCACAGGGCAGGAAAGGCAGGTGGCAGTTGCTAATTCACTCCTGGAATGGATCCGGAGTCGAAACGGGTTTGAGCAGCTCGTGTCGCCCCAGAGGCTGGGGGGAGGAAAGGGGCCCTGGCCGGAGCCTGGGGGTACTCTTAACCCGGTTGCTGATGTTGGTGTCAGCTCTAGCTCCCAGCTTCGGGGGCTTAGCCCCTGTTTTCTCCCTCCCATCGATTGATTCTTTCTCTAGAAACTGAGCTCGGTTCGCCAAAGGGATATAGCCTGCTCCTCCCAGCGGCTTCCCCTTCCACCCCATCCCTGGCCCTGTCTACACTATGTGTTGCAACAGCAGGGGCTGTTCTAACCCGTGCCCGGAACAGCGCCAGGAGCATTACCATCCCCTGTCACTCCCTGCGGGGATAAATCCCAGCCATTACGGCAGAGCTACCTGCTCTGTTCACTGCAGAGGCCTGGAGGCGAGGGGGGGGATGGACCAGGGGGCTGCTGGAGCCTGACGTCTCTTCTCTTCCCCGCCCCACGCAGGGGCAGCCGTGCTGGCCCAGGAGGATGACCTGGCCATGTCCTTGCACTTCATGAACCTGGGCAGCAGCCCCCAGTCCTCGGCGGAGAGCAAGCTGGAGGGGCTGAAGACCAACTTCATTGAGAACCCACAGTACTTCTGCGACACGTGTAAGGGCCATGGGGCACGGGGCAGGGGGCAGGGCAGGTCCCAGGGTGGAGGGGCTGGAAAGGACGTGGGGACAGAGGGGTGTCAGTGGGCGCGGCGATGCGGGACTCAGTGGAGCTCCCTGTTCCGTGCAGGGGGCCCATCCAAGTTCCCTGCCGGGGGAACCAATGGGGGGGGGGCCCTGGCTGGCCATGGGTCCGGGTGTTGGTTGGTGACAGGGAGTCCTGGCTGCGGGGGAGCACAGCAAAGGAGGGGGATCTGAAAGGGTTCAGAGCTGCTCCCCCCACACCTGGATCCCTTGGCCCCTCCACGTCCCCTGACCCCGCAGTTTCACACCTCTCTGGACCGGCTCCCTCTGGCTTCTCTCCTGCGTCTCCTGACCGGAGCCCCCAGCTCCCTGCTTCTCATATTCAACCCCCCTGGCCTGCCCTGCCCCCTGGCCCTCTTTCCCATCCAGGTCCCCTCCCCTGAGGGACGGCCGCTCCCCACCCCGCTCTGCACCTTCCCTCCGGGCTGGGGGCAGCCAAGCTGGGGCGGCGCGGGGCGCTTTGGTGCAGTTCTCTCTCTCTGCAGGTGTCCACCACATCAAGCGCAGGGACATCGTGCTGAAGTGGGAGCTGGGGGAAGGGGCCTTTGGGAAGGTCTTCCTGGCCGAGTGCTACAACCTCATCACTGAGCACGAGAAGTTGCTTGTGGCTGTTAAGGTAAAACACCCTCCTCCCTCGTCTCCAAGGGAAACCTCCGCTGGGTGGGGGCGGGGGGGTCCCAGGACTCGCCTGGGACTTCATGACCGTCAAGGTGCTGCAAGCAGCAGCCGCTCGCAACAGGCAGGGTGGGACTAGAACCCAGATTCACCTGAGCAACAGGAGACTCCCCATGAGCTCTCAGCAATATAGGCCATATGACACACTTTTGAGGCGTGCTGATTCCATCCCACAGGGGCACTATAAACACACGTCCATGCATTAAACATGGGCCCAATCTAGGCCCCTTCAGAGGCCAGATCCAACGTCACGCCTAGGGTTCTAGCTCTGGGTTAGACCCAAAGAAGCCTGGGCTCTTTCCTCACTGTGATGTGGCCTCAACCTCACATGAAGAGAGACGGGCCTAGTGAAACCTCCTGGCCGTTAGATGGGATGGGGCCAGAGGCAGTTCGCTGAATGCTGCCATCTCTATTACCCCCTGAAATCTTGGCCCTGCTGTGCTAGGTGCTGCACAGACCCCTGGGGGGAGAGAGTCCCTGCCCCGAAGCATTGACACTCTAGCCAGGAGGGTTTTTCCCCATGCCACACATGGAGACTGAGGCCCAAAAAGATGAAATGACAGCAGCAGCTGACGGCCCCTGGGAACCGCCCCCGCTGCTCTGCCCGCCCTGCCCTCACCCTACCCGCTCTGGGCCCTTGCCCGCAGGCCCTGAAAGAGGCGACGGAGAATGCCCGGCTGGACTTCCAGCGGGAAGCGGAGCTGCTGACGGTGCTGCAGCACGAGCACATTGTCAAATTCTACGGGGTGTGCACGGACGGCGAGCCCCTCATCATGGTCTTCGAGTACATGAAGTACGGCGACCTCAACCGCTTCCTCAGGTGGGGACCGGCCGGCAGCCAGCCCGGGGCAGGCGATGGAAGACAGTGTGAACCCCTGAGGGGTAGATGCCCCTTGCGGGGTCCTGACCCGTGCCACCCAGGAGCTCTGTGCTGCTTCCACCCCCAGCGTAGACTAGAGCAGCCACTGGGGCTGCTCTAACTTGCCCCAGCCTGGGGCACCATCCGGCAGCCCAGAATGGCCGGAGCCTGGCGCCCTGCAGCTGCTCCTCCCTGCCCCAGGGGGATAAATGGATAAATGGATCCTGAAATGAGCAAGTGGGTCTGAAGATGGGGGAGGGCGGGTGAAGCTGGGGGAAGCCATGCTGGGGGGGAGCCGGGATGTGGGGTGGCGGTGGAGAATGGGGGTGGCGAGGCAAACGCAGACTGGCCACCTCTGTGCGGTGCCCGCCCCTTCTGCCTGGGCCAGCTCTGTCTCCTTGCTGGCGTGAAGGAGCCGCCGGTGAATTCAAGGCTCTAAACCCAGAGTGGCGGGGCCCCTGCCCAGGCCTCACCGAAGCATTTTTGAGGGTGGGGCAGGCATGGCCCTGGGAAGGAAGGAGTTAGCGTCCAGGATGCTGGCGTGGTGGGGGATCTGGAGATAGCCCTGGGTAGAATGGGGGCCCCCCGCAGAGAGAAGAGGGGGGGTTGAGGGCAGCTAAATAACACCCTGCTTCAATCCCCTTGCTAGCCCTGGCATGGAGGTTGCCAAAGGGGATGCCAGCCCGCCATGGGAGGGACAAATGGCCCACCTGCCTTTTAAATCATACACTGTCACCCCCTGTCCACGCCACCCCCCCACGCGCACACCTGGCGCACATCTGCCACCACACACGCACGGACACTCAGTGACGCTGAGTGACACACACTGACACTAACACACACACATCACAACACACGCCATGGCACACACCACACACGCACGGACACTCAGTGACACAGAGTGACACAAACTCACACACACACACCCCCAGTTCTCCAGGTTCCCCCCTAGCTCTGCCTGGCCCGTTACTCTGCCTTATTCGCCCCGTTACGGCGCTCCCTGCCTCGGATCCCCCCCTCCCCGCTGCTCCATTACCACGGCAGCTCAGACAGCCGGCCTTGCTAATGCAGCCCTCCTTGCAATATTGATTAGATTAGCTGTCTGAGAGGCTTAAATAGAGGGAGATTGGCCATCAGCTGAAATAAGCAGAGACTTTTCGATTGGCCCCCGAGGTATTGCCGATAGACGGGGGGGGGCTGCCAGCGGCATCGCTTAGTGTCCGCGGGAGGAGCTCTGAGACGTGGCTTTGATTATTATTGTAATGGGACTTGGCACTAATGGTTCTGCTTCCCGGGAGCCACGCGGCCCCGTCCCGGTCCCTGTCAGCAGTGCTTGGCATCGAACGAGCCCTGGGAGTGTGGAGGATGGTGCCCCTACCCCGAGCTGGGTGTGCACCTCAAACCCCTGCCTCGCAGGCTTGCGGGTGCAAGGAGTTGGGCTCACTTTGCATGCGCACCCACACCAAATGCCACACACCCCAACAGGCACGCACACGCAAGAGCAGCCACACTGGGTCAAACCGATGGTCCATCCAGCCCACAGTCCTGGCTTCCAGCAGCGGCCAATGCCAGGTGCTGCAGAAGGAATGAACAGAACAGGCGATCCCTGAGTGATCCATCCTGTCGCCCATTCCCAGCTTCTGGCAAACAGGGGTTAGGGACAATTCAGAGCATGGTTTTGCATCTCTGCCCATCCTGGCTAATAGCCATTGATGACCCTATCCTCCTTGGACAGGTCTAGTTCTTTAATAGACCATGTTATCGTCTTGGCCTTCACAACATCCTCTGGCAAGGAGTTCCACAGGTTGTCTGGGCATTGTGTGAAGAAATACTTCCTTTTATTTGTTTTAAACTGCTGCCTATTAATTTCATGTGGTGATCCCTGCTTCATGTGTTATGAGGAGTAAATAACACTTCCTTATTTACTTTCTTCACACCAGCCATGATTTTATAGACCTCTGTCATGTCCCCCCTTAGTCCTCTCTTTATCAAGCTGAAAAGTCCCAGTCTTATTAATCTCTCTTCATATGGAAGCTTTTCCATACCCCTCATCATTTTAGTTGCCCTTTTATGTACCTTTTCCAATTCCAACAAATCTTTTTTGAGATGGGGCGACCAGATCTGGAGGCAGCATTCAACATGTGGCCGTGCCATAGATTTATAGAGGCAATACGGTATTTTCACTCATCAGACGTGCACATTGACATGTCCAAATGCACCCAATTATATGCACACACCCTTATGTCCAAACACACACCGTCTCACACACCCCATCACACGCACATAAACACTCGAACACTCCCCCCCCCACATCAACACACACACACTCCACTGGATATATTCTTATACACTCCAGTACGCACATCAACACAAATACACACGCACACGAACGTGTCCTCACATACATACACTCTGGGAAAGGAATTTTTCCTTCCGGTCAGATTGGCAGGGCCGGGTATGTGCGTGTGTGTGGTTTCCACCTTCCTCTGCAGCCTGGGGCGTGGCTCACCTGCTAGGATCACCTGGGCATATCCCTCTTAACCCATTCACTGCCGGGCCTGGCCATTGGTGACACCGTGGCCTGACCTGTTCTTAGCCTGGGGCGTGCAATAATTCAATCTCCGGGGGACTGCAATGCTTCAGGCAAATTTTGGTTGATGGGTTTGCCTGGAGTGTGTGTCTGGGGGTGCTTAGAGGTCAGGCTAGATGATCCAGTGTGCCCTTCTGGCCTTAACTCTATGAAACGCACACACCTCTCCATGCACAGGCAGGGGTGGGGGGGAAGGACTCTCAGGGGGCCGTTTCTACACACATCAAGGCCCCCTTGCACCCGAATGTGGCTGGGTGGGTAGACTGAAGTACTGAACCAAGAATCGGGTTGGTTCTGGTTCCCGTCCGTGCTAAGCCTGGCCTCAGTGCAGCCACCCGCCTTTGTCCTGCCCAGGTCCCACGGGCCAGACGCCAAGATCCTGGATAACGGGAACAGTCAGTCGTTCGGGCCGCTGACCCTGAGCCAGATGCTGCAAATTGCCACGCAGATTGCCTCGGGCGTGGTCTACCTGGCCTCGCTGCACTTCGTCCATCGCGACCTGGCCACGCGCAACTGCCTGGTGGGCCAGGGCCTGGTGGTGAAGATCGGGGACTTCGGCATGTCCCGGGACATCTACAGCACGGACTACTACCGGGTGAGAGCCTCGTGGGGGAGGGAGGGGCCCGATCCAGCCACCACATCCACCCACGGCCCGATATAGCCTCCTGCAGCGCTCTCCGAGAGCTCAGGATGGCGGCTCAGACAGCGCCCACCTGACCCAGCAGCTCCACGCTATGTCTGGCCCTCCCTTGACTAGGGCAGCCATAGCAGTGGGTCTCCAAACTCCTACCCCGTCTTAGCCTCCCAGCACCTCCTCTCCTTCCCCTCCCCAGTGCCTGTCTCCCTTCTGTTTAGCCCCCATCGGGTTGGGGTGAGGTGGGGGCTCAGGCCTCAATGTTGTGGAGAAAATGCAGGTTTTCGAGTGCCTGGAAATGCCTCTGTGTCTCGTCCACCCACGGACAGTCCAGCCACTTAAAGGATAACACTCTACTACTGCTTCCAGCTAGAGGAGATCGGGACTAGTTCATGTAGGGGATAATGGGCTATGGTTGGGAATTCAGCAGCTGGTCTGCATAGAGGATGACAGCCTAATTCATGACATGCCAGTTCAGAGGCTGGGCCAGATAAAGGATAACAGCCTACTACTGCTGCCAGCTATCAGAATTACTCTGGTAGAAATCTCTGCTGTGGAGGTCCCATGTTTGAATCCTGTTGGGGATTCCATAGGCAAATTCTTTGCCCCCCCCCATTTCCCAGGTCCCCCCTCTGCCCAGGGTGTTTTCTCCATGAGACTGTGTTCAGTGCCAATGGAAAGCTATCTCAAAGTGCTTTCCTCAAAGACCCCAGCCCCTCTCCCCTATGGTCCGAGAGTGCAGAGTCAACTGCCGACTGCCCCGGGGTAACCAACCCATTGGAGGAGCGAGGCTTCTCGTCACAGCGCAGCCTTCCTGTCCGGCCAGAGGGAGACCCATCCATCTCCATCTCCTTGAGGGCTCTGCTGGGATCGGCCCCTGTGACAGGCTGGGGGGGCTCCAAGGGGGCCTCTTCCAATTTTCCGTTTTAGCTCCTGCCCCACCTCAGCCCCCCTATGCATATTTAATGGGGCCTGCGGTGGAAAAGGGAGCGCAGAGCACTTAGCGAGTGGAAAAGGAGCACTGCCAAGAAGCGGGGAGGAGGCCCTGATGGGCTGCTGTGAAAGGGTTAATGAAAGGAGCCAGCGCCACGGTATGAAAGGAGAGCTACACTGGGCCCGATTCTGTCTTGTCCTCCCTTTGTCTTTCTTCCGTCTTCGTTTTTTCTCTTTCCTTTCTTCTCTCACTTTTTCATTCCTTTAAATTTTCTTCTCTTTCTTTTCTCTTTTCATTCTTTGTCTCTCATCTTTTCTCTCCTGACTTCCTTTCTTTTATTTTTAATTTGCAGTCTCTCAAACCTTTCTTTCTTTCTTTCTTTCTTTCTTTCTTTCTTTCTTTCTTTCTT
>ML675647.1:6282778-6371640 GCA_007922155.1 Mesoclemmys tuberculata
CTTTCTTTCTTTCTTTCTTTCTTTCTTTCTTTCTTTCTTTCTTTCTTTCTTTCTTTCTGCTGCAATATCCTGGCCCTGCCCTCCTGCCCACCCCTATGTCTAACTCACCCTCACCTGGTCTCTCCGGCAGGTGGGAGGACGCACTATGCTGCCCATCCGCTGGATGCCACCCGAGAGCATTCTCTACCGGAAGTTCACTGCTGAAAGCGACATCTGGAGCTTTGGGGTGGTTCTCTGGGAGATCTTCACCTACGGGAAGCAGCCCTGGTACCAGCTGTCCAACACTGAGGTGAGGGGTGGGTGGCAGCGCCTGGGTTGGGGTTGGGAAGGATGGTTGGGTGAGTTCCAAGGAGTGGGGTCTTAGAGCTGCTGCTGGGTCTCTGGGGGCCAAGAAGGCAGCTTGTGGGGAAGGAGATGGGCCAAGAAATAAGGGGGGGTTGGGAGTAGGGGGTAAACATCCCACTTGGCTAAAGCAGGTTGGCGATTGCATTCTGCCCCTTGTGTGGCAGTGCTGTCTAGCGGTTACAGCAGGGAACTGGGAGTTGACTCCTGGGTTCTGTCCACAGCTCTGGGAGGGCTCTCTAGGGATTAGAGAGGCAGACGGAGAGTCAGGACGTGTGGTGTCCATTGTGCTGTATGGGGTCCGAGCCAGGCACTGGGAATCAAGGCCCCGGGATCCTATCCCCAGCTTTTCCACGGACTCGCATGTTCTCCAACTCTCTCCCCTGCGTCCATCAGGGCTACGAATGCTCCCCTGGCGGGGGTCAGTGAGCACCGGCTTGCAGGACCATCGCACTGCGAGGTGCCAGCGATGGGCAAAACACCCTCCTCATCTAACATCGCCCAGCCTGTGCCACTCTCTGGGGTAGCTGGGGCCGAGCTGAGAGGAGCGATATTTCAGCTCCGCAAAGCATGAAAGATCTGATCCAATTTGCCAGCCCGGGGTGAAACCTGCCTGCCCCAGTGAACTCACCGCATGGCCTAAGAGCCCCAGGCCTAGAGGGGGATTCCCCCAGAGCCGATTAATGGCTCTTTCTCTCCCGTCTGTTGAGCCCAGGAGGTTTCTGGGGGGAGGATCCCAGCCTAGCACCCATGGGGAGATTGCTACAGTGTCTTGCGTGGATGGCGTCATTCACCCCAGGGTGGAAAAGCACCCCCAGTCTGCCGGCATCCGTGGACAGACTCCCACGGCCCCCAGACCAGGGCAGCTAAGGGCCCTTCGTAATTGTCCCCTCCCTGCCCATCACCAAATGTATAGAGGGGAAACTGAGGCACAGAGCAGCAATGCGACATGGGAACACAGCAGCAGAGCTGGAAAAAGGACATGGGGGTTCTGATTCCCATCCCTGTGACTCACCTCCAGCACCAGCCCGTGCCCACAGCCAGAACAGCGCTGCTAAGCTGAGCTCTGGGCAGAGAGAGCGTATTGACCATGCCCTGTGCTCAGGGTTAGGTGTTTTGGAGTTAAAACGCCTGCCCCGGCCCTCCCACCGGTGAGGGCTGCACGGACAGGGGCCGGGGGGGGGTTTTCATCTCCTCTTCCACTTCTCGGCAGGCCATCGAGTGCATCACGCAGGGCCGCGAGCTGGAGCGGCCCCGCACCTGCCCCTCGGAGGTATACGACATCATGCAGGGCTGCTGGCAGCGGGAGCCGCAGCAACGGCAGAACATTAAGGAGATTCACAGCCGGCTCCAGGCCCTGGTCAAGACCCCTCCCGTCTACCTGGACGTCCTGGGCTAAGGACGGGGAGGGAAACCTGCTCTTCCTTCAGGACGGCCCCACCGGGATCTACCCCCTCGCCTGCCCCTCACCCTGCCGACGCAACAGCCAGGATCCCACCCCCATCCTGGGGAGGCAAAGGAGGATGGAGGTGTTGGGACCTCACAGAGGTTCCCCCATCTCTGGCCTCAGCTGTACTGGTCCCTCGGCTGGGGCCGCTGCTGGGGGCGTCCCGAAGGCTCCAGAAACTCACACAGAAGTTGCTCCCTTGGGCCTCCCTCCAGCTCCCTCTGCCCTCCAAAAGCAGTGGCAGGAAGACGGGTGGTTGCCCGCACCTTCCTGGCCGTTCACTCAGCCTCCTGATGCCGGAAGCCTCGCCACCTGCCCAAAAAGACAGACAGATGGTTGCAAAAGGGTATGACGGAGGATGCCGTCCAGCTCAGTGGGCAAAGGACCCCTGCCTCATGTCTCTTCCTACAGCAGGGAGCCCTCTTTCCGCCTCCTCCTCGGTGACCCGGACAGATCAGTTATTAATCACCCTGTGGCCGAAGGACTGATGCAAACCATGTATATTTCAGGGGGAGGATGCTCTGTGGGCCCAGACCCCCAAGGTCTGGGGAAGGGCAGGGGGAGGGCGGAAAGTGCTGTTGAATGGTACAAACATGTTTAATGCTATTTATCGTAAGTGCTAGCTCTTTACTGTAGTAGCTTATTTGGGGTGGGGCGGCGGGCAGCAGGGGGGTCAGGTTCTAGGACTCGTCGATTGTAAATGAGTGGGACGTTTGACCCCGCAGGGCTGGCTGCGAAACCCCTTTGCAGCTCTTGGGCCTGGTCCCTGTTTGCCAAGGCTGCGTTCTCTCCCGTCAAGCGGGCGTTAATGACACCCACCGCCGAGCTGCCAGAGCAGCGTCCTGACGGCAGTTCTGGGCCGTGACTCAGCTTGCCGTGATCTAGCCGGCTCTGGGACTGAGAGCAGCGAAGCCTCAGAAGTGGCCGGCTTGAGTGTGGGCCCTACCTGTGGGCCTGGATCCCCAGGTGACTCCGCGAGGGACCAGCTCTTGCTGACGCCCGTGCGGCCGTCGTGACTTCCCCGCTCTGGTGCCGGCACTAGGCAGGCCCAGGTCTGCGGAGCTGAAGCCATACCCCATGATCGCGGGGTAACCACACCCTAAGAATCAGGCCTGCTGTTGCCTGGCCGACCTCTTACCCATGGGAGCAGATCCTCCCCTGGTGTAAATCTGAGCTCCCATCTGGCCCTTTGCAGGAATCCCCGCCTGGCTGGGAGAGATCCCGGCATGGGGCGGTGGGAGGCTGGGGTTACTAGACAGCTCTGATCTCCAGGACTCTGCAGGGTTGAGCTGTGGAGGGACCCGGTGAAATTCTCTGCTGGCAGAAGTTCAGGGGCGTTACTGCAAGACAGGTCCCAGGCAAAGCTGATTTACAGGGCAGGGAAGGATGGGTCAGGTCCCAAAAACAAGCACGGGACTAACGTCAACTGTTGCGTAGGGCAGATATGGTCAGCTGGACTCTCTCTTTTAAGACATGTGCCAGCCAGCTTCAGGCCGTGGGCTCCATGCAGGAGCCACTGGGCAGAAAGCCCCCACTTACGGTGTGCAGACCAGGCTGGGAGATCACCGTGGTTCTCTGAAATCGATGGGCCTGATTCTTCTCTCTTACCCCAAGGAATCTGGAGTGACTCCACTGAAATGGATGAACCTGATCCTCATGTAAACTGAGGCCCCTTTTTGCTGCTCTGGCAGCATAAAGGGGCCTTGCCTTTGGCATAAATGATTATTGGTTATTACATGTTTGTATTATGGTAGCACCTAGAAGCTCCCCATCGGTGTGCTAGGTCACTGCAGTGAGGGCTTGTCTACATTGGAAAGCTAATTTGGATTAAGGCAGGGTGTGAATTTAAAGCCCTATAGCTATTCTGGAATAACTCTGGGCGTAGACAAGCCCATCACAGTTCCACCCACTTTATGGCTCATTTACATTGCCAGAGCAGTGTAAAGGGCCCACGCACAGCCTGATACCTTAAACTGCTTTAGTTAAATAGTGCAAACTGTCCAGTGGATGCTTATTCCTGTGTGAAGACAGCTTATTCCACACGAGTTTAAACCTGTCCCCAAATGACTTAAACTAAACTGCAATAAACCTGGTTTAAACCAAAATGGAGGGAGGGGGAAAGAGTGTTGCACCAGTTTAGCTTAAATCAGTTTAAATTCACACTTTATGGGTTTGTCTTTGTGAGGACACTCAGGCAAATTAATCCAAATGAATGTTTAACATGGATTAGTTAAATCTAATTACATTCCTTATTTGGAGTCAAAGTTTTACGTTAATTCACTTTGGAAATGAATTACATTAAATCAAATTAAGGCCACTTTCATTCGGAATGAGCGTGTCGACCCAGGGCTTAATGCAGTTTAATTGATTGACTTTAAATTCACACCTGTAATCGATTCCAATTAACTTAGGTTACACAGGTGGAACTTTCCCTGGAGCCTGACAAAGGAAGCTGTGGTGCTGTAAATGAGAACGGGGTCCTAGGAACCTAGAAGCTGCCTTCTGATTCTCTGGCTTTCTTGGTGTTGCTGTCGCTGTAGCGCTGCTTCCGCCCTTGGCAGGGCTCCGGATAGCAGACATGTGTCTCTCTGAGCACTAAGTCAACTCTGCGAAGGAAGATAATAAGTAATAAAATCTCCTGTCTATTTCACTCAAACTCCAGGCGCTGGACTGGGTGGGAATCATTGCATGTGTTGTTTCTTTACTGCGTTGGCTGGCCCAGCGCCTGGCTTCATTGGAAAATTACCCTCTTTCCTCCCTAACAGGATTATCCGCCTGCCTCCCTCCTCCTCCTCTCTCTCCTTCACTCTTGGCCATGGCTTCCCAGGCAGCCAGCCCGGTGATAAGAGAGAGAGAGAGGTCAATTCATGGGGCACTCCACCCCGGCCCCCTGGAGCAGACATGTCAGGAGTGGGTCCCGTCAGGCCGTGCTCAACTTGCAGCGACACACAGCGTTGCCCCACGCTACGGTGCCCTCAGGAGGAGCGATGGTTTAAGGAGAAATGAGAGCATGGTGGGACACAGGAGGAAGGGAAAGCACTTTATTTAACGTGCCCTATTCCAGCTAGAGGGTGGGGACATTTTGCAAAGGTGCACCTGTGCTAAGGGTGGAGCACACTTACCCGCTATGTGGGAGACCACGGCTCAACTCCTGACTCTGCAGCAGGCTGCGGGTGTGACCTTGGTCTTGTCTACATGGGGCGCTATTCCGGAACAGCGAGTCCTGATTAACTCCACGGCTGTGAACTCCAGCATGTGAGTGCCTTGTTCCAAATGAGCCGAATTCATTTTGGAAGTGGATGAAGCGAATTCAGAATAAGGGTATCTACACACGGAGTTAACCAGGGACAATCCATTCTAAACTCACCCCCTGCTTTACCCGGTGCTAACTTTCATGCGTAGACAAGCCCTGCGCCAAAAGCAGAGGAGGAGGGGGGTGTTATTTTGCTATAACATTTTGGTAAAGCTAAGGTCCCGGTAGCTTTTACTGCAGTGTAACTGGGCAAGATCAGTGCTACATGTCCCTGGCCCAGGTGTGACCTTGCCTAGCTCCATCGCGGGAAAAGCTAGGGAGCCGTGCCGCCACCAGGATTTTGCGGTGAGAGAGCTAATGCCATGAGAAAAGAAAACACAGCCTTTTGTTGCACGGAAGACATGGTCTGAGTCTGTCTTGACATCCGTTTCCCCGTCTGTGAAGGGGGCTAATCGCTCATCCCTGCCTCAGAGGGGGCGGGAGCAGACAAAGGCCGTTCTGGATTGTGAGGTGCTCGGCTGTTCCGGGCGTGGGGTGAGTGAGGTAGACAGGGGCGTAGCTCCTTGCGGGGAAATTGACGCACGTCTGACACCATGGCCCTGGAGCTAGGATTTCTGTTACAGCAGGGCGGAGATGCTCTGTTCACGGCGTGGGGAGGGGCGCTCGCTACAGGTGCCTCCAGCATGCTGGGGATATAAGGCCTCCTGGGTTCTGTTCCCTGCTCCTCCCACTCACCTTGGGCAAGTCACCGCCCCGCTCTGTGCTGAGCACAACTTGGAGGGGGGGATCAGCTCTGCCCTTTGAACAAGCTGCCAGCTACATGTACTGTCTCCCTGCTCGCCTCCTGGCTGGCCCTTGCCCCACGACAGGCTGTTCCTGCGGCGTTGGCTGGATCCGGCACGTGAACCGCCCTGTCCCACCAGAGCCGCGAGGGCTGTTGAGACCCGGTGGGAAACCTTGTGAGACGTTGATCTCGAGACAGCTGCTGTGCTAGCTCTTGGGCTCCGGGGTGCCCCCCCTTGGAGGGCCCAGACCTGAGGGGATTGTGGTGACTCGGGCAGCTGCACCAATGCCAAGAGGCAGAGCCAGCGATTGCACCAGGGACCTCTCCGTGTCCCGCTGGGCTGGTTCTCTGGGGCTATAGGCAAAGCCAAGCAACCACGGCCTGCTCTGCCCTGGGAAAGATGAGGGGTACCCACCGGGAAGCCTGTGTGTGACAGGCCCCCTTGTGTGCCTGAGCGTCAGAGGAAAGACGGCTGTTACAGCCCCAGTTGTCGGGTGTTTAGCTCCCGCTGTTTGCCCCGTGTTGGCCCGTGGGGTCACACTGGCACCAGTCCAGAAGGCCCAATGAACACGCCTCCTGTAGCAACCGCACTTGGGATGTAACTGTAGGGCTCTTAGCAGTTGTGGTTTGCAATGTAACGGCACCCGGTGACACCCCCCCGGCACCAGGCGCTGAGCAGATGCTGTGGGAGACCGTCCCTGCCCTGAAGAGTTCACAGGCCGCTTAGGCAGCTCTGCCACTGACTTCGTGGGTGACCTTGGGCAAGTCATTTATTTCTCTCGGCCTTGGTTTCCCCTGTTGTCTGTCTTGTCTGTTGAGATTGCAAGTTCTTCAGGCTCAAGAATCTCTCTCACTTGGTATTTATGCGGTGCCCGGCCCCCGGGGGCCCTGATCGCAGTTGTGGGGAATGCAAATAATAGCACCGTTGGGGTGCCTCAAGTGCGTGTGGCCATAAAAGCTTGTGCCGAGTTCCCTTGGCTTCCAGCCTCTCCCGTAGCTTCCAATAAAAACTCCTTTGCCTCATGACGCCGCTAATGTCATTTCTTGCCATTCTTGCGTGCCCCTGTTTGCAGCCGTGAGCCTTCGCGCCCGGCCCGAGCACACGGCAGAGCCCTGCCGCAGAGGAGCCCCGCCAGCACATCTCAGGGGCACGCGCTGACAGGGGCCAGTGGTCAGAGGCATTAGGTTTTATTTTCCTTGCAACCTGAAAGAGGCACAGCCGGCAAGAACACGTGCACTTTCATCGAATCAAACGGCTTATCACATCCCCGGCAGCGTCCACATAATCACATCTGCGGGGTAATGCTGGCGCTCTCGGGCTGCCTTGTTAATGGTCGGGCCCTGGATCTGACTGTAATGGAGGGGAATTGATTTCATCTGGGCAATTAGCGACTGCAGGCTTGGTCACTGCAGCTACTTTGTTACCCGCCCCGACCTCAGATAAGAAATGGGGCCTGCAGCCGAGGCAGGGGCAGGACGGCAGCTTTTGGCACTCACAGTATGGAGTCGTGAGCGTTGGTCTGCCTGTTTTACGGCTGGGGAAACTGAGGCATAGAGCCGGGCACTGGGATTTGGCTACGCTCACCCAGCAAAGGCTGAGAATAGGCGCCAGGGCTCATGGTACACAACCTTTGGGTGCTACCTTGAGCCAGCAATGAGTGTATACTGGGCAAAGCTTCAACTGAGGCAGGACTAAATTTGTGGTCTCCTGACCCCAAACTCGGCGCCTGACCTACTAAGCCATCCCATGCTAGCCTTGTCCTGGGGCACAAGACCAAGGGGCTGTGCAGTGCAATTAAAAGTGGCCCGTTCAAAGCCAATAAAAGGAAATACATTTTCCCACAAGGAGGGGGGTTGACCTGCGGAACTCACTGCAATAGGAAGTTGTTGAAGTTTAGCAAGATCCAAAGATCACAAGAATAGCAAGCGTTAATACAGTGAGCACTAACAAAACTATCCACAGGGATAATAAACCTCCAACTTCAGGGTTTAACCACTCCCTGACTATTAGAGACCAGAATGAGACCTAATGGAAGGGGGCAGATTCTCCTACGGCTGCGACTGCAGGATTTTTACACTGTCACGGTGTGACACACTGTACCACATGTACACCTTTATGGTGTGATTTGTATATCATTCATGTTCGCCCTTATAGTGGAACTGTGCATTGTCTGATGCAAAGTATGCCATGTAAGGGGTTTCTGGAAAGCTCCTGGCACACTGAACATTATCGTTATGGTCGCACGTCTCCTGCGATGTCCTACATATGTACAGATATGAAACTCTGCAGTGTCCTATCCCCAAATGTGTGTCTCGTGTGGTTTGAACAGATGCAGACAAACACAGAGCTGTGTTTCCACGCCCTGCAGAGGCTTGCACACAGGGACAATGGACTGGACTAAGCACCTGTGAGCACTTTGGCTCAAGTGGAAGACATCACGCCCATGGCGGGACAGGGCTGATCCCCTGGCCCCAGGGGATGTTGGGGAGACTTGTTAAAAGCTGAGGTGTCTTATCTTTGTCTCCGGGCTCTGCCCTGGAATCCATCTTCCAAACAGCTTCAACGACTGGCACCTACCCACACGGGGTCCACGCAAAACACATTGCAACCAGCCTGTGTGGTAAACTAACATCCTAGATTGAAAGAGACTGGGCTATTAATCCTAGTTTAGGATGTTATCTTTTAGTTAATTGTGATTAACGCCTTGATTTATTAATAATCTGATTTAGAGTCACTTAAAATCTTACTGTAATCCATAAACCTATTTGTTTGTCTAATTTTAAACAGTGAATGTGGATGGAGTGTGGGCAGAGACCTCGCTTAGAGGGACAGAGCTGGTGCATATCGTTTTCTTTGATAAACTGATGGACAAGTGTAAATGAGCTTGCAGGATGCAGTGTGCAGCACGGAACCCTGCAAGATGGCAGTTCCCACGGTTGCATCTGGGCTGGGGGGCGTTTGCCGGGGTCTATCCTATGAGTGGCTGGCCAGAAACGTCCCTTCACTACGCCAGGGACCGCTTACATGCAGGAGGCCGGGCGTGGGCTGACCCAGGACTGGGTGGTTCACACAACAAAGCGGGGTAAGTCGGGGCACAGGACTGAGGAATTGGGGTGACAGCTACACACCAGTCCAGATGGCAGGGGGGGAATGTCACACATGGGAAGCAGTTGGTGCTGGCCATTGTCAGAGACGGGTGATCCTTGGCTAGCTGGGCCTTGGGGCTGATCCACTCTGACAAGCCCTAGGAGCTCACTTGGCCTGTCCGATATGGGAGCAGCTCCCTGGGTCTGCCGGCCAGCACTGCACAGCAAGGGAAGAGTTAATCGGCTTGCCTCAAACTTTGTCACGGGCAGAATCCCCTGTGTTTAATTACTCCCTCTCAACTGCAGCTGAGACATAAAACTCATCGCAGGCCTGGCCACTTGTGGTCAATAAAGAGCCCAGGGTGCTTTCCCTGCGTGGGGGAGTGTTAACGCCAGAGGCCGGCCAAATACCAGTTGTGGGTAATTACCTTCTGCCTGTCTTTATAAACGTCCCATTGGAGTTTGGACTGGCTCCCATGCCCTTCCCATTCACAGGGCTGCTGCCTGGCTGGGAAATAGCTGCTATCTGCCCCCCCCCCAATGGTGTGTGTCTCTGCCAGGTGAGCGATCCCTGTGCAGCGTGTTATTAAACAGCTGTCCTGCAGTGGGTGCATTTCAGTGTTGGGTAATTGTTCCCTGTGCAGCGTTGCCACTCTCCACCCCAGGGGAAGCTGTATTTCAGTTGCCCCTGTCAGCTCTTCAGCTGCTGTAAATCAGCGCAATTCAAAGGAGCTGGGCCGGCTCACGGCAGCCCTGGCTGCATAAGAACATTTCAGTCCCGGTTCCCAGAGCTACGGGTGTCCCCGAGCAGGGGTCTGGAAACAGTCTTGAGTCACTGCTGCTCAGGGCCCACACGCTGATAGAGGAGCTGATTCTACCTTGTGTCCAAAGGGTCATTTATGGTGTTAACGCCGTGTAATTCAGACTACCTGACCCGTTGTTGCCTGGTGGCTAATGCGTAAAGGATCTGATTGTTCTCTGGGATACGGCATGGTCCGATGGCTAGCCCTGGACTGAGAGTCAGAACTCCTGGGCCATATTCCTTGCCCTGCCACTGGCCTGCTGCCTAGCCATACGTCCCTTTGCTGTGCCTCGGTTTCCCCAACAGTAAAAATGGGGCCAGTCTTTTGATGTGGGCATGTGCAGAGAGCCCATCACTGTAGTGTCTAGGCGCCATAAGGAGCGTTCCCCGTTGTTGTGTGCAGCAGTGCAGAGGTGTTGCTAGTATCAAAGGGCTTTACCCGTCTGCCGTCAGGATCCCAGCATGCTCGCCAAGGGGATCGGGCCGTGGCGCAGGCATCTCTTCATGAGCCCCTTTGTCAGTGAGAGTTGCCCACAGCTCCATCCAGGCTGGGTCCATGAGAGAGACTCTCCAGGAACAGTGTGGTCTGTGTGATCCCGCTGGTACGTGTGTCCCCTGGGTGTGCGCCTGCCTGCACGGTCACACGTTCTCTGTCTTGTCTAGGAGCGTATCCTGTGCCCCTCATTGTGGAATCTGGTGCACCCCAATATCACCCTTGCAAATGCATCCCCTGAGACGCATCTGTTCTCCCACAAGTTCCTGGCCTCCCCACCCAGCTGATCCTGCCAACAAGTGTCAATTGGAGCTGCTGTTTGGGGGACCTGGACATGTGCCCACCCATGGCCCCCCTCACTCCCCAAAAAAGTCAATCCTGCTAACCTGGAGTCTTATGGGAACCAGTGTCCCCAAGAGGGGAAATATCCCATACCCTGACCCTCCCCCCCACCAACCTGGGGCTGGATTGGAGCCAGTGCCTCATTGAGGGGAAGGGTCTCCTGGTCCATTGTACAGCCCCTCTGAACCAGCCAGCCCCCACGCGCAGGGGAGGAGGCGGCGATGGCCCTGAATTGAATTCACTCATTCAGTCCCCAGCCAGCTGTACACGCTGCTTACGGTAGTTTGTGGCACAAACACAGAGCAGCCGGGGCTGTTTACTGCACGGTGAGAACATCCAGGAAACGAAAGCCGTCCCAAGTGCCCTTCGCCACGTCAGAGGCTCTCGTCTAGTTTCCCACCGGCTCACGGCGCTGAAATCAATCTGTAATCCATTATCCCCGCCGCCTCGCTCGGCAAACGGTCGTGGGGAAGACGTGCGGAAAAGATGCCACACCCGGGGCCTCCTTCCGAGTTAGATGCTCAAGAGCATTTTCATATGGGGGGGCTTATGAAATTGACACTGAATAAGGAGCAACAGAGAGGGTTGGGGGGAGGAGGGCTGCAGAGGGAGCAAGTGGGAAATAAAAAATTGGAGCAGACCCCCCTTGGGAAATGGGAGCTGATGCCTCGGGAGAGGCTGGGGGGGCGGTGTGGGGATCTGCCATTGGGAACACAGAGTGAATTCTTGAGTGAATTCGAGCGGGACTGTGAGAGCCCCTTCTCTGATCCCACACGTCTCCCTGCTGAATGGTGCTGCAGACGTCGCGGTCCCAGCTCGTCGCTTCGCCTGTGTCACCCCGCCCCCTGCAGCCCTCCATCGGCTCCCTCTTCTCCATCACGCCCGACATCAGCTACTCGGCTTCACTTGCAGGGCCTCTCCCCACCCGGCCTAGCGGCTCGCATGCGCGAGCGAGATGTTGGTTCCCGCCTCCCACAGGTCCATGATGCTGGCCTCCGGTGCCCATTTTCAAACTGCTTGGTGCTGTCTCCTCTGCAATTGCCGTGGGCTCCCCGTAACCATCCACAAAGCTACCCTCCTTCCAACTCCCCTTTGCCTGGATGCCACCAAAGACTCGCCCCTGGCCCACCAGGCTGCCCGATAGCATCTTCTCCTTTCCTTGTGCGCTGGTTGCCTGGCTCCAGTGTCGCTTTGCTGATTCACAGGCCTCCCTTTATTCCATTTCAGAAAGGTCTGAGATTAAAACTTTGAGCTTCCCCAGTGCTGTGCCAGCACGTTGGGCAGGAAACTGCCTCTGCGCTCAGTGCAGGAGCGTCTGGGCACATCCAGTTTCTGGCCAGTGTGCACAGAGCGGATGGTACAGGGGAGAGGGGACAGGAAACCGGCCTTTCCAAGGCAGCCTGGCTGGAGAAGCCCGGAGCAACATCAGCAGCATGAAACAGAAAGGGAAGAGCCGTGCAGGCTGCAGTCAAGCGCGCTGGCAGCTTTTCCTGGTGCTGCGCCATTCTCCCTTCAATGCCAAACTGCGGCCCCGGTGCCCACTCCCATTCCTGGGCTAACCACGTGCCGCCCTGCCAACGCCTTTCCATCCTGACCCCCTCCGGTGAGCGATCAGAGCTGGACTAGACCTGCTGTATGGGGTCAGAGCTGTCCAGGCCCCTATCCTGCCTTTGGGCCCTCGTCTCTATTGAGGACGTTGCTGATCTGCAGCCTTGTCAGCGACTGCAGGAGCCGCTCTGTAGGTCCCACGCCATCCCTTTTGCCCCCGTGCTTCCCACCTGGGCATATGGGGAAAGGCAGGTGGGTACAGAGGACTATTTTGCTGGAGCAGTGAGATGAGATCAATCCGTGCAGTTTGCGGGGTCTTTCCATGCTCTCACTCCAGCAGCGATAACCCCGACAGGGTGTGGGCTGCTTTCGTCCTTGCGAGGTGCAAGGCTTTTTGCCTGCCCCGGGAGCCACATGCTGCTTGTGGTTTATTGCTTAAATAACACATTCGTCTGGCTAATGCATGGCTGGGCCGGGAGCCACAGCTCTGGAAGCAGAGGTGCCGTAATCGCTGCCTGACTTCACAGGGCCCCATCAACCCCCCCTCGCTGCCACCACCACCACGTGATGGCAGCTATTCAGCAGCTGCAAGTTTGATCCAGTGCCATGGTGGGTGCAGCTTGGAGGGCTGAGGCAGAAGCGCAGCCTCCCCAGTGAAGTGAATTATCAGCCCTGGCGAGTCTGCAGCACCTCGGCTTTTATGGAGCGCAGAGAGCAAACACTCCCCCAGCGGTGCAGCTACCTCTGGGGTGGGCCACAGCAGCCTGTTTAACCGCACATGTTAATGCCGCACAACAGTTCGGTTCCCCCAGAGATCACAGGAGACATGTTTCTAGGATCAAACTGGCGACCTCATTTTAATTAGGGGAAGTTTGTTCCCTAAGCAATCTATTGCTCTTGGGAATGTGAATAGGGGGTGCTGGCACTTCTGGGTAAGGCGGCACCCCATGGAGATTCTCTCCCGATTTCCTCACCTTCCGGCACCAGGAAGAAGCAGCAAATTTAAAACAGGTAAAAGGAAATGCCATGTTTTGTTTTGCCTGTGGAACTCCTTGCCACAAGATGCCACTGGGGCTGAGAATGTAGTGGGATTCAAACACAGGCCTGTGCGTTAATCTGGATAATGAGAACATACAGAGCTGTGACAGGGAGGATTTAAAGAAGAGCTGACCGCCTTGAAAGGGTTAGAAACTCCCATGCTTCAGGGCATCAGGTCTAACTAATGGGGTCAGGAAGGAACCTTCCCTTGGGGGTGCTGCGGTGAGGCAGATGACCCCCCCCATCCCCACCAGTCAGGATGGGGTTAAAGAACTCCCATGGTTGCAATCAGCCCCAACCCTCCACACCTGTGAGGCTCATCAGGGCTGGGCATGGGCCCTTCAAAGGGAGGAACCCAGCAATTGGGGAGGGATGTTGGGAAAGGAGCAGAGCAGAAGGGTAGGAAGTAAGCCTGCCTCCCCTCCTTGAGGTCCTGGAATGAGTGGACTATGTTGTACCCCTAGAAGGGGGTGGACTTGCTAAGAGGTGCAGCTGGAAGCCTATGCCCTGGACCCCGGGACTGCCGTCTGCCAGGGAACGGTGTATGGGGTAAGTGAGATATCTGCTTCACCCCAAGAGGGTGATCTTGAGACATAACTGTTGACAGCAGCTGACCCCACCGCAGCCTTCTGTGCGGTTTCTTGCACCTGTCTCTGGTGCTGGCCCCATTGGAGCTGGGATACTGGGCTAGAGGGGCCCCATCTCTGATCCAGCTTGGTGATTCCTATGGCCCTAAAAGCAAAGGTTCTCCTGCAAGACACCAGCAGGCTGTGCGTCGGTCTGAGCGGGGAGGGTTCCCAGGCTCTTATGCGCGGCAGCATCACTCCGCTGAAGTTCTGGGTGGGGCGGGAAGCAGGTTCCCTGCGCAGGGTCCAGACATTCTAGTCTTGCAGGGGACTAGCTGGCCATGCAGTGTCTGGCATGGCTTGGCGAGCACAGGTGAGGTGCTGAATTCAGGGGAAAGGCCTGGGGAGCACAGGGCAGAGCTATGGGGGAGGCTGCTCTAGGGAAATGCTTTTCCTAGAATAAAAGGGCTTTAAACTGTGGCGCATTGGAGGGGAAAGTGGAGAGGGCTCGTCTGGACTGCCCAGCAGCGTTGGGACGGGAGTGCAGACGTCTGGGTTCTATCCCATCCTGGATGGGCACAGGGTCTAGTGGTTAGAGCAGATGGGTGGGAATCAGGACTGCTGGGTTCAATTCCCAGCTCTCCCAGACTTCTTCTAGGCAAGTCACTGCCTCCCCTGAGGAAGGGCCAGTGAATTCCCCATCCACTGCACACACGTGCCTCATTAATGCAGGTAAAAGGCTCTGAGATCTTTATGAGGTCAATGATACTGACTTAATTTGTGCAGCTCTAGGGAAGGAAAGTGCTCCATCTCTCTCTTTAGCCGCCTGCATTGGACGGCCACGAGGTTCTGACCTTTATTTCAGTCTTGAGCTGCTGTGTTCAGGCTTGCGAATGTCACGCAGCCGATGGATCCAGCATCTTTATCCTTCTGTGGAAGGGTTCTCCGGGTTGCCGGCTCTCTTGCTTTCCGGGTGATGTCCAAAGTCCTAGACAAGAGGTGGCATTAATTATTTCTGGGGGTTAGAGGCTGTGCTGGGGTCAGCGTTCCCACTCTCCAGGAAATTCTGGCCCTTCAACCTTTAGAAGTTCCCTGTTCCCACAGCAAAATTAAACTTTCCACAAAATGAAATCTTAACGTTTCAGGTGGCTTGACACTCCTGATATTTTGGGGCTTATTTTAACTTTCTCTTCTGTTCCAACTTAGAGTAGAAAAGCAACAAACTCAAAACTCCCCCTCCCGTTGTTTTCTCAATGAAACTGCGCGCAAACCGGCGCCATCCTTGACAGTCTCAATTTTGATGGCAGGGAATTTTCTGACCAAAAATATTCAGCTGGCTCTAAAAATGGGCTGCAGTTTCCCAGCCTCCCATGTGCTGATCACAGCTCCCCATGCTGTGGTGCACGCTGCCTCCCGAAGGGTTAAGAGATGGGCCGTGTTCCCTGAAGTGTTTAGAAGGATTGATTTTCCCCCAACCCCCAACAGTTTCTCCATTTCATCTCCTCCTCCAGAGCCCCAGAGCAAGGGGCTCCGGGGGGAGCGGTAATGGACTCTGACAATGAGGTAATTAACGGCTCTGCTCTCTCTGGAAAACTCTCTCCAGTACCACAGGTATGGCTGCCAACTGAAGGCCTGGGATCGGCCAAAAGCCTGGGTTCGGTGTGACTGTGCGGGAAGAGGGGTGTGGGTGGCAGGAGGTGGGGCAGAAGAGCTGCGCTGGGAAGAGGAGAAGAGACCAGGGAGATGTCTGGAGTCGGAGGAAGATGCAGGGTTATGAGTCTATAAGGCCCCCCCCCCCAATTCTCTGGGGCAGCCTCTTTGTCTCTCTGCACCTCGGCGGGTGTGCGATGGCACGCGTCACACCCACTGTGCATGCTGCTCACCATGCACTGGGGCAAATGAGATCAAATTGGGAAGAAAGAAAATGGTTTTGCAAAATCAAAAGGCAGTCTGTCAAATCTGTGGCCCCTTGGGACTTCCTCACCGTAGGGGGTGATAGAACTCCGCCTCCGGTCACGCCCCTGAGTTAGAGGAGAATCCTTGCTCCCTGTTAACATTACAGGGCCTATGACACATGCCATGGCGCAGCTCTTTTCGTTTATTACAGGGCATCGCTGCGCAGAGCTAGCTTGTTCCAACACAGGACAGCTGGGCAGCCTGGAGTCTGACAACTTCCATTATTCCATCAAAGCACAAACACATTCCACTCGGATAACAAACCTGGGGCAACGCATTAAGCCTGAGCTGAGCTGAAGTCAGTGGAAATTTTTTTTCCCCCATGCCAGCAGTTTCCTACCAGAGGTCACAAGCCATTGCAGGCCTCAATGCAGCCCCTTTGATTGGCACAGCAGAGATGCAATGCGAATAGCTGTTTGTTACCCTGCGCAGGGATCGGATCAGACATGCGGTGAATGGAAGGGACAATGGAAAAGCCTGAGGCTGCAGGGTTTTTCCCCTCCCCCCATACCCAGGGAGCTGCCATAAAATAGGTATCCTGCCTCAGTGAGCTTGATGGACAAGCTGACCTCTGAGGTCCTTTCCCACCCTGCATTTCTATGGGTCTAGCATGGGAGTGACTTTGATTTTTAGTTTCCCGTGGAGGGTGACGTAACAAGGGGATAATAAGAGTCTCCCTGAAAGGAGAGCGTGCTGTGTGGGACTCACCCTGCTGCGTCACCAGGTGTTGATCAGCCCGTGCTCTTCTCTAGCACTTTCCATGGGCAGAGCTCAATGCGCTTTACAAAGGAGCTCGGCATCCTGCTCCCTCCCCCTTTACAGAAGGGGAAGCAACGTGTCCATGGAGTTGAGAATAGAGCCCAGGTCTCCACTGCGCTAACCGCTAGTCCACACTGCTTCCCTCAGTGACTGGCAGAGTGAGTGGAAGGGGCAGGGCGTGGAAGGCTGGATTCTCATTGATGCTACTGCAGCTTTCAGGATTCTGGCAGCTCTCCAAAGGGGTGAGACTGGTTTAAAGAGGAACATGAGGACAGCGTACGGAGCTGAAAATCCGCTACCAAATATTGCAGCCCTGCTCTGGTTGTCCGTCCCGACATCTGCCAGGTTTCCTCTCCCCAGCCCCCATAACTTATTGAAATGCCCAACCTGCCCCCTTCCGAACTCAGCTCCCCTCCTCCTCCCCCGGTTTAATTTTTAAATGTGTTGACATTCTGGCTGAAGCGATTAGGCTGCCCCGGAGAGACTGTCCTTGTCACCGCCTCTGCCTGGAGCCAGATTTACAGCCCACCCAGCGAATACGGATCGATGTTTATTAAAGCAGAGACCTCGGGCGAAAGTGAGTGAGGCGGCCGGGGTGCCACGCTGGGCTGTGAAATACCTGGCGACCTTTCTAGGGGGACGGGGCTCCGCTTAGGGGCTCAGACCAGGGGGCCGCCTCCCCCTAGTCACACCTAGCATCACAGGATCTTGGGCTAGGACAGGAACTTCTGTGGGCTGAGAATAATCGATGCCAGCCTGTCTTCACCAGCCTTCTCTGCTTCTCCCGCCTGGCTAGCCCCCTCCTCCCAGCCCGGGATGGGCTATCAGCCCTGCTGGGGTGAATCCCAGGGGCTGCGAGAGTCGGAGCTCAGCCACCTCGTTGCCCCTAGAGCGTGTGGCGGGCTAGATTTGCTATGAGACCCGCCTGGGGCCTTGGTGAAGGGAGGAAGTGAAGGCAAAGGGGGAGCCCAGGAGCAGAGAGGTGGGGGGCTCCCCTGCTAGAGAACAGGCCTGTTGGGAGTCAGGAAGGGGGGGGGACAGACGCTAGAGCAGTAGGCTCCTGGGGTGAAATAGGGCCAGAGCTGCAAAGAAGGGACCTCCAGGGAGATGGGTGAAGGGGTCACACTCGGGTATGGCAGGAGCTGCATCTGGGGTTTGTTGGGGCGGGGCCCCGGGGGAAGCCCTGGCCCTGAAAGAAGGGGGAGCTAGAGAGGCCGGGGGTGAGGATGCTGGGGGCCCAGGAAGGGGCTGTGCTGACAGGCTGGGGGAGAAAGCAGTCCAGGGAGGAAGAATGGGGCTGGCACAGACCTTGCCCCCTGGCTACAGGGTTCCTGGGCTGGACCCCGGAGGATGGGCAGGGCTGGGTTTCCCTGCCAGCCCCAGAGCGAGGTGGCCAAAGACCCTGGAGAGCAGGGGGGGAAGGACCCTGGGGCTGGGCGTGGCTCAGAGGTGCTGCAAGGCTTTTTTGGGGTGGGGCAGGGGGAACCGCTGGAGCAGCTGTCAGCCGGGGGCGTGAGCTGCTGTGCCCCACTGCAAGTGGGGCATGCTAGGGGTGTGTCTATCCCTAAGGATTTCCTTAGGGGGCAAAGCTGCCCTCCCCCTTAAAGCCTGGTTTGCAGGGGCTGAAATCAGCCGTTCAGATGACTCAGCAAGGACCCAGCTGTGCAACACAGCCCCTCCTGCTCCACTGGGGGAGAAACCCCACGTGCCGCCTGCTCGGGCAACTCGCTGCCGAGCCGGCCTGTCAGGGCCCGTTCTGCTGGCGCCTCTGCCCTTGGGACCCTTCACCTGCTCGGATGGAGGCTGAGACCCCCCCCAAACTCGTTTCACCTGTGATGGGGGGATCCCGTCTTCTTTGCATTGCTGCCAGGTGTGATCCAGGCCACAGGTTGGGTCGTGCCTGCCCCATAGCGGAGGGGTCAATAAGGGACAGGCCAGGATGAGGGGCTAGAGGGAAATTTGCACCTTTTTTTTTTTTTTTTTTTTTTTTTCCCCCCTTCCCTCCCTGCTTCCCCGGAGGCTATTCCTCCCTTCTGCACTGGGCCTTCCGCACAGCCCCGGACCCTCCCTGGCCCCGCCTTGCCGGGAATCATCCAGCTCGGCCCCTCTGGCTCTCTCCTGGTGGAAGTTCTAGCCATAAATAAAGGCCTGGCTGCGATTCATGTAATATTCATAGGAGCGATATGCATGTCTGTGGCAGATGTTCTGTAATGTGCGGCGCGAGCGTCCCGTCCATCCCCATTCACTCAGCCTTGCTTACTTTGAACAGCTGCGTGGCTTGGACAGGCGCCGTCGTTAATGCGAACAGCAGCACCCGCGTTAAGATTCCCCAGGCTGCGGCTGGCTGGAACAGCGTGGGTCTGACCTGCCCTCACTCCACCAGAGCCTATGGGCTTTAAACATCCTGAACCCGCGAGCCTTGGAGCTGGCAGATCTGCGTGGGACCTACGGCAGGGGGAATGGGTTGGGGGGGGCGCCAGCCTTCCGGCCTGACTCTGTTGGCAGGAGCTGTTCCTTTGCCGAAATTTTCCCTCTCCGGTGAGGTTAACCAAAGGAGAATGCGGTTTGCGTTGCCTGCTCCCATGCCTTGCCATGGTGGGGAAACTGAGGCATGGCGCGGGGAAGTAATCAGCCAGGGTAGCAGAGCGAGTCAGTGGCGGAGCTGAGAAGAGAACGTGGGAATCTTGATCCCCGGTTCTGTCCCTGCTCTAGCCACTCGACTTCCACTTCCCTCCCAGAGCTGGGCTACAAACACTCTTCACAGGCCATCGCCTGGTGGGCTATTCCTCTGCCTCTCCCTAGCCAGCATGCTCTGGCTCCAAAGCCGGGGGGAGGGGATGATGGAGCTGGGGCTGTGGATGGTCCGAGTGGTTTTTTGTGGGGCTGATAAACCGGAATCGCAGGCAGTGTCTCCCTCCTGGGGGTTTGCGTTGGACACTTTGCCCTGCAGGTCAAAACCCCGATTTCCTCTCCTGAGCCGGATGATGTTTGTCCTTTTCCCATTACAGCCTGATTTCCACAGGCCCATGGAGTGCTCTCATCAGACAGCACAGCGGATACGGGGGGTGGCTTTCAAACCCAGAGGACACCATTATTACTTCCCTTAACCCATCCCGGGGGACAGGTGGGAGGGAGAGATTTCCTTTCCCCAGCGTTTGCTGCCATTGCATTGCAGAGGGCAGGCTAGAAGGGGTGAGGGGGATGAGGCAGCGGGTGCATGGGCGAGAACTGTGGCAATCCCTCTTTATCGCTAAGCGGTGGAAGGAGGCTGGCCGCCAGCAGAGGATGAGGCTGTGCAGCGGGTCCAGCATACCTCCGCTCATTAGACCTGCGGGTTCGAACCCCCCCAGGCTGACTCAGTTTACCTGCTTTGGAAAGCTAGAACGCAGCTGCAGTTTGCTGGGGAGGGAACGCTGGGCAGCAAAGTGCAGGTTGGAGTCTCTGGGCTTTCTAGGGAGAGCCCTGCGTGGCCCAGAGGGGGAGGCCACTCACCTGGGTGGGAGGGAAACCCCACCTCCAGTCCTGGCTGCGAATCATGCACGGTGCCTTTCCCACCAAGCTGGCGTGGTGGGGAGAGGATCTCTCTGTCTCCCGCCCGGGCCTGAGAAATCTCCCTGCTTTGTCAAAACCACAAATGGTTTTGGGGAATCAGCATTTTTCTGACTGCCCCAAACCACCGAAACCAAAGCTTGGCTGGAAGAATTCCCGACCGGCTGGGTGCACAGTAAACATCCTGGGGCGCTTTCAGTAAGCGTCCTTGGTCCAAACTCCCACCATTGCCAGGCAACATAAGGGGTGTTGGTCTCCACCCCAGAGGGGGCTGCATTTCAGTAGCAGAGGATGGGACTCTGTCTGTCTAGCATGAGCGGGTGGCTAAGGCATCCAACTAGCGCTTAGGGGCTCTAGGTTCATATCCTCACTTTGCCACAGCATGTTATTTGCGGTTGGATCAGTCACTGCCCAGCTCTGTGCCTCAGTTTCCCCATCTGTGAAGTGGGGGGCAGGGGCTAGTGCCATTGATCTATGGCTGCAGAGTGCTAATGGGCAGCTTGTGGGATCCTCCTGGACTGAGTAAGATTTATTACTACGCACGGGCCATTTGCTCTGAGACAATTTATCCCCCCTGCTACTACTGCTCTGTGCTCCTGGAGTCTCGGAGCACTTTGCAAGCATTAATTAATGAAGCCTCGCAAAGCCCTGCTGGAGAGACCCCCCTCCTCCCCATTTCACAGATGGGAAACCAAGGCACAGGGGATGTGGGGGGAAGACTTGATTTGAAGATCACACGACATCCAGTGGCAGACCCAGGAGTCCTGGCTCCGGCTTCAAGCACAAAATCCTCCTTTGCCTGCCTTTGGCTATCCAGCGAGTGGCTGAGGGAAGCCACCACATGGCTTAGCCTCTGGGATAAAGCCAGCCTGACTCCTGGGTTCCCCTCCCTCTTTGTTCAGAGTATTTACACAGCAGGTTCCGGCCTGATTCGCTCCGTGAACCACAGCTTCAGGCCAGTCAACGTTCCCCTGCTTAGCGGCCGCAACCTCCAGTGAGCAGCTAAAGGGGAGCTGGCAGGAACCCAGCAGCCTGTCTCCGGATCTCTTCACCACCTCTCCGGGCTACTGCTGGGCCCCGCTAGCCACGCAGCCAGGGTCGGAGAGGGCACCCCCCCAAGGTTTATTGGCCTGTCTGGCCCGGCAGGCCCGTTGCTGTGATGTAACTAAAGAGGAATAACGTTTGCCGGGGAGATGGAAGCACCATGGTAATGGTGATGAGTTGGGCCGTGAGGGAGTGTCGTGCCTGTTTTGTAGATGGGGAAACTGAGGCAGTGTCTTGTCCAAAGGTGTCTGGTGGGTGTGTCAGGACTACAAACAGAACCCCCCAGTCCTGACTCCCAGCCCCTCCCTGCTCTAACCACTGGACCCCACCCTCTCCCAGAGCTGGGGATAGAACCCAGGAGTCCTGACCCCCAACCTCTGCCTGCTCTAACAACTAATTGCAGCAGCTGAAAACCGAATGTTCTGAGATTTCTAGAGAAAGCAGCGATTGTCACAAACCTTTGCATTTTGTTGAAAATCCAGCTTTTCCACCACGTTAAGCTTGGATGGAGGATTTTCAGCCAGCCCTAATTTAACGAACAGATTAAAAATGACAAATGTTTCATTCTGGTTTTTAAAATCTGGGGGGAAGAATTATTTTCCGATATTTGATATTCCCACTTTGTTTTGTCTCCATTTGCAGAGGCATAGAAAGGGAACGCAAAATGAGGAGAAAGCGTTCTTCCCCCTCTTGGTTTTTTTTGGTTTTCTTTTGCTTACATTCTCCTTTCCTACCTTTCTCAGTGGAGAAAATGTTCTGGGTTTTGTTTTTGAAAAAGACAGAAATAGGGGAAATCCTCCCAAACCAACCAATCTCTGAATGAAAGATTTTTTTCAAAATGAAACAAAGTTGAATTTTAGTGCATTTTGAAGGACTTAAATTTAAAATAAAAAAAAGATGTTAAATGTTTATTGTTGCACGCCAACTCTTTGGGTGGAAACGCTTTTGGTTTCACTGAAAAATAGATGGAAAAAGTTTTTCAGAGGAAGATTTCCTGTGGTGCTCCCCCTCTCCCCCTCAGCTCTGATTTGGTTGGAGCCAAACGATTTTGACTTTATCCGAATCAGCTCTTCTTTCCCTGGCGGGATGTAACCTAGGTGTCTAATGGGCCGAGGCAGAAGGGGTTAATTCCCTTTACCTACTCGGTTGGTTCCGCTTACCCGTGTGTGTACGCATCGATACTCTCCATGCGGCTCTTTGCAGCCGTGTGCCCTGTGGTCTGGGCTAATGCACTCGGTGTGGAGGCCGAGAGGGGTATAAAATTATTAATGTCTCTGAATTTGAGGGGGGTTATTGATTGGCATAGCAAAGAATTCAATACCGTTCACGGAGCGATGGGGCAAGTTATTAACATGCCTGCTCCTCCCCATTCTTGTCAATTTCTGTTTCCATGGCAGCCGCTATTCCAGGACCAAAAAAAAAAAAAAAAGCTACCATGGGATAATTCAGAACCCAAAGTGCACAGACAGGCTGCAGCCAGGGGTGAGGCCTGTAGATTAAATCCGAATGTAGAGGGACACTGCTCTAGACAATCTTCTGCTGCGTCCGCGTCAGGTGGCTCCTGATGGATTCTCTGTGGGAATCGAACCTTCCCCTGTGCCTCTTAATTAAAAAGCAGGTACCTCCACTAGGGGAGTGGAAGAACCAGCTCCGCTAATATGGAAGTGATGAAACTTCTGTATAGCTACTAGAGGGGGACAAAGAGCTACCCTGCCTTTGCATCTGCTACACCAGTGGGGGCATAAACTGATAGAGCCTCAGCTGGAATTTAGGATGGGATGGGTAGCTGTTCATATCGTCGGCCCCCAGTGGCTGTCGCAGAGAGCAGATCGAGGGCTGCTTGTAACGCATCGGCACAGTGCGTCTGTCGGCTTTGCCCACCCCCACGTGGCCAAAAAAATAAAATAGGTTGTAAAAAAATAATCGGAGGGGAGGGTGTGCCAGCCGGGCTTTGCGTTGTTGGAGGTCATGGTTTTCAGATTTTTCTCCACCACCATGAGTGCTAACAACAAACATTTAAACGAAAGCTGAGATTCTCCCATCCCATGACTCCAGGAGATGGGGATTTATGTGAAACTCATAAAGTTGCAAGAGCTGGCAGTGCAGCTTTTTGTCCCCTCCTAGTGGCCAGACGGTGTCAAAACCTAGTGGTGCTTTCCACTTAATGCTCCTTCGGCTTCAGTAGCAGAGGCTTGTGCCTTTAGATCTAGGGAGGCTGGGCTCTGTTTTCGCAGATGACCCATCCAGGGATGTTTTGGTACTGCTAATGCCAGCCACAGCTGGACATGTGCCCTGAAATAGCATTCGCCCATGGTCTCAAACCCCAAAGATCTGCTTTGATCTGCTGACGTTTGGGAGAACAATTTTTATTCTTTTTAATTAGCAAGAACGTTGGCAGAATCGCCATCCAAGAGTATTAAAGGGACTGTGCACGAAACTGCAAGTCCCCAACAGGAAGGATTTTTGATGAATCTGTAAATGTGGGGGTTGTACCCTATGACTGGAGAATTGCAAATACAGTATCCATGCTTAAGAGAGGGGGTGGGAGGGAAGTCACCTGGGAAACTTACAAGCCCATTGGTTTGACCTCAGTATGCTAGGTCTTAGATCAAATTTTGAAAGAGAGAGTAATTAAAGACATCGAGGTATATGGTAATTGGGATAAAGTACATGATTTCACTAAAGGTAGATTGTGCCAGACCATCTGATTGCTTTCTTTGAGAAGATAACTGATTTTCTAGACAAAGGAAATGCAGTAGATCTAATCTACCTGGATTGCAGTAAAGCATTTGATACAGTTCCACATGGGGAATTACACTGGAGATGAGAGAATTAAGATGAGAATCAAAAGGTGGGTAAGGAAACGGTTCAAGGGGAGACTACGGTGGGTCATGATGAACGGTGAACTATCCGGCTGGAGCGAGGCTACTAGTGGAGTTCCTCCAGTATCAATCTTGAGGCCAATCTTATTTAATATTTTCATTACTGGCCTTGGCACAGAAAGTTGGAGCGTGCTAACAAAACTGGCAGATGAGATGAAGTTGGGAGGTTTTGCCAATACCGAGGAGGACTGGAATATCATAATGTTTGGATGACCAATAAAACTGGCGTAATAAAAATTAGATGAAATTAATAGCGCAAAGCTATGCCCATAAGGACGAACATCATCCATTTTTTGCTATAAGCTGGGGATGTATCAGATGGAAATGACAGAGGAGGAGAAAGACCTGGGAGTATTCGTTGATCACAGGCTGACGACGAGCCACCAGTGTGATGCGGGCAGGAAAAACGTTAATGCAATCCTAGGACGCATCAGGTGAGGACAGGGGCATGCACAAGGGAGGAAGCATGGCCACCTCCCTGGGCTGAGGAGTGGGAGGTGGAAAAAGTGAGCTGACCGGGAGAGGTGGAGACGGACACAGAACGTGCCCCTCCAATAGGGGTCAAATTTCAATTTCTGCACGTGCCCCTGGGTGAGGAATTTCCAGTAGAGAGAGAGCTGTGTTCTCACCATTATAGAAGGCCCTGGGGAGAGCTCATCTGGAATACTGTGTGCTGTGCTGGTCTCCCATGAATTCAAAGTGAAATAGGTGCAGGGAACGGCTACTAGGAGGATCAGAGGAATGGAAAACCTGCCTTACAGAGGAGACTTTAAGGAGCTTGGCTTGTTTAGTCTAACCCGAATAAGACTGAGGGGCGATACGATCACTCTCTATACATACATCCGGGGGATAAATACCAGGGAGGAGAAGTTATTTAAGTTAAGGGCCAAGGCTGGCACAAGAACAAATGGATACAAACTGCTCATCAACAAGTTTAGGCTTGAAACTAGATGAAGGTTTCTAACCATCAGAGGAGTGAAGTTCTGGAACAGCCTCCCACGCGGAGCGGGGGGGGCAAAAAAACCAAACCGGTTTCAAGACTCCGCTTGTATGTTGATGGGAGGGTAGTGGTACGGTGCTGTTGCCTGCAGTGGCATATGGCCCCTCCGCGATGGCTATTGGCAAATATCTCCAGTGGCCTGAGATGGGACCCCAGCCGGGGAGGGCTCTGAGTAACTACAGAGAATGTTTTCCCATGGGCCTGGCTGCTGGGTCTTGCTCACGTCTCACCGGTCAACGTATGTAGGGACGGGAGGGAGTTTCTCCCCGGCTCAGCTTGGGGGAGACCCTGGGGCTGCTCTGCTCTGCGGCGCACGGGTCTCTTGCTGGTTTGTAAACGGTGGATTCTCCGTCACTTGAAGTCTTTAAACCACGATTTGAGGACTTCTCTAACGCAGCCAGAGGTGAGGGCGCTGCTTCAGGAGGGGGTGGGCGAGGTTCTGTGGCCTGCTGCGTGCAGGAGGTCGGGCGAGATGGTCCCAAGGGGGCCTTCTGGCCTTAAAGTCTGCGTCTCATGCCGTTGTGCTCTCAGTATTCGGCAACACCCAGCAGGGCGAGGGTCCCGCCGTGCTCACACTGGGCCTGATCTTTGAGGCCTCGGCGCCCCAGGAGACCCCTAGATGACCTGGGTTTACAGGCGGGCCAAGCTGCTGGTCGGCTGGCATAGCTGCCCGTGTTGAGTCACTGGTCTAGGATCGGGGCCCTAGTCAGGGTCCCTGAGCCGAGCCAAACAAGTGAGACCGGGGGATTTTAGTAACTGAGGGCAAGGATTTTAACTGGCTACCATGTTAAGCCTCTTTTTAAACTGGCGGCTTGACAAGGGCAGGTCGAAACTCTTATTTCGAACCTGCGCCGCCCCTCTCTGCCCAACCCCCCCAGCTGAACGAGCCCCGCAAGGGAACCTACATCCTTTGGGGCACAAAACCCAACGTTTTCCGCTGAACGCTCAAAACCAGCCAATAAATTATTTGGTTTCTGATTGGGGGGGGAAAAAACAAAATTTTTGGGCTATGACCCTTTCCCCGCCTCCCCCCAACATTTTCACTGGGGTTAGGAAAAAAAGAACCCAAAACCTCACACACACACACACACACACCCTTTTTGGAGCCAGCTCTGGGAGCAGAGTCCCGGCTGTGAGCGCTGTGGCGTGCCTGGAAACTGGGAGCTGTAGCGATGCTACAAATGCACTTGGCCAATTATCTCCCTCCCTGCTTCTCGCCCGGTCCTCCTTGCACTAAGTAGCTCTGGGGGGCCAGAGAGGCCTCTCTGCTCTAATGAGACGCAACTTAAGTGGTGCTTAACGGTCCCTGAACCATATTTCACTCCGGGCTGTGGGGGATGGGGAGGGAGCAAAGTGAGGTTTCTCCAAGGCCTCTCAGCTGGGCTCTGGGATACTCCACATGATCCTTATTTAAGAGACTGAGGGACTGTGGCTGCTTCCGCTGGCCTTTTCCTCTGCTCTGGGCCCCAGGGGGGATGCAGGTGGGAGGCCGTCTGTCCCTTTCCTGGAGGCCTAGATGGAAGGGTGGCTGGTTGGTGATGGGGCTGGGCTGGGACTCGTGACATCTGTGCTCCAGGCTCTACCCCAGCAAGTCTCATCATCCATCTGTGCCTCAGTTTCCCCCATCCCATGGAGATGAACTTTGCTTGTTTGGACTTTGTTGTTTGGCCTTCTGCTTGGAATGGCATTTCCTGTGACCAAGAGCCTCCGCGCCGGCTGGGGGGGAAAATGATCCTTGGGGTCTTTCTACTGCCAAAAGGGGCCGAATGGGGCCTCCATGCCACGCGGGCCCCCTTTGATTGCCAGGGAGCTGTGGGTCGAGGGTCTTCACAGCTCATGCCGGGGCCCAGCTCCGCTGGCTGTCTGGGCACGGCGCAGAATCCTTCTCTGCCAGGGAGCACCACAGGCAGCGTGTTTCCATGGCAAGAGCCACTGGCCACCTCCCTCCCTTTGGGGCGTGCCTAGATTGCCCCTGGTGGCTCTTGGCTGCTGCCCTGGGGGGGCAGGAAGCCGAGGGTGCCTCTGCCTGACATCCCTGTTGTCGTCCTTTCAGCGTGGAGCAGGCTCCTGCAGCTCCGAGACGGAGGATAAAGCCAGCCTGAGAAACCCACCCGTGCCAGCCCCAGATCACTAGATGGGCTCTTTCTTGCTGGGCGTTTCTGCAAATCGTCCCTCTGAGGGAGGCCAGGTACGAGACGAGTAAAGGAGCTTCAGCAAAGGACAGGAGACAACCCTGCCTGCCTGTCCAAAGCCCCCTTGGGCTGGAGGGTGGCTGGCCAGCCCCTCTTATTCCCCGGCTCTTCAGAGGGCAGAATCCAAGCTGGGACCCTCCACTGTCCTGAAGCTGCTCAAGGAGTTTCTGGCTTGCACGGCAGCAATCCCTCCCACCCGCGGGCACCCACCGTCTAGCCCTCTCCCCAGTGCAGCCATTCTGGAGCCTGCGGTGCTCAGAGCAGCTGGGGGGAATCCAGGGGGCGGAGAGGGTCAGTGGATGCCCCACTGCTGCGTTGTAGGGAAGGCTGCGAGGAGCTGCTGGCCCCGAAGCGCTCTTTGGGCAGACGTGTGCCAGCTTTGTGCACGGTCGGCCTCTCCTGCTGCAGCCCTGAGGTGGGGAGAAGGGGCTGGGAAGTGGGTTACGGAGGCTGCTGGGTGACTGGTTTCCACTGCGCATGTCCAGCAAAGCCCGCGAGTCATGATTTACCCTGAAGGGGAAAGGGCTTGGAGATCCGCAGCGCCATGGAGACCATGGCACCTGTGAGATGGGACACGGCGTCTGCTTCCGGCATGTGAGCCGTGCAAGGGGCAGCAGAGATTGAAGGCGGGCACTGGCTGCGGAGGCTTCCCCAGAGTCTGGAGGCACCGTCGCTGGGGGGGTTCCCAGAAAGAGGCAATGTTTGGATTTGGACCGTCCCTGGAGCCCTGGGACCGTCCAGCTCGCAGGTTCTGCTTGCAGTCCGCCGACATGCAGAGGGGCCACGTACAAAATCCTGGGAGCACGGGATCTGGGTGCTGGCCACGCTTTCACTCGCTGCTGACGCGTGGCTGGGTGTGAACTGCGAGCCCAGAGACCTGAAAGGGCCACATGGGATGCAGCCTTCCCCCAGGAGAAGTTAAGGACAATGGTAACTGGGATAAAATAGAACATGGCGTTACAAAAGGTAGTGTGCCAGACCAACCCGAGCTGCTTTTCTGAGAAGATAACAGATGTTTTAGACAAGGGGATCTAATTTACCTAGATTTCAGTGAGGCATTTGATGGTTCCACGTGGGGAATTATTAGCTAAATTGGAAAAGGTGGGGATGAATCTGAAAATTGGAAGGTGGATAAGGAACTGGTTAAAGGGGAGACTACAATAGGTCATAGTGAAAGGTGAACTGTCAGGTGGAGGGAGGTTACTAGTGGAGTTCCTCAGGGATCGGTCTTGGGACCAATCCTATTTAACCTTTTCATTACTCACCTTGGCACAAAAAGTGCGAATGTGCCAATAAAGTTTGGGGATGACAAAGTTGGGAGGTATTGCCAGCACAGAGAAGGATTGGGATATCATACAGGAAGAGCTGGATGACCTTGTAAACTGGAGTAATAGAAATAGGATGAAATTTAATAGTGGAAAGTGCAGGGTCATGCATCTAGGGACTAACAACAAGAATTTCTGCTATAAGCTGGGGATGCATCAGTTGGAAGAGACAGAGAAGAAGGACCTAGGCGTATTGGTTGATCACAGGATGACTATGAGCCATCAATGTGATGTGTCCGTGAAAAAAGCTAATGCGTTCCAGCGTGCCTCAGATGAGGTATTTCCAGTAGAAATAGGGAGGCGTTTGTGCCGTTATACAAGGCGTTGGTGAGACCTCATCTGGAATGCTGTGTGCAGTTCTGCTCCCCCATGTTTAAGAAAGATGAATTCAAACTGGAACAGGTGCAGAGAAGGGCGACTAAGCTGATCTGAGGAATGGAAAACCTGCCTTATGGGAGGAGACCCAAAGAGCTTGGCTTGTTTAGCCTAACCCAAAGAAGGCTGAGGGGAGCTATGATTGCTCTCTGTAAATATGTCAGAAAGATACCAGGGAGGGAGAGGAACTATTTAAGTTCAGCGCCAATGTGGACACAAGAACTAATGGGTAGAAACTGGCCAGCAGGAAGCTTAGACTTGAAATTAGACACAGGTTTCTAACCGTCAGAGGAGTGAAGTTCTGGAACAGCCTTCCATGGGGAGCAGTGGGGGAAAACACTAGCCGGCTTCAAAACTGAGCTTGGCAAATGTATGGAGGGGATGGTCTGATGGGACAGCCTACTTTGGCAATTGACTGATCTTTGGCTGCTGGTGGTAGATATACCAGTGGCCTGTGAAGGGATGTTAGATGGGGGGGGGGTTCTGAGTTATTACAGGGAATTCTTTCGTGGGTGTCTGGCTGGTGAGTCGTGCCACGTGCTCAGGGTTTAGCTGATGGCCATATTTGGGGTCGGGAAGGAACTTCCCCCAGGGCAGATTGGCAAAGACTCTGGGGTTTTTTTGCCTTCCTCTGTAGCATGGGCGGGAGGTCAGACTAGATGATCACATCGGTCCCTTCCGAGTCTATCCCTCGCGGTGCGCTCTCCGGCCTTCTCACAGTCCCTCAGGCTCCCTGCGCTCAGGAGGGAGTGTGGCAAGGCAATGGTGCCTCCCCTGGAGCCGGCCGGCATTTGGCTAATGTAGTTATTGGCAAGCATGGAGGACACGCAGGGCTGGAGCGAAGCGGCATCTTCTGCTGCAGCTTGGTGGGGGGCTGGCTTGTTTACTCCACTGGGACCTCTTGCTGCTGGTGCAAAGGTCCTGGCAAACTAGAAATGGGCCCCAATCCAGGGCCCCATCTTCATCCATACCTAGGGCTCTTTCGGCCAATCCAGCAGGAAAAATGGGCCTTCAAGTGGGTGGGAACAGCCCCTGAGAATTGCCATGAGGGCTAACCCAGGCCCTTCGTCTTTGAGGTCCCTCATCCAGAGCAGGGCTGGGGATGGAGCACGTCAACAGAGGGGCCGCTTGCCCTGGCTGGGCCACTTCTGTTTGGGGGCTGCAAGCGGGACTCCAAGGCTGGCAGGCCGGCGCCGTGCCTCAACGCTAACCCCACTTGACAGAGCAGCCTTAGGCCAGGGGAGGAAACGGTGCGGAAATGGACGGAGAGGAATTGAACGGGGCGGGGGGTGCATGTCCCTGTCTCTTTAAACAGCTCCCCAAAGATTCCAGGACTCCACTCCCCGGTTAATTTCCACCATTTAATAAAGGCCAAAGGATGATGAGCCAAAGTGATCAAACCAAACCTTTGCTGTGCCCCGGCACCCCGGGGGCTTTGCCGGAACCCCCCTCCCCTCCTCTCCAAGCCAGGGCCAGGAAGCCCCCAGCAGGAGTCCATTCATCACAGGGCTCTCGGAAGAGCTATTTAGCCATGCTGATGGGTAATTGGGGTTGATTTAAGGCACACTGGGGTCTGGGGGAGGGCGGTGGATGCTTTTCTGATGGAGCTTGGGCCGGTGGCGGGAGGAGGCGGGTTGGATGGTGCGCCACGCTGGAATGTGAAAATCATTATGAGTGATTAGAGTTATTAGTGTAAAGAGGAGAGGCAATTAACGGTGGCTTGACATCAATTGAGGCCGGCTAATGTACTTACTAGCTATGAATAGCTGAGAGTGAGGCAGGGCGGGCCTGCTTTCTCCTCCATCACACCACGGTATGTCCACTCCCTTGCAGCCGGCTGGGGGAGTCACCGGAGTGATGGCCATTGCCACCGGCTGGCGCTCCGCACCCATACAGTCCACAGAAGGAGAATCCGGCCCTGGGGTTTCCCCGCTGCTGCCTTTCTTTGCTCCTTGGGTACCAGGTCTAGTCAGAACAGTGACACAAATAGCGTCGCGCCCAATCGGAGCAAGATCTGTCTGCGTCACGTCATCAAACTGTGTGACTCCACTACCGGGGGCTAACGGTCCAGCCACCCTGCCCTTCGCGTGGCCGTTTGCACCCGGGCCCAGTGAATGGAAAGCTACGCTTCCGGGCATGTTTTGCACAGGTGTCAGTGACAGCACCCGATGCAGGGCGACAAGCCGTTGGCTCCACTGTGAGGGGCGTGAGCGAGGGGCGAGTTGTGCCGGGGCAGGTGTCATGCCTTCCTCGGTCTTTGCAGAACCAAAAGTTCAGCTCCCCCACTTCATTCAAAGCCCAAGAATTTGGAGGAGCGGGTCGCCTGTGGGCAGGGCCAGAACCAACAGACAGCTCCTCTCCGGATCCCTCCATCTGAATTGGGCCAAAGCACAGCTTGGATCCAAGCTCCCCTTGGAGTTGCTGCAGCCCACGTCTACATGCCGGGGAATATTCCATCTAGCTCCTGCTCTTGAGAACCGCTTTCTGAGGGGGCCTCGGTGGTCGAGGTGCAGAGCTCGGTTCCCCCCGCTTCGCATTAGACGTTGCCACCTCTCCGCCCGCCCAGCCCCAGGACCACATGGCGCATCCGCTTTGCACTGGGGAGAGGTGACTGCACAAGTTGCAAGGGTGGGGAGAGCCGGGCAGCAGCCGTGGCTCTGAGATCAAATCCTCCGATGGGGAGAGATGTCATGGCTGCACTGAATTCAATGGAGCTGGACTGTCTGCTTTGTGCCAACGGGGGCATGCGACCCAGCGGTTTAGGCAGAGAAACATACCCCCTTCTACGCACCCAGCCCTCGGTCTGCAGCAGACAAACCAGCTGGCAGAGCAGGAGACATGAACGTAGCCCACGAGCCCCCTCTGGCAGGCCGGTCAGCAAACAACAGCTTCACATCGTCTGGAGCAATGCGTTCCCTGCCTGGCTGGGTTGGAAGACAGCAGGAGCATCACCCAGCCGGGCTGGGCTCCAAAATTCAGCCACACACTGGGATCACAAGCCCTCGTTCCCTGCCCCGGCCTGGGAAAGTCTCTTCTAAAGCTTAGATGAAGGCCAGAGACTTGCACCGGGAGCCAAGGAATTCTAGGTATCCCCAGTGGGCCCGCCTGGTATAGAGGGAGAGCTGGGGCTAGCGAACACTGAGCCCACCTGCTGTTGGAGCTCCAGATGCAAGGTGTGAATGTAATGAGGAGTGAATGGTTGGTGTGGATGCCGTGGCGTGCCACTGCCAGGCCTTGGTTTTCTCCGCCCTCTCTCTTGCAATCTCCAAGGTTCTTTGGGGTGGAAAATGGGGCCTGATTTGGCATTTTTGGCTCTCGCCCCTCAGCCTCGTGTTTCACGCTCACTTGGCGCTGAGGCAAAGGGCTGCACACGTTGCAGGGCAGGGGAGGACTGGCCTCCATGAACCTCTGGGCCAGTCTGAGCTGGGCTGAGAAATAAGAGTGAATCCGGGGTGACTCCACTCATTGCAATGGAGACAGCTCGCTCCGGACGGTTACTTCTATTAAGGACCCTTGATGTGGCTCTGGCCACGTGAAAGGCGCCTTAGGGCGGGTGGGTGCGGGAGTTTAAGGTCCCTTTGTGCAGCCAGAACCATGTCACGGGGCATGTGAGAATCTGGCTCACGCTGGTGCATCTGGGATGGGGATCTGGCCCTCCCTCTATTTACCGAGCAGTTGCCTCTAGGAAAGTCAATTGCGGCCAGTTCTGTACCCAGTGGTGCAGTCTCTCCTGTCTGGAGGGGAAAGACACGTGCTATCTTCCCAATGCACAAGATCTAGCCGATGGGGATCTAGGGAGGTGGGATGTGAAAGTCCATTCACAGGAGCAGCCTCACGTCCAGATGATGTTCTGTTCACTCCCTCGGAAGCAGCTGGCATCGGCTGTGGTCAGAAGACAGGACACTGGGTTAGACAGACCATTGGTCTGACCCAGTCTGGCCCTTCTTAGGTTCTTATGCTTTTTTTCAGCCACTTGGACCTGCAGAATGGGGTATGCCATCTTGCAGTATAGCCTAGTGGATAAAGCGATTGACTGGGACCTGGGTTCTGTTCCCAGGTCTGCCACTGGCCTGCTGGGTGACTTTGGGCAAGTCAGGTCCCTGTGCTGTGCCTCAGTCTCCCCATCTGTAAAATGTAAATGGAAAAGGGCTGTGCAAAAGCCAACAGTGGTGGTAGCTGTTCTGTTCAGCGCTTTATTGAAGCCAAGCTCCTGGCTGATGAAAGTGGCTCTTCTAACGAGGTGCCGCTCTGCTCTGTGCATCACAGACCCTGACCGCCCCCTGCTCGGGCACTTTATAATTGCACAAAGAACTGAAGCAGGGCAGTGGCCCCAGGGGACCCCAGTTGCAGACCAGAGTGCTGTGGCGCTAGGCGCTGTACACAGTACAAAAAGACCAGCCCTGCCCCAAAGAGCTTGGTGTCTGATGGCTGTACCATTCTTATTATGAATATGGTGGCACCTAGAGACCCTAGCCGAGGTGAGGGGCCCATTGTGCAAGGCGCTGCACATGCTCAGAGTAAGCAGCGGCCTCTGGCTTGACCCCTAAATCAACGAGACTGGGATAGAGGATTATTGTCCTCCATTGAATGGAGGGGGGGAAACTGAGGCATGAAGAAAGGAAGTGACTTCCTCAAGGTCACCCAGGGAATCTTGTGGCACAGCTGGGAATTGAACCCAGCGCTAGTCCCGGGCCCTGGCCATAGAAGCAATAATTCCTTTTCTGAGGTACCTAAACTCCCCACTGGGTGGCACAGACGGGGAGCTGTAGGGCAGTGACTGTCCATCATCGGTTCTCATATGGGACCCGTCAGTGTAGGATGTGAGGGCCTCACGATCTTTAACGTATCCATCACCCTTCGAATCCCCAGCCCGCCGGAGAGCTTGGAGCCAGCTGATCTGACTCACAAGGGGTTTCTTTAGATTCTTCTAGGAGCCTTCGTCCCCTTGAGACTTTCTCCCCAGGGGGCTGGTTCAACTAATCAGCTTTCACGTGAATAGATGGTGAGCTCAGCATCATCACCACTGCTTTACAGGTGGGGGAAACTGAGGCACATGTTGGCGGTGTAACTTGTCCCTGGATCACAAGTGAGTCAGCCAGAGAGTCTGCTGTCTCCCAGGCCTATATTCAGACCTCCCTTCTGTCTGTGCAGCAGTCCTGACCGCCCCTGCATCCCTCTCACGGCTTTGCAGTTTGCTGTCTGTGGCCACCAGATGTTGCTGTTAAGCGGGGAGAAATCTCTGCCGGGAACGTTGTCTGTTGCAGGACACCGTGCACCACATTTTCTCAGAGCACATTACGTTCTTGTTGACACCACTTCAGCAGAGCTGCTCCCGGTTTACACTGGTGTAAGAGGAGAATCAGAGCGCAGAGTATCCTCAGCCCAGAGCCTCCAAGGTAGTTAGGTGCCTGTCTTCCATGGACAGAAACCTCGAAGGATGTGGGTCCCTGGCCCTCGCAAGTGGTGGAAAAGCCCCCGGCTTGCTTCCTCCACCTCCTTCACCTTGCACAGTTATTTTACATTAGTGCAAAGGGTGTGTGCACAGCTCCACCCTTCTGGCTTTGGGAGCATTTCATACCCACTGAGGTAAAGGACTACATGAGGGTCATTAACCCCAGATTTGTGGTCCCGTGATGCTGTCACTGGGGTGAAAAGGGGCCTCACTGTAAATACAAACCAGGCAATGGAGAAGCAGGCCCGCTTTGCCCTGGCCTACCTGCTTTTAACAGGTGCATTGGGCCCTGTGTGGTCTTCGGTGAGTCTTTGACCTGGAACGGAAACATCTCTACTGGGTTTGAGGACGGGATCAAAATGCTTCTGCCCCTGCGGAAAAAACATTTCTTTGGGCGATTTCTTCTTTTTCAGCAGGTTCAGTGTCAAAACGGCCGGGGTGACCGGGCAGGGAGCAGAGGGCTGAAGAGCCTGTGAAGTGTCAGCCGGGAATCACTGACCGGACACGCTCATAGTGGAGTTCTTTGAGGATGGGGACTGGTCCTGACACTATCCTGCACTTTCGTCGGCCACCTGGAAGTCATTCGGACGTGGCTGCTGCGTTGGCGGATTGGTGAATAGCGGTGAGGGCAGGGCAGGCAGACAGAGCGATCTTCAAACGCAGTGTCTTTTAATACAGCCAAATTCCGACCTCTAGGGACAAGGAACACCGGCTGGGCGGCTGTATCCTGAGAAGCAGGGACTCCGAAAGGGAGGTTGGGGTCATTGCAAACGAGCAACTCAGTGTGAGCTCCCAATGTGCCAAGCTTGGGTGTCCAAACAGGGGCATGGGCAGGAGGAAAGGGCTATGGTTTTACCTCTGTACGTGCCACTGGTGAGACCAATCCTGGAATGCTGCGTCCAGTTCTGATGTCCACAGTGTAAAACGGATGTTGAAAAATGGCTGAGGGTGCAGAGAAGGGAAACAAAAGGGATCCAAGGGCTTTGACACTCATGCCTCAGGTGGCCCAGATCCTCAAAGGCTTCCCTTGATTTCTGCTGGGGGTTAGGTAGCTAAATACCTTTCGTGATGAGTTTTCCAAGAACTCAGCATGTGCCACGGGCCAGTACCCAGAAGGGTTGTGCCTTAAAAAAAAATCTGGCACTTCATTTCAGCACCTGAAACCCCTCCCCCCCAAAATCCTCTCTGCTGATGAGACTTTAGATTTGGAAATTCCAGGCCAGTGTGTCTGATGATGGGCTCGGAGCACAGCAGGACTCTTGCAGCCAAGGTGGGGCGGGGAGTGGGTGTAGGTCTTAGCCCCCTGGGACTACCCCCAGGCCTTGTGTTCACTCCTGTGTTATTAACTCCGGGGAGAAGCTGAGTGAAGACAAGAGAGATGAGGGCGGGGAGGAATGACCTTTTACTGGACCAACTTCTGCTGGGGAGAGAGAGAGGAAAAACAGCCTTTCGCGCTTACACAGAGCCCTTCTTCAGGGCTGTGAAAGGTACCTCCAGCCTCACAGCCAAATGCCAGGAGTTTCGCACACGTGGCAAGGGACCATCCAAGGTGAAGCGGGCAGTTAACCCCCTGTGATCCTGGGACAAAAATAAGGATCAGCGGATTACAGATCCTTGTAATAAGCCATAAATGCATGGACGTTGGAACCAAAAGGGACCATCAGGTTCATCTAGTCCAGTGGCTTTCAACCTTTTTGTTTTCATTTGCAGACCCCTAAACATTTGGAATGGCAGTGTGGACCTTTTTGGAAATCTTAGACATAGTCTGCAGACCCCCAGGGGTCCGCGGACCACAGGTTGAAAACCACTGATCTAGTCGGACCTCCTGCGCGTCGCAGGTCACAGAATCTCAAGACCGTGATTTCTAGTGTCCGGGAGGTCAGGATTTAAGCCCCTAGCCTTGTCCTTTGAAGGCATTGCACAGGTCTCCTTTGGGGAGGAGGCCTGAGAGGTCAGACGCAGAGTGATGGCTTTGTGAAAGGTGTTCACTGCAGGAGACGGTGTGTCTCTTTAATGTTTTCCTGCATCAGTTCATTCCAGAGCGCAGCGATTGTCTGGTTTCACCCACATAATCCAAGCTGTTGCTGGGGCACGGAGGGCCCTGGATGAGGAAGCCCATGTGTTGTGACTGGTGCGTGTGGGACTTGTGGATCTGGAAAGCTGGGTTGTGGGGGGTGTAGGTCACTAGCCGCGGCGTCTGGCAGGGCAGATCTGATCCCACCCACCGTATCTCTCTAATCCTCTGGGACCAAGATGGCTATATCCCCGCAGCCTCGTAACCGGGTCGTTGTAGTCGTAGCTTTGACGGGAGGGAGGGAGAAGGAAGCCTGAGGCTGCCCCCCAGTCCGTGGCTGGTGTGGAAGCTGCACACGGCCTCGTCTGCATTTGGTTGCCCCAAGTGATAACTGACCCACTTTGTTCCCTAGGGAGGACGCAGCCCTGGAGGGCTGGATCCTGGCTGCAGAGCTCTGGGTGAGGTGGGCGCTGGTTTAACGCTTGGTTTGCAGTTTCTGTTCCAAACAGGCCGGTTTCTTGCCAAAGAAAAAGCGTGTCAGTGTGTGTGTGTCTGTGTTTTTGCTTCTTCCTCCAAACCCAGCTCTCTTAGTAGTTTCCTTGTCAAAACTTCCTGAGTTGGTCCCAGCCCCCTTCCTGCTCCCACCCCGCTGATGTTTCACATCTCACACTTAACGGCACCTCCCCACCATAGCCTTCTCGGACCCACAGACACAGCAGCACCCACCCGGCTCTGAGCAGCAGACGAGACCCAAACCCGAAAAAGGGCTCCTTGGCTCTTCTTTTCCTGGAGAGGGAAATAAATCCTCCCTCCCTCTTTTTTTTTTTTTTTTTTTAATTCTTTCCTCCAGCTCGTCCCCCGCTCCCCCCAAATTCTTTCCACTGCTTCCCACGGGGCTTTTCCCACGCCCGTCTGCTCCCTGCTAGAAGATTTCTTGGGAGGCTGCCGGTGGAGGAGACGGTGCCTGGAACAGAAGGCAAGGTGAGTAGCGTGTGGTTTGATCACAGCTGATTGTTGGACGGGTCCCGATCGGTTTCTGTCAGGGCATTGAGCAGTCTGGAATCCAAGCACGAAAATCCGAGCCAGGTGCCTATGTTACGGAGGCCGTTTACGAGGGATTTCAAGGGGCGTTCTGGAGCACCCTGCTTTCTATGGGGGGTGGTAGCGCCTGCTGTTGGCTGATAACACACCCTGGGGCTCCTTTGAGCATCCAGGGCCAGATGTCTAGGTGGCTTTATCTTCTCACGAGGGATGAGGCAGGATTCTGGTCCCCGGGATGCTGACATAAATCTGGAGTAACTCAGCAAGCGTCGAGAGCTTGGGCCAGTCTCTGCTCTCAGTTAAACTGATGTGAACCCAAAGTAACTCGGGGTTTGGTCCCCATTCTGCTGTCCGTGATCCTGGTGTCAATTCAGAGTGACTCTGGATTGACACCACGCCAGGGAGAGCAGGATTGACCTGGTGTGGTGGGCGCCAGGACCCTGCTGGCAAGGGTTTGGGAAGGCTGGTTTCTGTTCAGATGGGGCCTGGAGCTGGGGCAGGTGGCTGGTCTCCCACCTGGACATGCCGCTTTGGGGGGACGGGAGGTCAGGTGAATCCAATGGGGGGCTCAGAGAGGGACAGACTCACCCGCCTCTGCTCCCTCACCCTCCGCGCCCAGCACCAGCCAGGTTCCTCGAGCAGCCACTGCCTACCCCGTCTGGGGGGAGAGGGCCCCCGGTGGGGCGGGTCAGGGTGGAGTGGAAGTGGCACAGCGGGGGATGATCTTGGAGGTGGGCTGGGTGGATCTGGAACAGGCCCTGGGGGATAGGTCGGGGTTGATCTGGAGCGTGGCTGGATCTGGGGTAGGGCGGTGTGTGCAGGTGTGATCTCATAACCCCATCACAGCCCAGGCTCCACTTGTCCTGCCCTGAACAGCTGGGCCAGCCCCCGAGAGGGATCTGGCTGGGGCTGTAGGGCCGGGAGTCGCTTCCCAAGGCCTTGGTGGGCTTGCAATCCCCGGGCCAGCTTGCCATCAGCTCAGCCTGGCAGGAAGCATGTCAGTATCTGTGTGACACTGCACCGGAAACTGGAGGGGCAGAGATAATGGTTCACTGGCCATCCCGGGGCAAATTGCCCTTAAAGGGGCATCACGAAGGACTGGGGAGAGGCAGCGGGTCTCGGGACAGCCCCTGTCCCCACCAAAGCAGGCAGCTGGGACCACAAAGCCCTTCCCAGACATTGGTCAGTGAGGTCCACAGACCTCTCCATCCCCCCACAGCAGGCGCCTTGGTATCACTGTCCCCTGCCTTTAACAGAAGAGGAAACTGAGGCCCAGAGAGGCCTTTCCCCCGCCATATCCCCGCCTTCACAAATGGTGACGTTTTACTTTGCGGGGCTGCCTGCACTTGTTGCATTTCACGCCGAGCAAGGCAATGAGATCCCCGAGCGCAGGCCCCCTTGCGGTGGTGGGAAAGGTCACCGCTGTCGTCATCCCATCTCCGGGGAGCCCGCGGAAGGGAACGTGCTGTGTTCCAGAGGCTCAGCGGGCGTGTCACCCCCCCGAGCTCCATCCCGCAGCGTACGGTGCTCCATACGCGCAACATCCACCCTTTTGTGCTGGGGGTCTTGGCGTAGCTGCCCTTGCCCTAGCGCCTTCCTGGCCAGGATCTCAAAGCATTTTGTTAATGAGCTAATCCTCACAACCTGCTTGGGAGGGGAAGGGGTTACCGATGCCCCCATTTTACAGATGGGGAAACCGAGGCACGGAGCAGGGAGTTGATTAGCCCAAGGTCGCCCGGAGATCTAGTGCCAGAACACAATTCAGAGGTCCTGACGCCCAGCCCTCTGCCCTCATCGCTCAATTAAATGCCTTCCCAGAGCTGGAAATGGCATCTGGGAGTCCTGCTGCCCGGTTGCCTGCTCTCACCATTAGCCTACGCTTCCTCCGAGAGCTGGAAACAGAGCCCAGCCATCCTGCCTCCCTGACCCCTGCTCTGAGCCTGCCTTGGGGGAAGCTGAGATGCAGCAGTGAGGCGAGCTGAGCCAGCCCACGCCACACCAGCAGGCCGGGGCTGTGACGCCGCCTGGGGCGGCCGTCTCCCGCCCTTTGCCCTAACCACTAGGCCCCGCTCTGCCCCGTGACTCGGCCTGCCAGCAAGTCAGTGGGGGAGAAAGGGGGGAGGATGCAACCTGATGGGCATGTGACTGCTTTGCTGACTGGAGCGTGGCTTAAAATAGCTCCCGAAACTTCGAACCCCCCCTGTGCCCCATCCCAGCCCCACGTCATCCCACCCCCGGGATAGGGGCAGCTCTGGGTCCATTCAAAACCTGCCGGCGCCAAAGGAAAGACACGCCGAGGCCTGCGCGGCCATTCCCACAGCAGCCCCTTGACGCTGGCGTCCTGCCCAAGCTTTGGTGTGCCCCCTGACTTCCGTGGGGCTTGGTAATAGTCGGGCGGGCCCTTCAAATAACCTTGCCTCCCTCAGCTCTGTTCGGACGGGTTCTGGTTAAAGGCAAGTCACAGACTCGCTATCTTCCAGCAGCGCAACCTAGGGGGAGGCAACACGGGCTGCAGTCGGAGAAGAGGCGGGAGTCCGGACGCCTGGGTTCTGGGGCTAGCTGGAGGCATGGAGAAGTGGGGTCTAGGGGTTAGAGCAGAAGGGGCCTGTGCGGTAGGACTGGCCTGGGTTCTGCTCCCAGGAAGGCAGGTGGGGCTGGGGCAGCGGACTGAGAGCAGGACGCCTGGGTTCGATGCCTGGCTCTGGGGTACAGCGGGGGCTGGTTACTAGCGCAGAGGATTTGGAGTGAGGGTGCCCAGAGAGGCAGGGTAAACGTGGGATAGGGTGTGAGAGGCATGGCCATCTGGACTCCTGCAATATGCTCTTTGCCCTATGGGTGCCTGTGTGTGACCTCGGCAATGTCTCTTCCCCCCCCTGTGCTGGCACAGATGGTGGCCACCCCCCCTTTGCCTCCCAGGCAGGTTCCCCTCTCCGAAAGGCTGTAGGGGACGTTATCGCCCCCGGGGTTGGCTGAACGCTCCCCCTGCGATGGACACAGCAGGCTCGAGGGGCGGGCACCGATGCCACGTGGGGGGAACGAGCGAGAGGGCAGGACTGGGTGACTCACCACGTCCTCTGCTGCGTGTGCAGAGACATCACCTGAGAGTCACCCCCGAGGAATGTGGAGCATTGTTCACCCCTCTAGTGGGGCCACCCCTCCTGGGAGCGCAGCCCTGTGCCTGCGACTGGCCGCTGGGACTTTTCCTTCCTGACACGCGGTCATTACTGTCCCATCACGTCTTTCCATGCGCCGCCGCCTGCAGAATTTGGACTGGTCAGTGCCTCGGGAGATTGACAAATCACGCTATTGTTTCACTCCTGTTCCCCAACTGGACAAGGGAGCTAACACAGGGACCCTGCTCTCTCCCACCCTGCTCTGTTTACACGGTGAGCGCTTTGGCCAGGGACTGTGTCTCGCTCTGCGTCTGTGCAGCGCCGGACACGCCGGGGCCCTGAACTCCGCTGGGGCAGGGAGTCGCTCCTACTGTGGGTCCGTGCAGCACCCGGCCCCACACGGCCCTGCTCTCGGCGGGGGCAGGGACTGCACTGAACACGTTCAGAGACGCCTCTCAGCAGTTCTTTGGCTCCGCCAACGCTAATGAAATATATTCCAGGGATGCTCTTTGTAATGGGGAATAGAAATCTATTCATCACGCCAGGAAACACAGGGGAGATTACATTCCTCTAATGCTCTGTGAACACAACGGCCAATCAATAGAGGCTGCTCCCCCCCCCTGTGAACTTAGTGCTGGGCTTAAAGATGAATATTGCTGCACCCCTGAGATAGGGAGCAGGCACTAGGCGCGCTCCTTAGCTACCCCACAGCGGGCTCGGTGATGGATGTCCTTCCTGAACAGCTACACCCCTTAGGCCAGGCCTGAGCCCCCACTCCTCCATGCCAAGCCACCGTTCCTGGCCTGGCACCTCCACACACACAGCTCTTCCATCGCCCTTCACTGCCAACCCCCAGAGCCCGGTTGAGCTCCCCTTCCCAGGCAGCTTCGCCCATGCCTTGCAAGCCCGCTCTGCAGCCCCCTTGCGATTTCAGTCCCGGGCTCCCCCCAGCCCCAGCTCCTCCAATCATTCTCAGCCCCAGACTTTGCTATTCCAGACCTGGCAGGAGCTGCCTGCAACCCGGGGCGCATCCTGCACCGCCACAGACGGAGCGGCAGCCTCGGTGCAGAACTGGCTGGGTCTGGGTGTCAGTTTCCCCCAGTTTTTTAATGTTCCATTTTTCACGGGATCGGATTTCGAATCCAATCCTCTGGCTCTGGGGAGGGGGGCGAGACGGGCCGTTCTCCAATTAATTGTCTGGGGAGTGGATTTTCCAGGAGGGGGAGTCGCGCCGGGTGGTTTCAAAGTGTCACCAGCGGGAGCGAAGCCAGACGGGGCCTGTCGGGACATTCAGATGGAGGGGGCAGCAATCGGACCCAGGTTTTCAACACTAAACTGGTTTAAGACTCTCTCTTGTGGTTGCCATTTGCCTTTAACACGCGCAGAATGTCTTTCCTGGCTCCTCTTGGCGGACACCAGTCTGCCTGCCCGTCTTTCTGGCCTGTGGCTGTGTTGGATATTAGAGAGACAAGGTGGGTAAGGTCATATCTTTTCTCAGACCAATCCCTGTATGTGGAAAGGACGAGCTTTCGAGTTTTACAGAGCTCTTCTTCAGGTCTGGAGAAAGTAACCAGAATGTCTGAATTGAATACAAGGTTTCACACGTGCTGTAGGAGACCGGTAACATGAAATTGGCAAATTAAGGATTAGCCCGTAGAAGGATGGGTTGCAAATTGTTAAGATTGTGGTTTTTAGCATCCAGTGGAGTCATGAATTTAAGCTCCCAGGCTCTTCTTGTGAAAGTGTCGTGCCGATTTCCTTTGAGGACGAGACGTGAGGGTACGTCTACACTGCAAAAACACACCTGCTGCAGAGAGTTTCAGAGTCAACTGATTCAGGCTTACCCGACAGAGCCAGAAATAACCATGTGGATGTTCCTGCTTGCCAGGGATCAGAGCCCTGGCTCCAGCCTGAACCCAGACAGCTACACTCCTATTTTTAGCTCCATAGCACGAGACCAAGTCAGTTGACCCAGTTTCTGACATGCCCGGCTGCAGGGATTTTTGTTTTTTGGGTTTTTTTTTTTGCAATCTAGACGTACCCTGACAGGTCAGATACGAAGTGATCGTGTTATCTATTTTATTTATCTAATCTTCTTGCAATATCTGCCTGTCTGGGCATTTAAAGTCGTGCACTCATCATTGTTTCTGGGCACCTCACGTGTCCCCCCAATATACTGATAAGCACCATTAATCTCTGGCCCTGTTGGAGCTTAGCTGCCCTTACCCTGAGGAAGGGGGCGATATGATTTTTATGTCTTACCCTGAAGATGCTAAGTGAGGCCCAGGGTTGTTCTCATTTCCTGAGGCAGTGAGTTCCACAAGTGCTGGCCTGTGCTAGGAGAGATCTGATATCCAAGTGCTTAGGTGGGGGGGGTTGTAGGGTCCCTCATTTTGGGACTGTTGTTTTAAATGGGGTCAGGACCAATACCCGTCGGCTCGCCTCAGCTCCCTGAAACGTGTGTGTGTGTGTGTGTGATGCACTTGGTGCTGTGTGTGTCAAGAGGGTTATGTGCTGTGTTTGGTGTATGTGTGATGTGTGCGAGAGATGTTTGGCTTTGATGTGACTGATTTTTTTAGAGGGGTGTGCGCGCGCATGTGTGTGAGTCATTGTGTCTGGGCGGGTGTTGTATCATGGCTGGGGGAGTGCAATGTGCTGAAGGGGTGTGATGCGTCGGGTGTCCTGTGGGTGTGTTTGGTGCTTCTGTTATGTGCCGTCTCTAATGGGTGTGAGACATTGTAAGGGTGTTGTGACGTGGCTGGGGTGTGTGTGTGTGTATGAGCCTGCTTTCTCCATCCCCCCTCCGGCTTGACCAGGGCCGACTCTTCCTGTCTTTCCTAAGCCAACAGCCCCCGATGCCCTGTGTGTGTGTGTGGCAGGGTGCCTGGCTGCGCTCTTTGTCTGTCGGGCGTTTGTGGTTTGTGTGCCTGCCAGGTGAGTGTGTTGTGTTTTGGGTCGTGTCCTAGTGTGACTGTCTCAGCGCAGTGAGGTCCAACCGGTGTGCCTCGGTGGGTGTGTAAGGTGTGCAAGGGGAGCTACCGGGGTGTGTTGTGTGTCTGCGACGGGCATGTGGGCCATTGTGTTTGTATTGCGTGTGCGTGTAATGCGTCTGGGACTCTGCTGGGCTTCATGTGTGCTGTGTTCGGAGCGTGGGGTGTGTCTGGCGGGTGTGTGCGCGCAGTGCGTGCCTCGTGCGTCTGCCAAGCGTATGGTGTGGTGCGAGCGGGGGCGGGGAGAGCCGTGAGGATGCGTGTGTTTCCCTGCTTGTCCTGGTTCTTTTCCTGTCCCTGGCCGAGCGGAAGCTCAGATCGAGCGTCCAAACCCCCTGGCAGCGCGATAAACAGCAACTCTGCAGGCGCCCTGGTCGGCTCTTTTCTGGAGCGACGGAGCCCGGCAGGACGCTGAGAGTGCCCGGGAAAGCCTGGAGTGTGTGGCATTGCCTGCCAATGGCCAGCGGGCTGGCATCACTCATTGCTAGGGGGCTGGTGCTGGGCCGGGCACCTCAGAAAACAAAGCTCCTTCTCTTTATTAGGAGTATTATAGAGAGCCAGAACTAGAGCGCCCCAACTAAGGTCGGGCCCCCATGGCGCTGGGGGCTAGACAAACGGACAGCGCAAGAGACAGCCATTGTCCCAAGAGCTCTCCGTCTGGACTGGCCAGCTAGCCAAAGGAGGGTTTATTACCCCCATACGTAGCCCATAAAGAGGGGAAAACAGCCGTTGAGATGCTCGGTGCCTCAGTTTCCCCTGCCATGCAATGGGGATAATGGCACTGCCTTACTTCACAGGGGTGGTGTGAGACGAAGTCCCCACTTCGGGCGCGGCCCATCTCTTTATTCTGTGTTTGTGCAGCCCCTAGCACCATGGGGTCTTGGGGGCCGTGGGTGGGAATCTTAGCGCTACTGCCATGAAAAAGCGGTAATCTTCGCTATAGCTTTTCCTCCTGGGGCATGGCTAGCACAGTTTTTATTATTAACATATGGATCCATTGCCTGACACTTTTTGATGACTCTTCATATTTCCCTGCCAACAATTCCAGATGATACTTTGTTTTCTATCATTCCTCTTGGCTCCAGAAGTCCGACGTTCTCCCATTAATCCTGACTTTGCTTTTTGGAGGGGGGTGGAATTTTACAAGACCTTGGTTTCTTTTCTCCATCACGATACAAAGAAGAGAAAAGAAGAGTTTTGTGCTTCTCATCCAGTTGTTTCTGGATGAACAATGCGATGTTTGATTTTCCTAAAATAAAATACAGTAAAGGCAGATCAAATATAACTGGCGTGGATCTGTACGCAGGGCCTTTCTTCATAAGTGAGACTGACAGTTTATAGGCGACAGGCTACATTTGTGGCTGGTGTGAGCAAGTGCAGTGCTGTCCTCAAAGCCAGTAGAAATTTGTCTACCAGCCGCAGCCATGAAAATGGCCATTTATCTATATATATGCATCTCCTTGTCCTGATGTTTATACTCAGGGATGCTACACAACAATTCTTTGAGGGGAGATTAGAGAATTGCTTCCAACGCTGGGAGACTGTAGGAAGGTAGAAAGAAATTAGCCACACCGGAAATGGACATTGGGATGTATGTAGAACTGCTCAAAAAAAATTCTGACAAAACATTTTCCCATCAGCAAATACCATTTTCTGGAAAATCAAAACTTGTCCATTTCAACAAAATTTTAGGTCTGGAGGGAAAAAAATGAAAGGAAGCAAACTTGCTGGAATGGAGCATTGCGAAATTGATTTGATTTGATATTCTAAATGCAGACAAACATTGCAATTTAATCAAAATGGGATGTTTCGTCTGACTCAAACCTTTTCCCCCCCCAAAAATATTGTTTTGCTGGAAATGCCAAAATATTTTGTTTTCATTCTGATTGGAAAAGTTTTCTCAGGGCTTTGGTTTAACAGCCTCGCTGAAAGATGCGAAGATTCGCTTGTTGCACAAGAGATCAGAACTCCCTATTAACAGGGGACAGTGTGATGGGAATGAGACATGAATCTAGGCAGGAGGAAGCAACCGTAAATCTAGCTGCATGGGTCAGGAAATCTCTGTTTCCTCCTACCTAGCACATGTATTTATCGGAGGGTCATAAAACACACAACCCTGTAAACACCAAGCTGCAGTTAGTCTGGGATTGCAGTAGGCAAAGGGCATCAGCGCAACCGAGCTGTGTGGTCTGCATTGGGATTGCAACAGGGAAGAGTTGGACCCAGTAGCCTAGATCTTCAGCTGGTGTAAATCAGTATAGCTCCATTGACTGAGAGCTGGGAATAGACCTGAGTCTCGAGTGAGGCTCCGTTGCTCTAGCCACTAGACCACACTCCTGCTTAGAGCTGAGAATAGAAGCTACAGCTCCTGACTCCCATTCCCACCTAATCTCTAGACCACATCCATCCCAAGTCCAGGGACAGAACCCAGGAGTCTTGGTTCCCAGATCCTCTGTCTGTGAGTAGGAAACACCCTAATTAGGCAGCTGATCCCTTTGGTAGCCCTTTAAAATCATCTCACAGAGAGAAACACGCTGTGCATCACTCTCCTAAAGAGGAAGATGGCAGGTCCAAGACACAAACCGGCAGTAAATGTTAAACTCATAGAAACGCAGCCCCATGAAGAGTCTGCCAGACACTTCAGAAAAGACCGGGGTCTTCTTCGTTTAACTCCTTCTCTCCTGGTTCTTCTGCACCTGGGTGTGATACCCAGCAGAATAGTAGGTGTATTCTGCCAGCTACCTGGAACGTTCAACATCCCAGTAGACATGTTCAACCTGGACACCTCTGACGTTTTCAGAAGCTCAACAGGTGCCTTCTACCTAGATGTACATAGGACATCTGGCTCCATGGGTGTCTTCTACCTAGATGTACCTAGAACATCCAGCTCCACCATGCCTTCTACTTAGATGTACCTAGAACATCCAGCTCCACGTGTCTTCTGCCTAGATGTACCTAGAACATCCAGCTCCACAGGTGTCTTCTACCGGAGGGACCTAGAACATCAAGCTCCACCGGAGCCTTCTACTTGGAAGTACCTACTACCTTCAAAGTTGGATCATGGGTGAATTCTGACCTCCATGGTAGTCCGTGAGAGCTTTGCGAGATTGGGGTCAGAATTTCACCCAGGGTCTCGTTTTCCATTGCAGTGCAGCAAAATCTCATGAACGCCTAGCTGCCGATGAACTTTGGCTGCGTGACTGTGCAAAGAAAGACCCAAGTTCTAGATAGTGCCACTCCCGCAAGTGCCCTTGACAAACCGGTTGATCTCTGTCTCATACCGGCTCACTGTCCTGGCTGTCTCTCCAGTTCTGGACTCTCCTGAAAGGGATGTGTTCCTGCAAATATGGTCGTGAGCTCATGCTGGAAAGCAAACAACACAACCTCATGCAGCTGAGGAGTGGCTTTATTTGAGACACAACCGCGGGCGGTTCTGATCCAGAGCAACATGTATTCTATCCTCTCTTCCTCCATCCTTTGTTCTGGGGACCAGCATCACAATCTATGGAAAACCCAGCAGTTTAAGTACAATTAAGGAAGGGAGTGGTGTCTAGTGGCTGGAACAGATGCCTTGGGAGCCAGGACTCCTGGGTTCGGCTGCTGCTGACTGTGGAAATGGGCTGATGATAAAAGTCAGGAGATGTAGCCAATTAACACGCAATTGGGGGAGGGGGAGAAGGTGCTAGCCTTGCAAAATGCTGCAAAGCAGAGAAATGAGTAGCTTTAAGGAGAAGAATGTTCAGTATGTGCCAGTTAATATCCGTAGGGTTTGTGCTTTTTGAATCTACAGTAAGGCCCAGCTTCTGATCGCGGTTACATCCGTGTGAATCCAGACTAACTGAATGGTTTTACACTGGTGGAGACTAGAATCTGGCCCTGAGAGTCTGCAAAAGTCTAATTGGCTTTCTCATAACCTAAGCCTTTGTCTGAGTGGAGGCTAATGAAAACCATCTTCATGCTCAGACTTAAGTCTAAGGGTTCTTCTTGTGGTTCGGGGTGTGTCGCTTGATGCTAACAGCTTGACTAATCAAGGCTGGTGTGAGAGGCAGAATGCAGACGTTGCTCTAGTGAAGCCTGGCAGCCCGACCCGGTCTCTGACCTAGACTCCAGTGAGCTCAAAGTGGGCGCAGCTGTAATTTAATTTAGGGGGGTCTTAGTGTAAATGAAAAATCAGACCCAATGGGACATAAGCCTGTGCCTAGAGTTAAACCTGTGCTTACGTGTTTTGCTGTATTATTTATATTGTAGGAGTGCCTAGCAACCTCATGTACAAACCCGGAACAAAAAGACCGGCCCTGCCCCAAAGATCGTACAAATTCAGGTCTTCTCGGTAGAAATCGAACCCGTTTCACCTCTCCCCTGATTTTAGCACAGGTCTGCCTTAGTGTATTTCCACTGGCTGCTTTTCTACCTATGAAAACTGGTGCCTCGAGGAAGCCAGCAGCTAGTGACAAGATAGCAAGTGTGAAAAATGGGGACAGGGGCTGAGGAGTAATAGGCGCCTATATAGGAAAAAGCCCCGAATCTCGGGGCTGTCCCTATAAAATCAGGACACCTGGTCAGCCTCACAGATGCGCTGGGTTGTCTTTCCATTGTCAGGATTCAGGAGTGGTTTCTGTGTCAGGGCGACGGGACAGCTGAACTGGATCCCGAGTGGGTCAATCCGTGAGGGGGAGCAGTCTGCGATAAGCAGTGTAACGCAGTGAGTTTCCCCTCTGAATTCTGCCCGTGAATAGATCACAATTCTCTCGAGTTTATTTCTATGTAAAATAAGTTGCCGGATTATTCCCAGTGTTGCTAGCCCCCGGGTTAACAAAATTGTGAGTCAGGCACCTCAAAAGCACAGATTTTAAGGGGGGGGGCTAGGAAATTATCTTTTTTTCCCTTCTTGTTTCTGAGCCTTGGGGCATGTACTTGAGCCACATTTTCAGGGTGATAATGTTGGTCTAGTGGCTAGAGCAGGGTACTTGGGGTCCTCCCCTGCTCTGAAAGGGGAGTGTGTGTAGTGTGGTGGTTACAGCAGGGAACAGAGAGTCCAGACTCCTAGGTTCTGTCCCTAGCCCTGAGAGGGGAAGGTGGTTTAGCGCGTCTTCACTGCAGAGTTAGCCTGGACGATTCGCACCTGCCAGCCTGCTGCGAGATGCAGTTCCCTTGTGGTCCTCTCTGACTCCGCCCTTGGTTCTCCTGGGAGTCGCTGGCACCCGAGCCGCTCTCTCTGATTCCCTCCCCCCACCCCAGTGACTTGGGGGAGAACTCGTCTGTCCTCCTGGGACGGCGCTGGAAGGCGAGGGGTGATGTTGCTTGCAGCAACACCCTGGAGCGGGTGGGTAACCAGCCTGAGTGAAAGCAGCTGCCGAGCTCAGCCGCTAACCCCAGCGAGCCTGGGGCGAGTGACTGCACCACGGCAGGTGAGAGGGTTCGGGTGGTCAGGACGGGGCTAGGGGAACACCCCCTAAGAGCCTGGGTTAGCTCTGCAGTGAAGAGCGTGGCAAGGCATTTAAAGCAGGGAGCGGAGCGTCAGGACTCCCAGGTTCTATTCCCCGCGCTGGGCGAGGAGGATGCTTTAGTGTCTGGGGCAGGGATTTGGGTGCTAGGACGCCTGGGTTCTACCCTGGGTTCTCTGACCTCCCTTACTGAGAGAGGGCTCTCCTTGCCCTGAGAGTTCCCCGTGCTTCCCGCCCAGGCCAGGGGTAAAGTGACAGCCCCAGTCCTCCTGGTGTGCCTTAGCCAGGCCAATTATCCATCGGCTGGTCCTCCTGCAGCCGTCAGCCCCGCTGGCGTTTGGGTGCATTCAGAAACCAAAGTCCAGCCCCCAGGACGCCAGGCCCTGGCCCCGGGAGCCGTTGCTGTGAGCTCCGGCCCCTGATTAGAACTGGGGCCTTTGCTCTTCCCGCGTGAGAGCTGCTGCGGTGTCGAGCTGGCGGATGGGCGCCCTGCAGCGGTGTCCTCGTCACGCCTCTTTTAGGGCCTCTTAGGCTGGGCACCCCCAAGTCAGGCACTTTGGCAAACCGTGGTCAATAGCAGTCAGCGCTAATAAAGCGGCTCTTCAGTCCTGCGTCTCCAAGGGCCTTACAAAGGTGGGCCAAGGTTAGGGGAACCCTCCCCTGCCACCCCTGCCTTTACGGGTAGGGAAAGAGGTGCGGAGCAGGGGCAGGGGCTTGCCCAAGGGTTGCCCAGGAAGTTGGCACAGAACTGGGCGCAGAACCCAGGCATCCTGCGCCGTAGCATTGAGCTCTGACCATTTGGCCACGTAGCCTGGGGCGAGCCTGCCTCGTCTCTCAACCAAATGGGATCTGCTGTCCCAGGGTGGCTCCTGAGCCTGGCCACTCATTTAGCGCCTCACCCTGGCAAAAACTCCCTGCCGAGGAAAGTCTCCGGTGTCAGGAGTGTCGGGGGGAAGGCAACAGCCACTCGGCTGTCGCTCTGTGCTGGGGACAGCAGGGATTATGGTCCATTTTTTCCCCCTGGCAGGAGGTTTTGGCACAGCGAGGTCTGGAAGCCTGGGAAAATGCACTCAGTTCCCGATAGGCCCTTGAGGTTCACACCAGCTCAAATTCCTTCTCGCATCTCAAACAGAGAGCTGGGGAGGGAGAGAGGAGAAAGGGTAGGTGGACAGATGGCTGGAGAGAGAGAGACGGCTATATATGTGGCGATACATAGACAGGTAGGTAGGTAGACGGATGTGCATGAGGATGGATAGATGGCTGTGTATGGCGACAGATAGATAAGAAGGGTATTTTCTGGTACAGCCGCTAATTCATGTTCGTTGTTTTTTTTTTAACTAGAAATCAGGGAAGAGGGAGCAAAGAAAGGTCAGACAGATAAACGGATGGATAGGTAGAGAAGGAAGGTTATTCCCTGCCGTATAGACAAATGCGCACACATTCTTTTTTCTCAGCTAGAGAGCAGAACCGAGAGGGAAAAGGAAGATAGAGAAATAGACAGATAGAGGGGAGGGGTGTTTTTTGGTGTGCATACTTGTTCCTATTTGTTCATTCTTAAATAGAGATACAGGGGGACGGTGGGGGGCAGGGTGAAAGAGAAGGGATAGATAGACAGATTAGTCAGAAGAGAATCTGGACTAAACACCTGTGCAGGGTCGCTCTATCTCCTTTAACAGAGGAGAAGGGGTGGATAGAGGAGAGCAGGGGAAGCGTTTTCTGCCCTCGGACAGATTTCGGACCATGACGCCCTAGGTGTGATGTACTGTTCTGAGGCCCCCAACTTCTCCAGTGTAGAGCAATGGCAGTTGGATTGCTGAACCCCGAGTCCGGAAGCAGACTGTCCCCGGTGAGGGTCTCCTAAACCTGGTGTTGATTGGGACAGTCCATGGGGAACATAATGGGCTGGAGTGGGGGGGCGGGAAAGATCCATGAGCCTGGGACGTTTGCCAGACAAATGAAGGTCTCCACCCACTCCAGTAAAAGCCTCTTGGAGATTATAAAATATTCCTGGCCCAGGCAACTCACTTTGGAGAAACCACTTCTGTGAACATACTTGGAAGCTTGTTAAGAGCAGTGGGAAAGCGCTTGCTTCTTCCCCAGCCAGCTCCAGCAGGACACATCCGCGCTGCGGTGGGAAGGTGGTGGAATTTCCAGGTCGAGTGGACGTCCCCACGTTAGCGTGATCGGAAATACCCAGAGTTTCCAAGCCTGGCACGAGGTCAGTGATGGGTTGAGTTGGCTTAACAGGAAGTAAATTAAGCAGCATCCTCAGGCGGGCAAAGCCCCCTCTTACGTGACAGCTTTTGTCTCGCTGACACAGTGGGGATTGAGCCAGGGCTCTCCGGAGCAAAACGCGCGAGCAACCGAGGCATGAGCTGGAGAGCCAAGGCTGTAAGGAGCTGTAACAGCCTCGTTCTCTGTGGAGGGGGCCAAGTGGGGCCCAGGACCGGGACACATACTCTGCAATGGGTTATGCTAGCAAAAGAGGGAAGCTGGTGCTGTGTCTCAGAGGAGTTCTCAGTTCTAGTCCGATCTCCGCTACATGTGACCCTGCGCCAGTCGCTTCTCTGCCTGTACGTCAGACACGGGAAGAATCCTTCCTGTGTCGGCCTGGACGTAGTCTTTGGAAGCCAGGGCTGTCTCTCGCTGTGTGTGGGTGCAGTGCCCAGGGCAGCGATTTCAGTGGGGACCCTTGGGTGAGTGGAAAACACAGTGACCCACGTGGGGTTAGGAAAGGTTCCTCTCTGCGTGTGTGGAGGGTGCAGTGCCCGCTGTGGGGCTCATGATCAGAATATTGGCCCTACACTGGGCTGAGTTATTGTTCCACCCCCGGGTCGGCTCAAACCTATCAGCACCTGCCCTCTGTGAGCCTCATCCAGCACCCCAAGGAAGTCGTAGGAACCTTCCCATGGCCTATAAGCCAGGCTGCACCCCAGAGCGTAGCATGGCCATTCTCAGGGGGAACAATGGAGTGGTTTGGCCCCTTAGCTCCGTGCCCAGGATCGCGTGGCTGCTTGGGATGCAATGAACGTCCTCGGTGGGGGGAAGACCCCAGAAAATGGAGATGCCTGTGAAGCAGGGAATGCGCCTAGCTGGAGCCATGCCCTGGGCTGGGTGTTTCAGCTGGAGAGAGCAGGGATGCGGCCGCCTGCGTTTCCGCTTTGTAAGCCCATCAGCTGGCTTTTGGGCCTGCGCGGGTGCGTCTGTTCGTACACGCTAGGTGTGCACTTGAGGTGGCACGCGCTTGCACGTGCGAGGGGAGGGGCATCGTGCTGTATGCATAGTCTGTGGGGTGGAGAGTGTGGGAACCCGTGTGTGTGAGGAGTGATACGGTCCGTAAGTGTGTGTATGTGAGTGTTGTGCGAGTCTGTGCAAGTGTCGCTTGGCCGGTGGTGTGTGATCTGATATGTCAAGTGTGCACACACGTGTGGATGTATGGCCTGATGTACGTGAGCTGAATACGGGGCTTGTGTGAATAATGTGCTCGTGTGCAGTGGATAACACACAGGTGTTGAGTCAGTGCGTGATGCAACACGCGTGCATATGGCGTGTGTGGTGTGTGTGTGCGCGGTGTGGGTGGGAGTGTATGTACAGGGTGTGTATAGATGTCGGTGTGTCTGCGTGTGCACATGGTGCTCCAGCATGTGTGCACAGTGTGTATGTGGACGGTGGGTGTGCACGCATGAGGAGGGTGTGAACATGTGGATATTGGTGCACGTGTGTGTGTGCGTGTGGGAGTGAGTCACACGGCGCACTGGGCTAGAAAAGCCACAACGTTTCCACACAGGAAACGAATCAATATGCAGATAAAAGGGCTCCCACCGGTCTGTGAACACTGAATGGGCAACGCAAGCCGGTGTTGAAGGTTTATTTGAACCGGGCCACGGTCCTGAAATCCCCCCACACCTTGAGGCTCCTTGCTGCTTCCAGGATGGGGGCGGCATTCACAGTTGTTATTTATTTGGTATATTAGGGTTGTGCCGAGAGACCCCTTGGCTCATTTCACACAGGGGCTGCTGACACCTCAAAGGTGTCTAGGTGCCTAGGCTCCCTAAAGACCTCGGAGGGACGAAATACTCATGTCTTTTGGGCCCTACCAACCTGACCCAAATTTGAACTAGTGCCCAATGTGGCTGATTTACCCCATGGGGGGACCTTGGCCAGCCCTCCCTTTGCCCCCCTAGCAGTGGTGCTGATGGCCAAGGCCGAGGCACGGGGGGGCGACGTATCTGTTCCCACTGCCCCAGTTCACTGGGCCCCCAGCGCGTGTCAGGGCTTCGGGGGTCGTTTTCGCAGGGACGGTTTCCTGGGGTCGAGATGTGCTTTGTTTGCAGCGAAGAGCACTGGAAGGCGGAAGGGAGACGGGCAGGCTGGCCGGTGGAGCTCATGGCGTCCCTGCTGGAGTGGGGGACTGGAAGTCATTTGTTAGTATATAACAGTTCCTTGACCCCGTCCGTTCCCACGCTTCACTCACGTACTTGCGGCCTCCGACGGCTCCCGTTCGCTGTCCACCTCAGATCCTTCCCCTCATCCATTCCCAGCCCTGGTGGGAAAACTTCCCTCAGGCAAAAGCATTAGCAGTGACAGAATTGTAGGAATTACCCGGCTGGAGCAGCCCTAAGGCCCATCTGGTATCCCGTCTCTCACAGCAGCCGGCACCAGATGCCCCAGAAGAAGGAGCATTGTTTCTAGGTCATGATTAGAGAGGAAGGATGGTTCAGTGGTTAGGGCACCCGGCGAGGCAGCCCGAGTGGGAACGTCTGTAGGGCCGTTTCTAGCCCCACGGCATAAGCCTGAGTAAGTGGAACTCAGCTCGGAGCCTTGCTGCCGCATCCCCTCTTCTCTAGCCCCTTCTTCATCCCGGGGGCTGCAGAACTGTCCTGTTTGCACTGTTTCGCACCCTCTGGCATGATCTCGTCCAGTAACAATCCGTGCACAATGGCGCTCTCCTCCCAAGAAACACTGCAAACCGTGTCGTGCCAGCTTAGGGCCGGGAACGCCACGGGGAGCCGACCAGTAACTCACTGCGTAATTCTTCTAAAAAGAGACCCCCGCACCCTCACCCTAGCCCACTGGCCATTGCTTGGTGTGCCTGCCGGCTGCTGGCCTAGAATGGTTCCAGTGGACTAAGGGGATAGTAGATTCCCCAAAAATTCCCAGGGGGTGCGGAGTGGGGTTAGAGCTACTGCAGGTATGGGAAAGGAGAGAGCTGGAGAGGTAGGGTGGAGCGCGTCTCAGGTGGAAATCAGACCATGCCACATCCAAAAGAATACAAGGCAACAGCTGAGAAAAGTGTTTGGTTGGGGAAATTAAGGACTCATCATGCAAAGAGTGGAGACCCTCAACCCCTATTAACCAATAGGACGGGACCCTTGCAGTGGAATCCATCCATCCTTCCAACCCATATACACCCGTCTTTCTATCCCCATCCCCATCGCTGTCTATGTTGTTATAGTGGCCTTGACCATGGGAATTGTTCATCCCACCCACGCCAGCTTGGCTGTGATCCGCATGGTTAGCATTGAAATCAGTAACAATTTCCCAGCCCTTGCGAAGAGCTGCCAAAGAAATGAACACGATAACGAAGTGAGAACGCCAGTCCTCCTTCCAGAACTTGGCTCCGACCCGACGTGCCGGCCGGCGGTTCCGTGTCTGCCATTCTTCGCTCTCCCCCGGGATGTCTCCACTCATGTGCAGTGCCCTATCTGTTTAAGTGGGCTCCTGGTTATTTCTGATCACTTTTTTTTTTTCCTTCCAAAGCTGGGGACTGGGGTCTATGGAAGTCAAGAGACTTTCCCAGGATCCCACAGTAACTCCATTCAAATAGCTTCTTCTAGATCCCAGTGGATCATTTGCCGGAATCACCGGATCACACACAATTATACTGAAATGCACGTATTAACCAGGTTTCCTTTGGAGTGAATGAAGCTTTTTGGCCAGGGACTATCTTTGTTCTATGCTTGTACAGCACCAAGCACCAAGGGATCCTGGTCCAGGGAGTCCTGGGGGCATCTCGAGCAGCAGGAGTGCACAGTGCTGCTGTAATATGGATAATAAGAAGAGTTTCAAACAGGCCTGAGGGAATTATCTCCCGGACTCCCATTGAAATCCAGCTGGAGCAGTGAATTCAGCTGTCATTGGTACCCGCTTGCAGGCCCATTTATGCCACCCGAGCGCTGGGGCCTCAGAATTGGGCCCTAGAAGAGGGTTTTGAAATGAGCTTAAAAGAGACGTGGCATCCGGGTGCCTGTGAATGGGAGCCAGGCCTGTAGCTTGCTTTGGAAATACCAGCCATATATAAGGTAGGCAGTTGGGGGCTGTCTCTAACAGGGAGATAGAGGTAAATTGGGGGGGAGGCGTCTTTAATGGGGGTTTCTTGCAGGGGGACCTGGACAGTCTTGGGGAGGATGAGGGGGGAAGGGAGCAGGGAGATCAGGGCGAGGTGAGGGTCTAGTGGGGCGAGCGTGGGGCTCATTTTAGGTCCGGTCTGTTGGAAACGCTGCCCCCCTGGAAGAAGGAACATGGAGTGCTGGAGGATAAGGAGTTTTGCTGCTGACAGGAATTTGGGTGGAGCTGCAGACCGCAGGCAGGACAGGTGCATGGTACCAAAGGATCTGGAAATGCGGGCAGGACACGGCTCAGTGAGATTTTGCTGGGGGCTGGGGTGACGCAGCTAAATCCAGCTGGGGGGAGGGGGCGGGGGGAACAGACTTTTAGGGCCAGATCCTTGCTCGGCTGGTGTCAGTCAGTGGCGCTGCACTGGAATGAATGGAGTTGTGCCAGTTTACATCGCACTCTCTCGCATGCTTCCTTCCCAGGCCATGAGCCAAGCAGCTGGGTGGACTGTCACCCTGCGGGGCTGGAGTCACTGCCTGTCACTGACCGGCTATAACCTCTGGGGCCCCCGGGGGGAGAGAATGTTCCCGGGGCTGCCCAGAAACCCTGCGTCCCTGGGACAAACCTGCCCCCGGGGGGCTGACACGTCAGCCGCTTTGACACCATGTTCCCGCTAGCGGCGTCTCAGGGGGATGCAGTTTCAGCAACAAAGCCGGGTGCTTTGGGGTCGCTGTGCAGCGTGAATCCTGGTACCCTCTGGGCCTGACTCTCAACGACGCTAGGGGCCCTCCAGACCAGCTGGGTAGTGTGCAGAGGCCTCAAAGCGGATGGAAACAGCCCTCTAACGAGCCCACCCCCATGTAGGGGCCTGGGGCCAGCACGGGCTGGCAGAAGAGCCCTGCGGCCCCTCCCTGCTCCCAGCTGCTGGCGTAGGGATGGATCCGGGCTGCGGCTGAAGGAGCACGCTGCAGTCCAGCTACGCGCTGCTTCCCAGGGTAGAAGCTAGAGCAGCCCTGAGGCTGCTCTAACCGACTCCGGGTCCTGCGTGGCCCCCGAATACAGGGTGCGCAAAGGTGGCTTAAAGCGATACCCCGTCCCAAGCGCAAGGAGTCAGGCCCTTGAAGAGCCTCAGCGGGGGGGGATCTGCTCCTTTTCCTCCGCGGTGCCTGTGGGATGGGTAAAGTCGAGGCTCATGGGCACCACTTTCCCACACTAGCTCCAGCTGGTAACGGGGTCGCTCCGGGGGTCATTTCCTGTTTCCAGCCGGTTTAAATAAGAACTCCACCGCACTGCAAAGGCCTCTCCAAGCCAAGACTGACGGGGAGGCTCGCCCCGTTCAATTACCCGGACCCGCCCAGTTTGTGCCTGACGCAGTCCAGATGGACGCTGCGCTGCACGTCCCTGTCCTTAAAGGACCAGCCTCCGCAGGCTGAGTCCTCACCCGGCTTGCTGCGCCTGATCGGGAGCCTCGATCTCTCTAGCCCTGTTGTCTGCCTCCTATTGCACTGGTTTTAGAAACCATGGGTCCCGCTAGGAGCTGCCCTAGCAGACCAATGGTCTGTCCGGAGCCCACAGCCCGGATTAGACCGTCCTGCTCGGTATCCCAACTTCCGGTGGCACTGGCTAAGACCAGTGGGCCCATCCGGCGTGGTGTCCCCACCCCGCCCAGGGCAGATCAAGACAGCGTAAGTTGCTCGAGGAGCTAAAGAAATAAATGCGGGCGCGCAAGACCTGCAGAGCCAGCCGCAGAAACAGCAAGGCAGACTAGCTAGGGGTGATGGAGGAATAGACGGATGGGTAGATGCTGCGACTGGAAGAGGAGGGCAGGTGGATAGCTAGACAGGTGCATGGACACAGGCTGGAAATGGAGGGACAGCCAGCCAGCCAGAGGGTTCCTATGGGGAAAAATGGACTGCTAGAAGATGCATTGGGGGGTAGGTGGGTAGAGGGCGTGCCTAGAGATAGCTAAGTAGGTAGATGTGTACGGATGGGGAGAGAGAGAAAATAGTTTCCTTATGTGCCTTTTGGGGGCAGACGATAGCGGGAAGGACAGGACCTGACCTACACAAGCGTTTAGGGACTCCAAAAATGGCCTGTCTTCTGTTGCTTATCAGCAGGTCTTGCAGACAACGCAGGGGACAGGCAGGTGGGAATGTCACAGACAGCTGCACCTCTGCCAGCCTGCACTGGCCTCAGACGTGCGCCAGTGCCCCCCTGATGAGCCCCCTCAGGGGCTAGCTAAACACGCTTTTCCTTTGCCCCAGGCCCTCCCAGGCAAGAACCATGTGGCTTCTGTAGCACGTGGCCCATCTCGTCGGGTAAGGAAGGCAAATGGTGGTGGTTTTAGCTGGGGGTCTGCTCCCTCTCCAACGCATTCCCCACCCTGGCTGGTACCTGGACGGGTCAGGGGACGCAGACAGCCAGGCTGTTGCAAGCCATTGAGCAGCGGCAGGGCGTTCCCCAGGAAAAGGCGCATGAAATTGCGGACTCCTGCCCCATGCTGCCACGGAAGCAGGGGAAGGTTTCGGCTGCACTGCTCCAACCTCTTTCTTTCCAAGATCCTTTAGCAGGCACAGCTTCGCCAGGTGGCCCACAGTGTCTGCCGTCAGCTGGTCCCCAGCCTTTGCTCTGTTCCAGGCGGCCGGCCTTTCCCTTAACAGCCATTGCGCTCCCACGCTGGCCCCCTCCCCGAGCTGCCCGCCGCACTAGACCGCTGTTTCTCAACCTTTTCGAGACCAGGGACCGGCTTGCTGCCTTCTTAAGCTGTGTCGGGGAGAGCTCAGGGACCGGCCCCGGTCTAGGGACCAGTCGGTCGCTGAGAAACACTGCACAAGATGATCACGCCCTAATTGCGCTGGGGGCTCCCCGTCTCTTGGGCGGAGGAGCTGGGTGCAGGAGCTGTCAGCTGAATAAATCAGCGTCCCTGTGGAAAAGCCAGGGGAATGCGTGTGTCTGAGCTTTGCCGGCAGCAGGCAGGCAGTGAGGGCCTGGAGCGGGTTGTGTATCTTCTGCAAGCGATGCTGTCCTTGTGTCCCCTCTCGTGTTAAGCAGTGCCAGGCCGGGAGGAGGAGGTGGGGGGGGTCTAAGGAGACCCCTGGCAGTATAGGAAATGGGGCTCTACGTGCAGTGTTGATCCTAAACCTGAATTGAAGGTAGTGGCTGGGGGGCCGTTTTGGAAATGAGGTGTAGAGCTATGCAGAACGATCCCGTCTCTTTTTATAAGCAGGGATGGGAGACCTGATGTCCTGGCCAAATGCCAGCTGGGGTCATTGTGTCCTGCCTCCCTCTCCCAGCTGGCGTTTTCAGTGGGATCCCGGCTACTTCTTCACTTCCTGCCCAAAACCGGTGTGCAGCACTGCCGTGCGCTGTTAAGTGGCAGATGCGTTCCACCCCAGAGGTGGCTGCATTTCAGTGCTGGGTGAGCAATCCCATCCAGTGTTGCTGAGTGACTGACAAACACTGGCCCCGTTCCGTCCTTCAGGGCCGGGGGGATGACTGCAGGCAGGTACACAGCAAAAGCTCTTTCGGCTGTCGGGCGCTGTTGATATATTTCCTGTGTCCCATGGGGAATCTGTTCCCTTGATTGGGAAGGGCAGGGTATCTACCAGCCGGGCGTGGTCAGAGCTGATACTGCCAGACACTGTTGCACAAGCCTCCTCTAGTCTCTGATGAATTAAAACATTCCACCCGTGCCAAGAAAGGGGGGAAGGAGCGTTAAATGGCCCGAATCTGGTTGCGATTATGACGACCCGACGGGGGCCGCGGACCCAGACGCTGCGCACTCAGTAGGCCGGCCAGTGGAGCCAGCAGTGGGTTCTGATCCAAGCCACCCGGCAGCTGTCCACCCTGAGGGGTCAGCGCGCAGGCGGGGGTGGTTGATCTCCCCTTCTGGGGCTGGCGCTCCCCTTTGCCCCACCCGCCTGGAGCCGCCCGGTGTCCGGGAGGGAGGGAATGGGCTCGCTCCAAGCAGTTCTCCGGAGGGGTTCCCGCGACAGGGGTGGTCTGCGTAGATGGGGCGTGGGCGGGAGCCCGTGAGTGATGTGCCGAGGGGAACAAGCAGGAAGCGGTATCCTCTGGCCCTAATCAATAGCAGGTGCGGCTGGGGGCTGCTTCTTTCCTGGCTGGGAACGTTTTGAAGGCCCTGTGGCGAGGTTAGAAAAGACATGGGGCCAATCCCGCCTCGCATCCACCAAACCGTGCCTAGCTCGGCAGCTCCCCACAATCTAGACACCTCTTCACTTCGGGGGTGTCTCAATCCGAGCCCAAGCAGGCTCTCACTTTTGCAGCTGTCTCCGGTCACAGCTCGGGACCCCAAAAGCCGGATCAAGCGCACTTTGCTGCTGACGCCCGGCGGGTCTCCTTGATCGCGGGGCTGACAATGAAATGCTCCTAAGCTGCCCGTGTTTCCCATCTCCTCCTCCTCTCCCGTAACCCCAAACAGGACAGATGCCCCCCCGCTCCCAACTTGCCTTCCCCCCCCGGGGCTGACAGAGGGACAAAATCTGAACCCCCCTGTTGCAGGGCGAGTTGGTGGTGAGGCCAAGGGAAGCAGGGTGAGGGAGGCTGGTTGGTTCCCTGGGGCAGGGCAGGGATGGGCGAGCCCGCCGTGATGCCCCATCTCTTCCAGGAGCGGTTCAGGGGAGCTGGCGGCTCCGGTGTGTGTTGTGGGCCAAGGATTGCGGCAGAGGTTGGCCCGGGGAGGGGGCGGGAATGGCCGGGCAACTCACGAGGGGGATGCAGGCCAAGTGCAGCTGGAGATCTGTGCGTGGGGAAGAAGGGGAGAGGCCGGGAGGCCCAAAAATGCCTGTCTCAGCAAAGAGCTGAGCTCTCCCGGCAGCTGACCTCTCCACTCCAGCCAAAAGGAAGGGCGGCGAGGCCGGGCAGGAACCGGGGTGCAGGCGGGCAGGGAGGGTTAACCCTCCAAGTGCCCTCGGTGGACTCCGCTCTGGGGATCTTCTGACCCGCCCTCCTTTTGAGGGGCGAGGGAGCGTGTGGCTGCTGCCGGTGGGGTGGTCCCGTCCCTTCCCGTCATGGGATAGGAAATACCAAGCTTGGCCTTTTTGCATTCCCGCGGCTACTCCAGGGAAGGGGAAGGAGAGACGGGGGCTTCCCGTTAAAGGGAAACGTGCAGCTCCCAGAGCCTGGGATCCACCGTCCTTCATTGACGGTGATGCTGTTGGCATGTTGTGCCTGCCCACCGAGGAGCTGGGCCCCACCGTGGGGGCGCTGTACGCTCCCAGGCCTGGCTGTGCTCCCAGGTTACCCTGCTTTGTCCATACCAGCAGAGTCAAAGCGGGCCAGCCCTCTGGTGTGGCTGCAGCTGTCTTGAGAGAAAGATGTTTCCACTGGGAGAGTTATTCCCGTTCAGGAAAGGAAGCCAGCTCTACTGGTCCAAGGTTCCTTTATACTGGTTTATCTGCGTCCACACTAGGGGTTGTGCTGGTTTAACGATATCGGGAGCAGGTAATGTGGTCAAGCGCCAGCTCACCCACAGGGAATGCACTGTCTGGCTCGAGTCATCATGGGTCCCAATACAGGCTGGTCCCTAAAAGGCACCCCCCCCCAGGGCGGGCTGCCTAAATGCAATGAGTTTGGGGGGGCTCAGCGCAATTTCTAGTGGACGGGTGCCCCCAAACCAAAACCACTCTCCCGGCCAGCACTGACTGGGCATTGTGGCACGGACAGGGGCACGGCATCTACAGTAGCCCTAGCTGCTGCGCCAGCTAATCCAGAGCTCAGCATGGCAGCGTAACGCAGCCATTTGGGTTCGACAATAAACCAGAGAGAGAGGGGAACAGACCCTGGGTTTATCGGAGGTGCTTCTGTGGCCTCCCCCATCACCGCAGTATCTGGGCATCTCGGCCTCTTTAAAGTATTTAGCCTCATAATACCCGTGTGGGGCGGGGCAGTGCTGTTAGCCCCATATTCCAGATGGGGAAACTAAGGCACAGAGAGGCTAAGTGACTCACACAAGGTCGCACAGGGAGTCTGTAGCAGAGTAGGGAATTGACTTCAGGGCTCCTAAATCCTAGGGTGGCATCCCAACCGCTGGCTGATACGTCCTGTGCCTGGGCCATCTCGTCTAGGATCCTGTCTCTGACGCTGGCCAGCACCAGCTGCTTCAGAGGAAACCGTGCAGCTATGGAATAACTTACCGCCTGGGAAAGTTCCTTCTTGACCCCGATCAGTGAGGTATTGGCTCACCCTGGAGCGGGGGGGTTTATAGCCCTCCCTGTCCAGCTCAGCCTCTGTTAGAGAAGAAATCGTTCCCAGCTCACCCAAGGCCCTTGCTCCAGACTAGCTTTTCTTCTCCGAGCCATGTTTCCTTCAGGTCCGGCAAAACCGGCTCGGAGAGGAAGAGGTTGGGTTTCTGTCGGATCTTGCAACTTAAAGTCTGAGCTCGGCCTGCTGGAGCCAGATGGCTTCTTGGTTTAAAATCTAAGCAAATCATTTTCTAATTATAGATTCCAGCCAGGGGCGGGGTTGCCCCTGGGGGCTCTGATGGACCTGGAGTTGCGTGCTGTTTTCACGGCATTGCCAAGCGCTTGCCGGGGGATTTGAGAGTCCGCCCCCACGCCAACTTTTGTTTTTTCTTTTTAGAAATCTTTATTTTCGAGGCTAGTCTCACATCCTCCAGCCAGCCAAAGAATATCTCATCCTGTGCAGGAACGTAGTCATGTATTACACACTCGGAGACAGCTTTGCTATGCAGAGGCCATGGTCGTGGTGGTTCAAGGAGGGCACTGGGAAACCGGACGCCTGGGTTCTCCTGTGTCCCCAAATCACTTTGCCTCTCCCGGGCCTCGGTTTCCCCATCTCTAAAAATCTGGAGAATGATCCTGACCCATCTTGTGTAGCTCGATTGGTTTAAAGATGACAAAACCCTTTGAATTCCTAGGGCGATCGGGGCTGATTTTTATTATTATAACACACTGCCAATGCACTGTATGGTGTTATCCTTGTTTTCTGATTCATATCACAAGAGGGTTGAGGTTGGCTAATCCCTCGTAGGGTCTGGATCTAGCTGTGAGAGAGAGAAAGACAAAGAGCCCGTGTCGTTCGGGGGAGTGGGTGGCTGAATGGATGAATACAGGGTTGGTGGTGGACAAAAGAATGTGGTTTTTACATTTGTGTACGGCAACTAAATGTTACAGGAAGAGGGAGAACAGACAGAGAGGTAGCATCTGTCTGTCTAGGTGTCTCTCGCTCGGCACCTTGCGGGCCATTCTTTCACTCATTACCTTATGGTTCTAGCCGTTGGTCTGTCTGTCTGTCTGTCCCTCTGCAGAAAACTCATTTTCCCTTGCCATTTAACCTAGGATTCCCAGCCCAGCCTCCTTCTCTCCCCCGACCCTGCCACCTCAGAGCCTTTAGCGCCGGAGCTGGATTTCTGCAGCACGTTGCCCTCCGTTGGGACCGCTCTGCTAGCCAAGTACAGGGCGTGGATGCGCCTGTCGGCCTGGCTGGCTCGGTTCTCCTCTGTGGGATGCTGGAGGAATTGCTAATCGGTTGTGTCCTGGGGGGACAGTGCAGGTTTGAGCAGAGCCCAGCCGCTGGCCCAGGAATGGGAAGGGGGCCTGGACAGAGCGTGCTCAGGATAAGCTTTTGCCCTTCCCTGGAGTCTCCCATGCAAGGCTCTCCAAGTGCTAGCCAAGCCATTCCACCCTTGGACAAGTGGGGACACTGAGGCACAAAGCAGGGAAGCGTCCTGCTGCATCACAGTGCCAGGAATAGAACCCAGGGGTCCTGACTCCCGGATTGCGCCGTACCCCCTGTCTCTGCTTGCAGAGCATCTGCTTAGACCCTTCTCCCGCCCAGCTCCTCCAAGGTTTAAAGTACACCCCTCCACCTGGACCGGGTACAGAGCCCGGTGTCCTAGGCACTGGCTGGAGGGATGGAGAGAGCTAACGCTGTTATTGCGCTGAGCCATGCTTGTTGTTGACAGCCCTAGCGCGCCAGGTCGGACCGGTGGTGGGTCAGACTCACTGCGCATGGGTATAAATGATTTCCTGAAGGAAATGAGACCAGGTGGAATCAAAACACAAACGGTCCCGCTAGATGCGCGTCCTGCTGGGAGATGGGAACGGCTATTGCTGTAGTGCCTAGAGGTTGCAGTCAGCACTAGAGCCAGGCCGCATTTTTCAACTGAAACTCTTTTTCCAGTGGAAAAAATGCAGATTTGGTGACACCGAAACATGTTGTGAATTCGCGTCGGTTTCATCGAAACGTTTCATCAGGAAAAGGAAAAAAAAAAAAACCGAAGCCAACCTAAGACGACGATCTGGAAAAATCCAAACCTTTCGTTTTCACGTTTTTGCAATGACACAGTTTGATTTTTCCATTTAAAGCAACAGGTTGTTCAGAAATTGCCTTTCGTTTTATGTTTAAAAGATGATGAAAACAGCCAGGAAAAAATGCTCTGAATCGATGCAAAACTTTTTGTTTGATCCAAAGTGATTTTTTTCCCCCTGGCTTTTTGATTCCCTGAAAATTTCAAACACATTTCGGGCCAGCCTGAAACAATTTTTAAAAGAAGTTTCAGAATAGCTAGTGAGCCCTGAAAATCCATGGTTCACTCAGCCTTAATCGGGACTTGGTGCTGCATGTGCATCTAATTAAACGACAGTCCCTGCCCCGAAGAGTTTGGCGTCTACATGTAAGGTTATGTCTACACAGCAGCTCGAGGAATAGTTTTCAGGTTGACGCTAGCTCTGATGGAGCTAGCATGCTAAAAATAGACCCATCCAAGACCCGAGGTTCACACTCGGGCGGCTATCCCACACTGCCAAGGCTACAGGGCTATTTTTCATGGGCCATCTTGAACGGAGCAAGCGCACGTATTTCTAACCGAGCTAAGAATCGCACCTGCAGCTGCAGTGTGAACGTACGCTAAGAGGCACCTAGAGCAGAGCGGGCTGTAGGGTGGCAGTGAGCTGGGCCCGGTGAGACAGACCAGCTTTGTTTCCAGTTGGGACGTGGCGTTCTTAGAAGCCTTGGGCCGATGCGTCTCTTGCCATCCACCCACGTGGAGGTGCCATCAGCCAGGGTGGGAGAGGAACATCCTCGACACAACCTGCTTCCTGTTTTCACACCACGCTTCCTGCTCCGAGCGCCCCGCTGGCTGGCAGCAGGCGGGGAAGGGGTTCTGCGCCGCGGCTGGCGTCGCACACAAAATCTCCAGACCAAAGCCAGCGAAGAAAAGAGCACAGCACACCGAAGCGACGGGCTTTGCCTTAAGCTTTCATCAGCCCCGGCGGCTTCCCTCTCCTGGTGTGAGGACTGTCTGTCTGCCTATGAACGGAGGGCTGTGTCTCGGAGACCACGGCGCTGAGAGAACCTGCCTGGAGTGAATGCAAGCAGGGCCCAAGCAAAATTTTTTCGGGCCCAGTACAAACTTTTAACATGGGCCCCTCCCACACACCTACCACAGTCCCTCATCCCATACATACAACGTCATGGTACTGGGGGTTGCAGCCTGGGCTGGGCCCCCAGGGCCACTGGGCCCCGGTAAAGCGTATCTTTTTTCCCCCCATGTGGGGGCTCTTAATGCAAGTGCATTGGAACAAGGATGGTCCAACTAGCGGGGGACTGGAGCGGGGCTAAGGTTCCCGGCTCGGCCGTGGAGTCCTGGCAGGAGACCTTGGGCCAGTCACCTAGGGCAGATGTTTCAAGGTTTGTAGGTGCCCCATGGCAGGGTGGATGGGCCAATACATACTTTGGAGGGACCAGGAAGGGAAGGGGTTTCATGATGGGGGCTGTGTGTACAGATCGGTACAACATTTGTCATGGGTTTTGGTTTTGCCCTCAGCACAGAAACGGGCTGGCCACAAAGGTCCGATCCAGATCTGATCTCCTCAAAGCTGGGGGGCAGGGGTGAGGGGCCATTGCATGAGCCCCAGCTGCAATGTGCGCAGTCCAGTTGATGTTGTAGTTCACAGATTCTACCTCGTGGGTGGCCCTGTTCACTTCAACCTGTGCAGCACAACCTGGCATGATTCCCAATGCTTCTGACGACCTCTGCAGGTCTAACACAAAGGGGGTTTCACATCACCCTCTAGTGGCCGGGCCACAAAGAGGATGACAACCTACTACTGCTGCCAGCTAACAAAGTTCCTCCTTTAGCTCAAGTAGCAGAGCGCTGTCCTTTGGCCTCAGTACAAACCCTGTAGCATGGGCTGCCAGGCAGGACCGTGCCAGTTACCCAGCCTCACAAGAACCTAAGGTGGCAGTGGCATCTGTGGCTGGGAGCCATTTCTCCACTGGCACCTGTAGGGAGCTGTCGGTCACCGTGGTGTGGCCACCTCTGTGACCCGCTTGACAGTGAGCCAGTAAACGTTGCTGGCCACTGCAACAACCTTCATCTGCTTGTAAACTGCACGGCTGTGGGGCTCAGTCCCCTGCCGTGCCATATGGCCATCGACCCCCGTCTGTGCCACAGCTTGATCCGTGCTGGCAGCCGCCCCATCAGCGCCGTGCATGGCCCTTGGTCTTCCTTCCTCACCGTCGACTCCTCTTCGTCTCTCTCCCTTCCCACCAGGATGAAGCTGCACGTGGTCCTTCTGCTAGGGCTGCAGATGCTCCTGGTGACCTCTCTCAACCCCAACGACCCCAATGTTTGCAGCTACTGGGAAAGGTAAAGGGGGGGAAGACAGGGTGGGACGTCCCGGGGTGAAATGGGCATAAGGCTATTATTGCACTGCCTTCTGCTTCTGCTGAGACCTCTGGGGGTGGGAGAGTTATCTCAGAGCCTTATGATGGAGCCTTTGTCACTTGCCTTCTATGTTGCTCCCTCTGTTGTTTCACTTTGCTCACCCTTTTTCTTTTCATTTCCTCCCCTTTCTCTTTCTCTCACCCTTTTTCTTGTTGTTATGGTCCACTTGAGACCCCCCCATCGCGGATCAGGACCCCCCGGTGCTAGGCGCTGTACAGACAGAACGCAAAGACAGCCCTTGCCCCAAGGAGCTCAGAATAAGAGAAGAGATGACAGCTGGAGGCAGACGGGGGCATGCAAGGAATCAGTTAACATGATAATCCCTTGTGCTTGTGATCACCTGGGCTTTGGTTACAGCTGTGAGGGTTTCTGGCCATCAGGCCCTGTTCAGGGCTAGGTCCGTGTCGGCAAAGAGCTCAGCACGCTCTGTAACAATGATACAGGGTAATATCTGGAGCACAGCAGCATTGGCCTAGCCAACATTTACACTGTCACTCCTAGGGGAGCTGTGGGTCCCAGATGTGTGGCTGGTAACCTGAGGGAGGCTGTCTCTGTAACTACTTGGAAAACAGCCCTTTGCCAGGGACTGAGAAGCTGTAGCGATCCCTCCTTGCCTCTAGAGGTGCCAGTGGGTGTTGCCAAACCCCTCCAACCTCTCCAGCATTAAAAAAGCATGAGTCAGGAACTGAAAAAATCAAGAGAGTGGCATAACAGTCATGAGATTTTTAAAAATAATACGCTGTGGTTCTTATAATTCATCTCCTGGCATCTCCGCCATTAGGGGTCACATTTTCAAGCTGTGCTCTACAAAGATGAGGGCTAGAAATATCTTTTTTTTAAAGAAAACGAAGGCTGAGATTCCCCATAATCTCATGGCTCCGGGAGCTGGGGCTTTATGAAAAGCATCAGGAGTTGGCAACATTGCAGTACACACCTCGTTTTGTCCCAGGAATAGGGCAGGTGCCTCATGGCTCTGCTCCAAAGGCACCAGATGTTGCCACAAGGATGCCACCAGAGGGGCTGGAACCTGCACGGGAGGCGCAGAAGCCCAGTCACTGAGCCGTGGCCCCACCACCACGAGGAGAGCTGGGTTAGCCAGGTCCCTCAGCCGTTCTTGGGCTGGCACCAGAACCTCTCTGTCTTTTCCCCGGCAGCTTCACTACGGCGATGAAGGAGTCCTACGCTCACCCCTACGCACAGGCCTCCAAGGAGTCGTGTGATGGGAGCTGGAGTTTCTTCAAGCCATGCACTCAGCACAAGTAAGGAGTGCCTTTCTGCCTGGAGCAGGTGGCCAAATGTCCTCTTCTCCACCACTCGCTGTCCCCGAGAGCCCTCTGGGAGTCCTACGGGCTCACTCTGACACGGCCTCCTGGAGCAGGGTCCCACAGGCTGACCCGGCTCCTAACAAGCAGCAACGAGTTCCACTGTTGGACCCTGCTACGAGCAAGCAGCACTGAACTCCAGAGGTTAATGTTAGTAGGGTTCCCATTTTGGTGAAATAACCTGGAACCAGTCTGAAGCAGTCTCGCAGGTTATAATCTCATGTATGTATAATCTCATATAATCTCATGGCAGTTTGCTCTGCTGGTTAGGAACATGTGGCAGGGAGTTCCAAAGGTTAACACCCATATTATAGGATAGCTTGGAGCTCCGCAGAGTAGCCCCTATTCCACCCTATTAGCTGGGAAACCCAAACTCTCTCCATATCAGTCAGTTCCATTGGCTAAATCTGATATCGCACTGTGGCAGTGTGTTCCACTGGTTAACCCTGACATGACTTCACCACAGTAAGTTCTCTGGGTGAGCCCTAGCACTGTCCTGTAGCGGTGAGTTCCCCAGGTGCGGTTTATTCTCTATAAATGTTCTGCAGGGGAGGTTCACTCTGCTTTCTACTCTGTGTTGTGCAGGATTGTGTACAAGACCGCGTACCGGCAGGCAGTGAAAGTTGACTACCGAAAGAGGTACCGCTGCTGCCACGGCTACTACGAGAGCACAGACATTTGTGTCCGTAAGTCCATCCCTGACCGTCACTGCGGGGCCGCAGATGGCAGCACCTGGTCCCTTTGCGTCCCTCAGGCTAGCGTGTGACGATGCTCCTGCAGAAACCGAAGGAGTTTAGCGGCATTATTCTGCCAGGTGGCGTGTGGTCAGACTGGGGCGCAGGAGTCCTGGGTTCTATTTCCAGCTCTGGGCCTGACTTGCTGTGTGACCCTGAGTGATGTTTCCCCCATCTCAGCTCTATGCCTCAGTTTCCCCATCTCTAAAATGGGGATTATGGTGTGTCCATAGGCGTTTTCCTATATGCTTAGCTCAATCCTCCGAGCCCCTTTGCTCCCCCACTGCGTGCCCTGTGATAAAGTCAAGCCAGATGGCTATAAAAGGGTGTGCCGGGGTTGCTATGTGGGCCTGAAAGGGTTAAAAACTCTTTGCCCTGCAGGCGAGAGAGAGAGCACAGCAGGGCAATTAGAGGCACCTGGCCCCAATGAAGGGCGTGGCCAGGGGTATTTAGACCCTAAAGGAGGGGGCGGGAACAAATACAGAGGGAGCTGCCAGAAAGTTTGGAGCAGCTGGAGGCAAAGCAGAGAGAAGGTTCAAGGCCACCTGGCCACCACAGGACCTTTCTTGTCATCTTGGCCACTTCCAGCAGGCTCGGGGCTGGAAAGCCAGCGTGCTCCGAGGCTGCCTGGGGCCATTGTGCTGTCCTCTGGCAACACAGCCGTGGCCCCCCTAGAAGGCCCCCTGGTCCCAGCTGATGTCCGACCAGGCCATAAATTGCTGCTGTGTTTCATCACCTTGGTGGGGGTTTGACAGAACCCGCATGGGCCAAGCGGAGGCAGCCGGGAGTTTGACGCTCGGGTGGCCAGAGCTGGCTGCACGAGGCTCTGCTTTTGGCACTGACGGGCTAATTCCTGGGGTGCAGAGGCCACGTGGAAGGCTCTTATGTGGGCTAGAGGAGGTCCCACGCCATCCTGCGGTGGGTTGTGCAATTCAACTCGCTGGTGTGGTGCCTTGATCCAGGACAGGGTGAGCGATCCCTGGTGCTGAGTGGCTACTGAACAGCTGCTGTGTTATGCCCCACCCAGGGGTGGCTGCATTTCAGTGCTGGGGGAGCAATAGCTGTGCAGTATTGCTGAGCACTTCACAGGGGACTGCATTTCAGGGCTGGCTGAGTGACCTCTAGGCAGTGTTGCTGAGCGCTGTGAAATAGCTGCTACGTTCCACCCCAGAGGTAGCTGCATTTCTGGGCTGGGGGATATAAGTCTATACTGTTTGGGGGTGAAACGTGCCATGGAAATGCCAGGTTAGATGTTAATAAAACAACCTTTTGGAGCAGCCCAAATGAATCCTTCTGCTTGCCGCCTCCCCGCAGCTAGCTGTGCCAAGGAGTGCGTTCACGGGCGGTGCGTGGCTCCCAACCAGTGCCAGTGTGAGCAGGGATGGAGGGGCGCAGACTGCTCCAGTGGTGAGTACCACGGGCCTGGCCCCTCCGCTATGTGCTCGGGCTGCACACCGGGGCCAAAAGGGGGTGGCTCTGCCTGTAGGAGCCAGGCTGGTGATTTGAGGGTGGGGGGGTTGTCCCTTGCGGACACCAGGCCATGAGCATGGACTGGGGTGCCCACTAGGGGCTCTGGGGGTGGTCATGGGTGTGTGCTTAGTGTGTGGGATGAGGAGAGGAGGGCTCTGGAGTGAGGGGGAGGAACGGGGTTGGGGGGAGGGGGGGCTGAGGAATGGTGGAGGGGGGCTATGGAGTGGGGGAGCCTAGGATCTAGGGGGCACGTGTGTTTGGGGGGGGGGGGAGCCAGCAGTCAGCATGTGAGGTATCGTGGGTACTCGCGCCAAGGTGCGATCCTGCCTGGCCAGCCCCAGCCCCCCCCCCAGGCCCCCGCCATCCCTACTTTCAGTCGTCCCTCTCCCCGCAGCCAAATGAAAGCCAAACTCTGGCTCCTGCGATGCCAAGCCCTTCCCCTCGGCCCAGGCCTCCAAGGCAGCAGGTTCCCACGCAACCGGGGGCGGCTCCCGGGGGTCGCTGGCTGCGTAGGCAACGCTTGGGAGCAGCTGCAGCCCATGGCCCAGACGGGAGGGGAGGGGGCTGCTCAGGGGACCCTCTGTGAGGGGAAGCCGACTGTAGGCAAAACCCCCTCTGGGTCATTGCATCCCTCTGTCAGTCTGCCATGTCCCTCTGTCTGTCCGGTTCAGAAAGCCTAGCTGGGGTTTTTTTGGGTTGGGGTGGCCCTCAACTTTTAAAAGCGGCTGGTTTTGGGGAAAGGGCCCTGTCCTTTCAGGCTGCTTTAAAGTGTCTCGCGTTGGGTGTCCGGTGCGATGGCCTGAGGTCTGAAATTCTCGCGGGGGCTAGAAGGGGTTGTCCAGGTACCCTTGGGGGAGGGTAGAACCCGGTAACAGTCTGCAAATGTGTGAAGGGCTGGAAGGGGGTGGGCATCTGTTGTTCCCCAACTTCTCCATGTCCACTGGAGGCAGGCCAGGGCGTGAATTTGCAGCAAAGGAGAATTTGGTTAATGAGGAAAAGCTCCCGAACTCACAGGGTAGTTGATCTGTGCAACAGGCGTCCGAGGGAGCTTGGGAATCCCCATCGCTCGAGGTTTTTAAGAGCAGGTTGGACAAACCCCTGGCAAGGACGGCCTGGCTTTACTTGGGCATGCCTCAGCCTCAGCCCAGGGGGCTAAACTGTGTGACCTCTTGAGGGCCTGACCAGCCTGACGTCACCATGAGTTGCAATCACACACATGCTGCTGGAAGCAAGAGGGCATTTTGGTCTGTTTGTACAGCCCCTAGCACAACAGGTTTCTGGTCTGTGCCGGGGGCCCCTAGGCCCTACCACAATACAGCCAGCAGATAATAATAGCCTTGCTGTTCCCGCTGGGCCAGCCCCAGTGCATGGGAGTTCCCATATTTTGCAGGGCTCCATTCAAAGCAAGCATGGGGTCTCACCTCTCCCCTTGGTGCGACTGTCCTGAGCCGTCTCCCTTACGAACGTTTCCCCGGACTCAGCCTAGACTGTCCCTGTTTAAATTCCCTCCACTTAACCCGAGTTACTGCCCCTCGTCTCATGCCTCCGCTTAAAACAATCAGGCAAACTCTTCCGTGTGGCATCTTCCGGACAAACCGAGATGCAATAACGATTAAGCCGTCGTTAACCCAGCAATGGTTTAAGGAAGAGCCACGGAGTCTAGTGGCTGAGAGAAGGCGGGTGTGGGAGTCAGGATGCCTGGGTTCATTCCCAGCTCTGGGAGCGGAATGGAGGCTAGGGGTTAGAGCAGAGGAGACTGGGAATCGGGACTGCTGGGTTCTGTTCCCAGCTCTCAAGGGGGCAGGGTGCTTGGAGCATGCGCCTGGGAGCCAGGCCTCCTGGGCTCTATTTCTGGCTCTGCTCAGTGAATCATGAGACAGCATGTCCCAGCTCCATGCCTCAGTTTCCCTACCTGTAAAATGGGGCTGAGCCTCGGACCCTCATTCACTGGAAGGTAAGACATGCTCAAGGGAAAGGCAAAGGGGTTCGCATCGCTACACCAGTCTCTTCCTCCTTCCAGTGTGTGCGGGCCGGGCCTGGGGTCCCGAATGCAAGAACCCCTGCCAGTGCGGCGAGGGGGGGACTTGCGACCCCCTCACCGGAGCTTGTGTCTGCTCGCCCGGCTACAAGGACCCCCTGTGCAAAGACCCCTGTGACCCAGGCACTTACGGCCAGGGCTGCCAGCTGCATTGCCGCTGTGAGAATGGGGCCCAGTGCAATCCGGAGACCGGGGCGTGTCTGTGCCAGCTGGGGCTCACAGGCGCACGGTGAGTATGGGGAGCGGCCAGGTGGCCTGGAGAATGGGACACGGGGCCTTCCCCCCCCCGGGCGGTGCTGGCTCCGGTCTGGTCCCTGGGCGGGGGACTGGCCGGCCTGGGGAGAGGGGGAATGGGTTCCCCTCCGGGGGGGGGGGGGTGCTGGTTCTGATCCGGCCCCTGGTCTTTAGCCTCCAGCGAGAGCTGCCCCGAGCGCCAAGAGATGACTCCGCACCCTGGGTCCGTCTCCCTCATCCCCATCTCTGTCCTTCCAGCTGCGAGATCGCCTGTATTGATGGCTCTGAGGGGCTCCGCTGCCCGGCTCACTGCCCCTGCCAGAACGACGGCATCTGCTCCTCCGCGAACGCCACCCAGTGTTCGTGCCCTCCGGGATGGATGGTACGTATGAGGGCCCAAGCTCGGGCCCAGCCCGCCTCTGGAGAGCAAAGGGTCAGGTCGGGACAAGCTGCGGGTACAGGGGTCCTGCCTCCTTTGGTTTCGAATCCTCCCCGATCACTGCCCCCCCGTGCCCCATGGGACCCCACCGGCCTTCACCTAGCCCCATGCATCGCTGTGGGGCCATGCCGCCTCTGCGACCCTCCTGCCACCAGGCAGTCTCCGAATGAGCCGCCCCTGGCAGCGTGCTGGAGCCCTGTTCTCCATTCAGCCCCCCCGGGCTGGGAGACGCCCCAGCAGAAACCAGGGCTAGAAATGGGCTCGGACCCTTTGCTGCGGGGGTTCCTGCTCACAGGCTGCTGTAGCCGCATTCAGGTGGGGGGGCGGGGATTGGCGGGGGGTGTATGCCCCTGATAAGTCTCCCTGGGGTCAGGGGGGGCCCTTTTCCTGCTCTCTGGCTTACCCGCCAGGGGCATTTCCCTGACATTGCTGTTCCGTTGTCTGCAGGGCACCATCTGCTCCATTCCGTGCCCACAGGGGTGGCACGGCGTGGACTGCAAGGAGGAGTGCCACTGCCACAACAACGGGTTGTGTGACCCAGACACCGGGCACTGCCAGTGCACTCCGGGCTACACCGGGGAGCGGTGAGTAGGGTCTGGCCGAGTGATTCCCTGCACCATCGGGGTGGGGGCGGGGTACTGGCCGGCGGCGTGAGATCTGAGCCAGACGCACGTCCGCACCGTGGGAAGAACTGTCGTGAACGGCATGGCTTACAGGGAGAGGCCTCAATCCATAAAGCCTAGCTAGAAACCTGTCGTGGTCTCTGCTGATTGCCTTGCTCACCTCAAGTTGCCTCTCTGTGACACACACACACACACACACACACACACACACACACACACACACACACGTTCTCAGAGTTTGTCTATGCCGGGGAGTTAATCTGGATTAAATTAAGGTGGGAATTTAGAGCACAATAGCTATTCTGGAGTAGCTCCCTTGTTGGACAATATCCTTCTGGATTAAGGGTAGAGCTGCTTGGAAAATTGATCTTTTTCATCCCATAAAATACTTCAAGATTTTTTTAGAATAAAGTATCTGAAATGGGGACAAAAAGCCAACATTTTGAAATTTTTCACAAAACGAAATTCAACACAAAAACATTGATCTTTTTTATTTTTTGTATAAAACTAATAAAGTATCTTTGGGCATGAACGGTAGTTTCAAAATAAAAAGTTGGAGCTTTCCATTCCGAAAATGTCAAAACAGGATGCTTCAATCTTTTCAAAATCACTTACTCCAATTCTTCCCCCTCTCGCCCCAACCAAAAGCTTTTCTGAGTCACAATTTTGGCCTCACTCTCACATGCTCTGTGCTCGAATTACAGGACAACTTTGTGGGAGGGAATGGGCCTCTTACCCCTTGTAGGGGCGACTTCACTTCTGTTTTATAGCTCCTGATGTCTGACTACTCTTTAAATTTGAGCACAGGGCTTGACATTCAGCCCTTACGTTTCTCCCATAACCTTAATACATGCTCCCCTCTGTCCCTGTCCCGTGCAGCCTCTCTCAGGGACACCTGCAGCCTTTCAAACACACACCTGCACCAAGGCTGGGTCCCTCACACCCTTCTGTACCAACCAGCCATGCACCAACTCATAGACTCCCACGCTCGTGCTAACACGGGCGGGTGGGGTGAGTTACTAGCCGCAGTGCGTACAATCGTAGCACTTCTCATTGCTAGAAGCAATGTGGACAAACAATTTGTGCACTGGATTGCCACTAAGGACACCTGCCCCCTCCTCAGTTACACCAAGGCCGTTTGGTGTGGCTCTGCCAGTGCACAGGGGCCATAAAATGCATGTCACTGAATTTTCCCCTCTTCAAGGCTGTTTTGTGCTGTTAGAGTGGTGTAAAGGGCCTTAATGAGAATGAGGCTTCTGGCATCTAGCCCCAGCTCTGCCACAGGGCTTGGGCACATCCCCACCCCCTCAGTGCCTCAGTTTCCCCTCCCACTCCTTGTCCTGTCTATTTCCATTGGAAGCTCTTTGGGGCAGGGACTGTCTCTTGCTATGTGTCCATACAGTGCTTAGGCTCTAGTAATGCCCACGATTGCACCGTAATGCACAATAGAAAGGCCCCTTGCTACCGTAATCCATGCTGATACTATCCAATCAAGGCACTGAGTGCCGGGTTATGCTGATTTCTGGCTGGCTTACAGCACAGGCCAGCAGGGGGAACCCCAATGAAACACTGGAATCAGGGATGAGCTCACCAGCTGTGCGGCAGGGAAGTAAATAGCAGCTGGGCCAGGGCTAGGAGGGAAATCAGTCGGAGTTTTCCAAATGGAAAAGGAAGCAGCCAGCAGAAGGAAATGAGTTTTCCCTGGCTTCTGGGAGGGTGTCACAAACAATGGAGAGGAAAAAATAAGTCCACACTCCAACATGAAGAACAAGCACTACAGGCAACCCAGTGAAGTGTTGTGGTGGTGGTGAAGTGAAAGACGCCGGGTGGTCTAGGGGGAAGATGAGGGCAAGGGAGAGTTCTGTTCCTGGTCCCAAGCAGGGAGTGGGGTCTATTAGTTAGAGCTGGGGGAACTGAAGTAAGGACTCTGGTTGGAGTCTCACTTTTGGAAGGGGAGGGTGGTCTAGTGGTTAGAATAGGCAGGACAGCTGGGCTCTATTCCCTGCTCCGCAAAGGAGTGGGGTCTAGTGGTCAGAGCCAGGACTCTGCTGTAGATTTAACCCTGGGCGAATCACTCCGTGCCTCAGCTTCTGCGTTTTTAAAACGGGGGCGACAACCTTTGGTGAAGGCTTGGAGCTCCTCCGCTGCGCCGCGTTCTAGGAAGGCCACGTTGTCGTGGCCCAGATAAGCAGCCAGACTGCACCGCAGGCTTGCCGTGGGGAGATTTTGGCCCCGTGCGAGCCCCTCAGGTGGACACGCTGGCCCCATGCGAGCCAGGGTTTACACGGGTGCAGCTCGCTTGCACGAGGCACATGCACGGATGTAGCGGCCCTGGTGCACGCGCCCCGGTGCAGGCGTGGCCCCTGGGGGTTAAATCCAGGCTCGGAGCCATGAGACGCAGCAGTCCCTGACCACCCCGTGACCTCTGCAGCTGAACTTCCCACCTGCGGACAGTCCACCCTCCATGCTTTTGTGTCGGCTGCAGCTCCCCCGCCTCTGTCTGCCCCGCTCAGGGACCTGGAGCTTCGCTGGCTCCTTCCCAAGCTCCATTCGCTTCCCTGCTCTCTGGGCCTCTCTGCGCCAGGCCACCTGAAAGGCTATGCAGGGGTGACTTCCCCTGGTGCCCCCCTCCCGAAGGCCGATAGGGGAATAGCAGCTTTATGCGGAGGGCCACATGCTGCGAACGCCCTGCTGAGCAACGGGCGGGGGGAGTCCTCAGCGTTTCCCAGGGTGTTGCATGTAATGAGCGTGGCGGCCTCAGTCCACAGGGGACAGCTGGACCGAGCTGTGGCTGTCGCGGGTGAGATACAAGGCTGCCCAGGTTCAGCTACCCCGTCTATTCACCATGGGGGCATGTCACCCCCCTGTCCCCCCCACCCCCCCGCTTATCCTTTCTCCCCTCTAACACGCTGCCTGGTCCCGGTCCCGGTCTGAACAGGTGCCGGGAGGAGTGCCCCATCGGCAGGTACGGCCAGAACTGCGCCGAGGCCTGTGACTGCACCAACGGGGGCCGCTGCTTCCACATCAACGGGGCCTGCCTCTGCGAGGCCGGCTTCCTCGGCAGCCGCTGCGAGGAGCGCAAGTGTCTGGACGACCTCTACGGCCTGACCTGCCAGCTGCCCTGCCTCTGCAGCCCCCAGCACAGCCAAAGGTAGGGGCTCGGCCGCTGCACCATGGCCCCCTTCCCCGGCGGCGGTGGGAGTCTGGAGTGCACCAGCACGTTAGGGGTTAATAGTGCACAGGTGAAGGGGAGGAGGGGGAAACACCTGTCCTATTTCCAGCCCTTTGGGTCTGCTACCCTCTGCCGGGAATAACCTGGCACCGCCCTTCCTATCCGCCGGGGAGGCATATGATTCCCATTAGCCGGAGCGGCTGGCTGGGGAATCACCCGGGGTATCAAGGCTCCGGGGGCGAAGGCCCAGATCCAGAAGCCGCATGCGCTACCTTGGGACACCTGTGGCCCCGTGGGGCAGGGGCCACCCTGCTGCTGCTCTCAGATCATGTGGGGCACGAAGTCGCCCCAGCTGCTCTGCGGGGGGACGCTCTGATTGGCGTGTCTCTCGGCCGGTGCCCAGCTGCCATCCCATGACCGGAGAATGTACCTGCAAACCGGGCTGGGCGGGACTGCACTGCAACGAGACCTGCCCCCACGGCTACCACGGGGCCAACTGCCAGGAGCCCTGCCTCTGCCTGAACGGGGGCACGTGTGACAGCGCCACGGGGCTCTGCCACTGCGCTCCGGGATACACGGTGAGTCGGGGGGCCCGGTCTGTGGAGATGCTGTGCAGCGAGGCAGGTGGTGACCAGGGAATTCGAGGGGTTGGAGGGAGAGAGTGGGCTAGTGGTTAGAGCATAGGACCGGTGTCAGGACTCCTGTGCTCTATTCCTGCCTCTGGGAGGGGAGGCGGGTCCAGGGGTTAGATTCGGGGTAACTGTGAGGCTGAGACGGCTTGGCTTTGCAGGAACACGAAGTATTGCAGCCACACGCCTCCGGGTTGGAGGTTCAGGGCCACCCCAGGTCAGCAGACAGCGAGTAACGCCCCCCCCCCCCCGGCCGCCCTTGTGTGTTTGCAGGGAGAGCACTGCTCAGACCGCTGCCCCGCCGACACCTACGGGCTGAACTGCTCCATGCGCTGCACTTGCAAGAACGCCTTTGCCTGCTCCCCCGTTGATGGCACCTGCGTCTGCAAGGAAGGTGGGGTGCAGGCGGGCGCCCTTGGGACGGCTCACTGCAGGGGCGGCAATGCCCCTCGCTCGTCCCCACCCCGCGGGCTCTAGCTAGCCCCCAGGCAGGGCTAGGGTGGGGGCGTCGGACAGTTCCCCGCAGGGGCTTTGGGAGCCCTTTCAGGTTCAGTCCGGAAAGGCCTGGTGAATATCCCTCTCTGCCCCAGCTCCCTGGGCCCCCAGGCTCTGCAGTGTGGGCAGGGGCGGGCTGGAACCAACTCAGGTCCCCCCCGTCCCCCTCCGGCTCAGCGCTCGCCGTGAGCACTCCCCAGGCTCAGGGTCTCTTGCGTCGGGCTGGACGTCCCATGCCAGTCCATGAACCCCAGAGATGCCCCTGGAGTCACGGCAGCCAGCCACAACGTGGGGCGCCCCGAGGTGAGTCGTGCCGGGGCCCCTCGGGCGGGGGCGTGCTGGAGCCGTGGCTGAGAACAGGCTCCTTCCAGGGACCCGCTGAAAGTTTCCCTCCCCTCCAGTACCCAGACACGTCTCACGATGGGACGGGAGAGCAAACATACACGTAGGGGTTGTAAACAGGGCACAGCATAGCATGCATACAGCCCTGCTTCTCCACCTGTTGAACTTCCTGTACTTCCACGCCCTCCGATCCCACTTGCCGACCTCTCCGCCCCTCCCTTCCCCTCGGCAGGTTGGCACGGAGGGGATTGTTCCAGCCCCTGCCTCGCGGGCACCTGGGGCTCCGGGTGCAACGAGACCTGCCGGTGTGCCAACGGCGCGGCCTGCAGCCCCGTCAGCGGGGCGTGCTCCTGTCCTGCTGGCTGGCGCGGCCCCCGCTGCGAGGAACCGTGCGCAGTAAGTTCCCAACCCCCCTTGGACCAGCCGCTTCCCGCTCCCGGGGGTCTGCACTCTGTAAGGCCGTGGAAGGCCGTCCTGCTCCTCTCAGATGTCATTTAAGGGCCCGATCCTTTCCCTGAAACCCATTTCCAGGGTCCTTGCCTCAAGTCCTCGGCCACCCCCGCCACGCACACTGTGCAGAGCGAAGCCCAGCCGGCGGCAGGCAAGGTGGACCCAGATGTTTGCTGGGTGCCTCTGACGGGCCCGTGGCCCATTCGGTGCCCAGGGCTAGCTGGGAGCTCGGCTGTCAGTGATTGTCCCACTGGACAGAGTCATCGGCTTGTGTCCTGGGCTAGCGAATTGACTGGGGAAGTCACTTGCTGGCCCAGCCTGGGACTCGGGTTGGGACATTTAATGGCAAGCGGCCGGGGGGGCGGGGAGGGGGTCTGTATGGGATGGGGGGTGCTGGATTACACCAGTGAATTTGTGGGGCAGAGAGGGAAGAGGTTAGACCACATGCACTGGCAGGGTGGAGGTGGGGTGAGACAAGGGTGGGGTGGGGTTAGACCCAGGCACCGACAGGACCGGGGAGCGGGGAGCCTCTAGATTAAAATCAGACCCTGCTCCCCCCCATCCCATCCCATGGCCTCTGACTCCGGCTGCGTTCCTTTCGCTCACAGCGCGGCACCTACGGCCCCGGCTGCAGCCGTCAATGCGACTGCAGCCACGCGGACGGCTGCGCCCCCAGCACGGGACAGTGCCACTGCCTGCCGGGATGGACAGGTGAGTGAGGGGCTGGGTGGGAGGCAGGATGCAAGGATCCGGGGAGGCCACGGGAGGACGCGGACTCTGGCCGTAACTGCCGGCCCCTCCTCAGTTCCAGAGGCAGCCGTGGAGTCCCTGAGCATCCCTGCCAGCTCAAGGCACAGCTCTCATGGGCCTTGGCAGGGTCAGGGAAGGAAGGAGGCGGTCCTCTTCTGGGCTCCACCCACAACATAAGCCCCGCCCCCTGGCAGGGAAGTGTGCAGCTTTCGGGGATATAACAGCCCGAGGTCTCCAGGCTCCCTAGGCGTGGGCTGGACTCAGCGGGGCACCACCTAGGCCGAGGGCAAAATCAAGGGATGGTACTTGGCCAGACACTGCCCACACGTGGCGCCCAGGCGAACCGGACCGGTGCCAACCCGTGGCCCTCCCGCTCCATTCTGAGCAAGGCACGAAATAGCAAGTGGCCTTGATCTGGAAAGGGTCCTCCCGGGACCCCTGCGATAACCCCTCCCCGAGGCGATGGAGGCGACTCGGTTTCCCCATCTGTAAAGTGTGGATTGGGACGCTGGCGTCCCTGACAGCCTGGGGTGCGAGACACTTTATTCCTCCAGGGGGAGGTGACTGAGTGGGCACCGTGACCCATTTGCCTTGCGGGGGCCCCCCCAGCTGCATGGGGAAGAGGGGTCTCCCCCTAAGAGAACTCCCTGTTTCTCTCCTTGGCTCCCCAGGGCCCCGCTGTGAGCTGGTGTGTGACGACGGCTTCTGGGGACGGAACTGCAGCCAGTCCTGTGACTGCAAGAACGGAGCCGCCTGCTCCCCAGAGGATGGGAGCTGCAGCTGCGTGCCCGGGTACCGCGGCCACACCTGCCAGCACCGTAAGTGCCATGGCAACTGAGGAGGATGCTCGGAGCCATCGGGCCGGGGGGAGGAGAGGAGGTGCTGCTCCCAGATTTCCCAGCCCTGGGGAAGCTGGGGAGGTCTGGCTTTGTCCTTCCCACACTGCTGAATGAGGGTACAAGACTTGTCCTGGCAGGGCGAGCTCCCGGCTCCTCCCACCGTGGCAGATCACCCCGTCCAGGATGCCAGCCAGCCTCCCGCTCTGCCGGAGCAGACCAAACTCCGCTGCAAAGAGCCCATGTGTGACTGGCTCACAAACTGGCCCTGGCGTCCGTTCTCCTTTCTGCCTCCCCTGCCAAGGGCTGGTTTGGGTGCACCGGGTGGGGTCGGAGGCCACTTCATGGACCACCTCAGGCTCCCGGTGGAGTTGGCAAGAGGCACATGGGTTCGGGGAGAAGGATGAGGGTAGGGGGCAAACCCCCATCCCTGCTTCCCTGTGGGAATGAGAAATCCACATGGGGAACACACCAGCCCATGGTTTGTCTGTGACCCGGGGGCAGCAGGGAGTGGTGTCTCTCTGGGCCCGCATGGGGCCTCCCTGCTGAGGTTGCCCACACACGGGGCCGGTCAGCGCTGATTGTGGTGGTGGCTTTGCCCCGCCCCACCAGAATCTGGGCTGAGACCCAGCAAACTTGTTTCACACAAGCAGCTATCGAATGGGACTAGGTTATGGAAGGTATGTCACCTTGGGCCTCCCCACCCCCACGTTTCTTCTTCCCCCGCCACAGCCTGCCAGCCCGGGCGCCACGGCAAGAAGTGCGCGATGCCTTGCCGATGCTCCAACCACTCCACCTGCAACCCCGTGGACGGCTCCTGCGACTGCTTCCCTGGCTGGACGGGCAGCGACTGCTCGCAGCGTGAGTCGCGTCCACTGCTGGGCGCGTCCCAGCTCACGGGCAGGGCAGGGCAACGGGGAATACGTTGCAGGGGGTCGGCGCTTTTAGGGGCAATAAGGAATCCAGGCCCAACAGGCTCCCCAGGACTATGAATTGGAGGACCTGTGGGCTCGGTCAGCCCCCCAAACACAGGACTCTGCCACTCGAGCTAAAGGAGATCTCCTTCAGCCGGCAGCAGAAGTAGGACTCTTATCCTCTCTGTGGGCAGCCACCAGAGGCTGAGGGGCTCTCTCACACACTCAGTAGCGCCTCAAGGAGGAGGCCAGGGAGAGCAGCTTCTAAGGCTGGGTGCATGGTGGGACTGACGGACGTCTCCTCTCCTCCGCAGCCTGCCCGCCCGGCACGTGGGGAGAGGCCTGCGGCCACGCCTGCCGGTGTCTGAACGAAGGCCTATGCAACGCCGTGGACGGGACCTGCTCTTGTCCGGCCGGCTTGACCGGCCGATACTGTTCAGAAGGTACCGTCTGTGCCGGGGCGAGGCCCTGGGCATCACGTGTCCCCCCGGCAGACCTCATCCACTTGTTTTCTTCTCCGTAGGCTGTCCCCTGGGGAGCTACGGGCAGAACTGCGCCCGGTCGTGCCAGTGCCGGAACAAAGCTCAGTGCCACGCGGCTACCGGGCTGTGTCTGTGCCCCGCTGGATACACTGGCACCTCCTGTGAAACCGGTGAGCCTCAGGGTCGGCCCTGGCAGAGCAGGGGATGCTCCGGGGAATGCATAGGGCTGATTCCGACACCCGCCGGGGTGCCAGCTGCAGTGCCCACTGGTGGCAAAGGGGAGCACTGCGCCCGCCCAGGATTTTGGGGAGGGTCTTGTGGGAAGCAGTTTTCCACCCAAAAAAAACATTTTGCGGGGGGACAGAGTGGGGGGTTAAAATGGAAGTTTCCCTGGAGAATGTCCAAGGTGGGTTAAAATGTTTGTGTTTTTTTGTTGGAAAAACAGAAATCCAGAAAACAAACTAACCCGGGTTTGGACAAAACAACCCCCTGAAATGTTGGCCGAAAACCTGAACGTTTTTACACACACACAATATTTTGACTCCAACATGTTTTTGTTCCAGCAAAACATTTTGATGAACAAACAAACATTTCCCAGCCCATTCTAAGCTGGGGTTATATGGACCATGGGTCTCCTCCAGCAGGTGGGGTATGGAGCTATAGGGACACTGCTCTGCGGGGCAGGAGGTGGCCAGTCCCCTGGCCGGTGTGATCTGCCAGGGAGGGAGGCGGAGGTCTTGCATCCTCCTTTATCAGCATCCTGCATCGATATGGCCGCCCCAAGCTGGGGCTCGGGCCTGACGCTCCAAGCTGCTACCTGGGACCGGCCTTCCCTTTCCTCTCACCCAGAATGTCTCGCGTCCAAGCCCCTGCCTGCCAGCCCCCTTTGCCTCATGGATTCTAACCTTGGCCCCTATCCGCCCCAGCAGAGCGTCCCCCCGGCACCTTTGGACCCAAGTGCCTCTACAACGCCACCTGCCACTACGTGTCCGGTGTGAGAAATGAGACCGCGCAGGGGCTGGGAGCCGGGACTCCTGGGTTCTATCCCCAGCTCCGGGAGAGCAGTGGGGCTAGTGGGTCAGAGGAGGGGGAGCTGGGAGCCAGGACTCCTGGGTTCTATGTCCAGCTAACGATTGCTACTCTCCTCCGGGCGTGCAGTGAATCCCGAGCACCCCTTCAGCATGGTGCCAGCTGTGCCGGCGGGGTACAGCTCCCTGGGGGCGGTCATTGGCATCGTGGTCCTGGTGATCCTGCTGCTGGCGTTGCTGGTGCTCTTCATGTACTACCGGCACCGGCAGAAGGGCAAAGAGAACAGGCACCTGGCCGTGGCCTACACCACGGGGCGGACAGACAGCTCGGAGTACGCCGTGCCAGGTGAGGGGGCCTTCGTGCGGACCTCAGCGGCAGGAGGCTGGATCTGACGCCACCGAAGGCAGAGGAAGGAGACCGTGCTGCTCCATCGAGGTGGTGCCGGGGGGAGTGCACAAGGCCAGCAGTTCGGCACGGACGCTTTGCACGCTCACTGCGCACTGGTGGAAATGCCTGCACGAGGGAAAGGGAGAATCAAGGCCTCTTCCCAGCTCAGGGAGGGGGTGGGGTGTAGCATCAGGGTTGAGGCTGGACTCCTGGTCCTGTCCCCAGCTCCAGGAGGGGAGTGGGGTCTAGTGGTTAGAACAGAGCGCCCCTCACTGACTCACCCGGCCCCCTCACTCTGTGCTGGGACATCGGGGTCAGCCCAGACGCCAGCGCGGGTGATCTCTCTCAGTCACCCCCACTAGCACGGCACCTCCTGGGACACAGGTCACCCAGCCCAATCTCTGCAGCACGGGGGAGATCCGGAAAGTCTCCCACGCGGGGACTGATCCTAGCCTCCCTAGACTTAGCAGGTGGAGAGGCCCGTGGTGCCGCAGAGCCCCTGGGGAGAGCTAGACAGGATATTTGACAGGACATCCCGAGTCTTTGGATTCACTCGGTTGTCCGTCCGTCTCTCTGTCTGACCAGATGTCCCGCCTAGCTACACCCACTACTACTCGAATCCCAGCTACCACACCCTGTCGCAGTGCACGCCGGCCTCCCCCGTCCCCAACAGCCCGGACAGGGCGAGCTCCCTCAAGGTACGTGCCAGTTCCGGTCGGTTTGCTGCACATCAGGCCCGAGCCTGAACCCCAGAGGTGTCCAGAAAGTGAGGGGGTGATAACGGGCGATAAGGGATAAGAACCTCTTTTTTTTCTCAGCGCTGCGTCTTTGGAACCCGTGGGTCAAATGACCCCAAATTTGCACCACCCGCCCCGCCGCAGGACACCACGAGGCCTGGCAGTTTTCACGGCGATCCGGATCTGCGTGTGGGTTTTAGAGTACGGTGAAACATCAGCTCTTCATGCGGGAGCTAGTCTCGACCGTGACTCTCGTTTGGCCAGGGCCACCCCGGAAGGGGCTCTGCCTGGACACAGACAGACCCTGTGGTTCCCTAAATCGCAGCCTGGCACAGAGGCCGTTGACCGCGTTGCCCTGCCGTCTCTGGCAGGCAGGAGCCTGTTGGCAGGGGGCGGTTGGACTTTGCTGATTTTTGCCCCTTATTTTGGCCGCAGATGCCCTGCAACCAGCTGTTCGCCAGCGTCAAGAACGCAGAGAGGGAGCGGCACGGGGCCTGCGGGCCCGACTGCAATGCCTCGCTGCCGGCCGACTGGAAGCACCACGGGGCGCTCAATCCCCGGGCGCGGGGTAAGGGGGAGGGACGGCTCACCCGCTCGGAGCTGGGCGTGGCAGGGCTCCGCGACACAGCTCCCTCGCCAGGACGGGTTGTGCTTTAGGAGACGGTGTGGGGAGAGGAAGTGGGGTCTAGTGGTTAGAGCGGGGTGAGGCTGCGAGTTCTATTCCCGACACTGGAAGGTGAGCGACGTCGAGTAGTTACAGAAGGAGATGGGGAGCTCCGGACTCCTGGGTTCTATGCCCATCTCTGGGAGGGGAGTGAGCCCTCTGGATTAAAACTGGGGTTCCTGGGTCGTCCCCGCTTCTCACCGGCCTCACCCCGTCTCTGGGTGGGGACGGTGTGGGAGGACGCAGTCCCGCGGACCCCGGCCTCTCTAAGGCAGCCCCCCTGGTGGCTAAGGGAGGCAGCAGGGGCTGGGGAGCCAGAGGGAACCACGGGGTCTGTCTGTCTGTCCAGCAGTCTCACGTGGTCTCCTTCCGTTCACAGGGGGGGGCCACATGGACCGCAGCTACAGCTACAGCAACAGCCTGGGGAAGTACTACAGCAACGGTGAGCATGGCTACGTGCAGGGGCGGGGAGAGGGGGCGCAGTCGTCTCCCCCAGATGCACGTGGCCTCGATGGCCTGGGAGGGGCTGCGGAGGGAGGAACCGCATGGCCCTCACCCCTCCTCGCTCCCTGAGGGTGCGAGGGGAGACGGAGAAGGAGGTGGGGAAACGAAGCTGGGAGGCCATGGGGGAAAGCCCCACATCCTGCCATGCTGACCCCAGGTCACAGTGCTGCCCTAGGGGTCGCTGCGCTGTAGGGAGTGAGGTGGGGGGCTCAGTAGGGGAAGCGCTTCTCCCCCACAGCCCCCCAAGTCACAGCTGACCCTGCCGCCTGAGCGTGCTGTTCTGGGAGAGGCTTTGTGTTTATGGGGCAATTGGACTGGCCAAAAGGGGGAGCTGCTGCGGGGCCCACTCCCCAGGGCTTGGGGTGTGTCTAGTTTCCCATCACCCAACCCCCTTCCTGTACTCACCCGCCCTCCCTGTGCCATCCTTCCGTCCACCCTCCAGACTACATCAGGGAGGAGGCCCTGCGCACCAGCAACAGCTCCCTGAACAGCGAGAACCCCTACGCCACCATCAAGGATCTGCCCATGCTCATGGCCAAGCCCTCGGAGGGCAGCTACATGGAGATGAAGTCCCCCGTCAAGCGGGAAATGTCCTACGCTGAAATCATGCTCTGCGAGCAGTTGGCCCCCGGCTCCGGGGCAGAAGGTAGAGTCTGGCACCGCAACGGGTGGCGGCTGTCCTGGAGCAGTGGGACCTCTCCAGTCCTGTTGGCTTTGCAGTGAAGCCAGTGACCTAATGGCACAGGGGAGGATGTGACATGTCACTTGCGGGTGCTGGTCGGCCGCCAGGCTTTGCATTTCAGAGGCCAGCTCGACCAGGATCGGGGCCCCATCGTGCCGGGTGCTGCACGGGCCCCGACCGAGTGAGAGTCAGTCCCTGCCCCTAAGAGCTCACAGTTTAAAATAGGTGCAGCATGGGAAGGAAGGGTCATTACCTGTCTGGGCCTTAGCTTCCCCATCTGTAAAATGAGGATAAAGTGAGTGGGCCAGTAGCAAAGTTGGGAATCGATCCCTCATCTCTCACGTCCTCACCTGGTTGCTTCCTTAACCACACGTCCCTCCTGGCCCACTTTCACAGGCGCCTTTGGTAATTCCCTTATCTTTCCCTCTTCTCCTCCCTCTAGAGAGTTGCCCCCTGGGGGCAGAAGGCGTGTCTCCAGCAGCCCCCGGCGTCCTCCCCAACCACTACGACTCCCCCAAGAACAGCCACATCCCCAGCCACTACGACATGCCACCGGTCCGGCACTACCCCCCATCCCCGCCACTCCGTAGGCAGGACCGGTGAGGAGCCACGGGGCGCTGTCTCTCGCCGTCCGTCCACCCGCCCCCTCCTGCCTCTGTCGGCCCTTCCCAAGGAAAGGTGGAGGACTGGCTCCGAATCTCAGCGGGAGGAGAGCCGCACTCTGGCGGAAGCCGTGGGGCCAGGTGGGAGCATGGCTGGCCATTTACAGAGCCCCCTGGATTCAGCCAGAGCCACTTTCTCGTCACTAGCCCAGCTTTGTACAATGCACCAGCCACTGCCACCACTATGGACTAGGAAGGGGGCGGAATGGACCCCTTGGCCCTGCTGCAGTTTACACCAGCCACCTGGGGCTGAATACGGCTCATCCGGATCCTGGGCCTCCCACATTCTGCAGGGATATGGGTCTCGGTGGGGTGGTGTTGAAATGGAGACGTTCCAAAACCCTGTTGCTTCTGCCACAGCTGTGACACCCCGCCCTATTCGCGCCCCGTCGGCATTTGTCTTCAGGGTGGGGTCCGCAGGTCCGTTCTTCTGCCCTGAAGGGAGGACTGACCCGCAGGAGAAGGCTTGCTCCTTGTTGCTGGGACGCACAACGGCACGTTCCTTTAAGCCCCCCCAAGAGACTGATGACCCAGCGGGGCAGCTACAGACGCTGGAACGCAGCGTAGGGGAAAGGGCTCCCTTCCGATACGCCGAGACCAGCCCTGCTGCTTCACAGCCCCACGCTCCCAGAAGAGGCATGGCTGCCAAGTGCGATGTCACTCAATTCTGCCTGATTTCATCCTCAGCCCCACTGGGGATGGGCCCCTAGAGGATATTTGCACTGTGGGGGGAAGCTGGTCGCACTGAATTCAAGCTTTCCCCCCGTTCAGCCCCCACACTCGTGGTCCCCTCTGGGAAGCCACTGACAAGCTTCAGAGCATCCTTGCCCTGCGCTGCGCAATATACTGGCTTAACAAGTGCGAGTGTCTCCCCCTAGTGGCTGGCCTTAGCAGCTGTAACAGCCCACTACTCACGTGAAGCAAGGGGAGCTCCTCTGTGGCTCATGTGGGAGGGCCGGCGCTGAGTCCCTGGGTTTGATCTCCAGCCTGGGTGGCTGTCTCTCTGCATGCCGCCGTCTTGGTTTATTATGTCCGCGGGAGGGCAGGCTAGACCAGCAGGCTGAACTTGTCCAGCACAGGCCTAAGGGCCATGGCTTGGTTTCCTTCCCTTCCTGCTCTGGGGGGAGCTGGGATCTGTTTTCCGGTTCATGCAGCTCCAATGGGCATGTAAATAAAGATGGTTTTGTTGTTTTTAAAGGCGCAGCTGTTTGGTTTTAGGCCCAGCATGCACCCAGTTGCTGGCACCAGTGCGGTGGTGAGGTTAAATGGGATCTGGGGGTGAGAAAAGACTGTGGACTCGCAAACGTCACTCTTTGGAGAGGAGGGGATGCTCTGAGGGAAGGGGGATTATTTTGATTCCAGTAACAACTAGAGGCCTTCACCAAACATGGGGGGTCCCTTGTGCTAGGTGCTGTACACACAGAGTAAGAGATGGTCCCTGCCCTGAAGAGCTGACACTCTAGGTAGACAAAGAAAAGAGTGTTATCCACATTGCACAAATGGGGAAACCAAGGCACCCAACAGCGAAGTAGCTTACTGCAGATCACACATAGGGTTAGTAGCGGTGCCAGGAATAGAGCCCGGATCACCTGAGTCCGCATACAGGGCTTTAACCACAAGCCCATCCCGGGAATGTGGGGAAACAGCACGGCTGGGCAGGGGAGGTAGGATATACGTTCTTCACTCTGGTGACTTCACTGCCTCTGGCTCCTGCACTAAGAATAATGCTGATCTTTAAAGTGCTAAAAAGGAGACAGTCTTGCCCAGGGGGTAGAACAGAGAACCAGGACTCCCAGGGGTCTGCTCCCAGCCCTGCCACTGACTTGATCTGTGATTTTGGCTGAGTTGCTCCAGGGCTCTGTGCCTCAGTTTCCCCATCTGTAAAAATGGTGCTAAGGGCGATGCTGACTGAGAGCTTTGAAGGGAGTTGTCCAAGGCAAGGCTCCCCCCCTGCGCGCGCGCACACACACACACAATTGCAATCCACACTGGATTTCTTACTAGTTGGGGGGGAGGGCTGTTAAACCTTCCTAGAAAACGGGGTGAAATTTACCCTTTCCTCTGTCTATAGAAGGGCAAAACACTGCTACCATGCAGCCCACCCTCCCACTCATGGTTACAAACGCTGATGCTTTCCACATACAGAAGAGAGCATTACACAATGAACCAGCACGTTTCCCACAAACAGGAAATCGCTGGAGACGCCAGAGCAAGGCAATGGATTTGAGACTAAGGGCGTGAATTAGACCAAAGCCGTCGTCGCTGCGTCTCGACAAATGTAAACAGTCTTCAATTATTCTCCCCCGGCCCGCCTTTGAAAAACACACACACGCAACCCTAGACTTGTGTAGCAGTGCTGTGGACGGCTGCATGTTGCACCCCCCCAGAGCTAGCTGCATTTCGCTGCTGGCTGCGGGAGCGCGGTGCTGCTGCACGGCGGCCGTGCTTCGTTCCCGAGGTGGCTGTGTTTCAGCGGCGGGGGCAAGCAATGGGGCGATACACAATCTGTGGGCCGAGGTGCTGTACGTAGCCGTGTGCCATGCGGTGAGGTGTGAAGGGCCGGGACCGCAGCGACGGTGTGGCCAAGCAGCGCCGCGGCGGCCCACGCGGCTCGCTGTTAGGCCATTTCCGTGGCACGCCGGCCAGGCTGTTGGCCTTAGGGCCATGGGCCTGCGAGGCTCCCGCAGCAGCCAGGTGTGGGGCAGCGAGGGGATGGCGCGGCACAGCGGCGCTGGCCGCCCCCACCCGGTGTCGGTGCCCGAACCACCTCGGGCGAGGCGGGCCCAGCAACCCGGGCCGCGGCGCTTCGGGGCCGTGAGCGGGCGGGGCGCAGGGCGGGTGGGCCCATGGCGGGCACGGAGCGACGCGCCACTCGAACCCAGGCCCCGGGGCGGGCGTGGAGGGACGGGGGGGGCAAGGGCGCGGCCAAGGGATTCAGGCACCGCAGCCCAGGGGCGTGAGGCGCCGCTTGGCGAGGCCGGGCCTGCAAGCAGGGTGGGGGGGGGGAATGGCCACGATTCTGGGCCCTCGCCCCGACCTCCCCGGCCCGTGTGGGGGGCCCGGGGCCGGCTCTGTGACCCCCCCACACGGTCCCTGGGGCGCTGACCCCGCCCCACCCCGCTGTCAGGGGGAGGGACCCGTTGCCATGGGAACAGCGCTCCCCCCACACGGTCACAGGGCCCCTCGGGGAGGGGGGGTCACCCCCCCCCGGCAGGCCGTATTGCCCATGGTGACCCCCCCCGCCCGTTGCCATGACAACGGTGACGCCCCACTCTGGTGGCGGTTGGCGCAGGGAGCCCGGCCCCGCCCCCTCCGGCCCGCGTTGCCATGGTGACACGCGCCGGGCCGCCACTCGGGGACCCGCCGCCCCGGCGCAGGTGGG
>ML675647.1:6371740-6427483 GCA_007922155.1 Mesoclemmys tuberculata
GACCCCAACCAGGGACCCAAAACGCTGCCCCCCCCCCACCAGAGACGCCGCTGCCACCCCCACACCCCGCCAGGGACCCCCTCCCAGCAACGCGCTCCCTGTAGCTCTGGATGCAGGTGCCCGGGCCATGCCTGCTGGCCGTGTGCCCCTGGCTGTGGGGTGGGGCTCCCCCCGGGAGCAAAGGATTTTCGGCGCACAGATAGACGTGGGGGGGGGTAAACCCCAACCCCACTGGCGCGAAAGGCCAGCGCGCTCGGCTCTGGCAGCGTTACCCGCAGAGCCCATCTCGTCTGCCCCCAGTGCCCTGCCGAGCGGGAGGATGGGGAAGAAAGGGGACCGAGGGGCCAAGGACAAGTTGGCCGGCGTGAGCCTGGAGGAGGAAGGAAAGAACGCAGCTAAGAGGCCCGACCAACATGGCGAAGGTGGGACTCGCTTTGTCCCCTGGCAAGGACTCCCCCGGGGGGTTTAGGCGCGCAGGCAGTGGCCTTTGTTCATGTGTCTACCCGGGCGCTGCGTTCGTTTGGAAAAATCTGGTCCTCAGTGGGGGCGCCCAGCACGTGACGCTCTGGCGTTGGCCCTGACCCCCACAAAGACCTATGTGCATGGATGTGTCCCCCATGTCCCCCCCCTTGCAGTTTAAATTGGCTGTGGGATGCTTCACCTCCTGGCCTGAACTGTTGTGGCGTTGCTGTGTGCTGTTAAAACACGGCTGTGCTCCACCCCAGAGGTGGAGGCACTTCAGTGCTGGGGGGGGCGAGTCTCTGCGTCTAGCTAGCATGGCCGGTTGGGATCCTGCTAGCGCAAAAGGCGCGCTAGCCATGGCTGCGGGGGCTGGCGTGACTGCCCCGCTGCTCTTTCCACAGAGGAGTATCAATGCACAGGCATCCTGGAGCAGGATTTCAATGAACTGTGCTCCCGCGCCGGACTGACCAAAATCCCCAGGGTCACACCGAGGCCGCTTCCATCTACCTCTGTCCTCGTCTCGCCAGGTGAGTGGAAGAGCCGGGGAGCCCTGCTGAGGGGGAGGGGGGCAGGCCTGGGCACCCCAGCTGTAAATGCAGCTCGTTCTTTGCTGTGTAGCGTTGCTGCTGGAGGGTGTCACAGGCCTGGCCGCCCGCTGCCAGACACTCACCAGCCTGCTGTGTTTTGGGAAGGGGGGTCTCCAGTCTGGGCCCATGCGCTTGGAAGTTTCCTTTGCTCTGGGTAGACCTGGCACTGTCGCTTTCTTTGGCCTCTGGCACGTTTCCTGGCACAGAGTCTGTCAGCTATCCCCTTACAGAAGCAGGACCTGAGGGGCCAGCTGCCTCAGGTTCCCAGAGGACGACTGGCCGGGGGCGGGGGGGGGAATGCCACACCCTAAAGCCAAGGAGAAGCTGCCAACAGCCTGGACGCAGAAAGGGATGGGAAAGAGGCAGCCCCATGCGCTGCACCAAAGCGAGTTTATCTCCGCAGCTGGCTTAGTGCTGCCAGGCCCGCTCGGTGCCAGCCCCCGTCATGTCAGTTTGCATCCCCTGGGCGTACTCAGGGTGGGGAGGCGTCACGGCTAGGACACACCGTGTTCTGGCTATTCTCGGACAGGCATTTATCCCTTAGCCGCCGGAGAATGATCAGAGCAGCCAGCTTTGCAACCCTCTTCCTCGCTCAGTGCATCTGAACTGGAGTGCAGACTGGGAGCCACGTCTTCCCTGGTCACAACCAGCCCTGGACAATGAAGTGTGATGCCCAGACTAGGGTATTTCCTCAGGAGCCTTTTCTAGGTGGCTCTGCAGAGTGTCAGGAGTGTTTGCTGAGAACAGCACCGCCAACACTCGAGACGCGCAGTAGTTAGCATTTTCTTAAAGGCCCCCTCCCAGAGTCCTCAGTTTATGGGAGCTTCTCCGCTTCCATTGAAAGAAGAAAGCCATTTCCAGCCCCTGCTGCTGCAGAGACACGCTGGAAATTCTAGCTCCAGAAGTTCAGATGCTGGAAGGCAAAGAACTAGAGCCCCAAACTTATCAGAGGGGCGCGCACTTCATTGCTCATGTAGGCTGAGCTCGGCGCGTTCCCCAGCTTGTTAAGTACAAATGGAGTCCAGGTTTGGGCTGTGGGGGTGAGCAGCTTGGCTGAGGGAGCTGGCCAGAGGTGGGGCAGGTCGCTGGGGTAATTGCAGCTAAAACATCTTTCACCTTGGGTTGCTGGCCATTTATGGGGTGGGGACTACATCTAGGACGGGAGCTGGAGAGAGCTGACTTAGGGAGACTGTGGGTGTCACTGGTTCAAACCCACTCATTTTAGAGGCAGGAAGCTCTACATAAGTAGGCAATGGGGCAGTGTAGACCCAGACGGGTTTAATGCGTCTCCCAGCATCTGCAGCGCCGGTGAAGGTAGACTGTAGTGAAGAGAGGCCCATGCAGCTATAAGGGGAGGGTCTCTCCACAATGGGGCAGTGTGGATTGATTGACACAGGGCAGTGGCCTACAAATCCCTTTGCCTGGCGCAGCAGAGGTCTCCCTCGGGCTCAGTGCCTTTGCCCCCGAGTGACGAGTCACCATCTGCCTGACAGAGGAAAGCGACACGCTGGCCGAGAAGGAAGTCGCAGCCAGCCTCTCTCAGATCCAGAGCAAGTACGCCTACTTCCGGCCCTGCATCCAGACTGAGATGGAGCATGACGACCCCAAGAGCATCCGTGAGATCTTCATGCGAGGTCAGGTGCTTAGCCGGGGTCTGCAGGATCTCTCCCCGTCGCCCTCAGCACCGTAAAACGGGGAGATTGATTCAAACCAGACGCTGGCAGTATTTGGGGCACTGCACTGCCTTCTCTCTGACAATCTAGTATGGGTGGGGGGGACCACAGTTCTCGACCTGGATCTGGGGCATGCGGACAGGGCATAGGTGGCTATATGTCATCTCCCTGCCCTCCCCCATCCTGGGAGCTGAGCCAGCCCTTGGCACAAATTAGAGCAGTCTCAGGGCTGCTCAGAGTTCTCCCCCTGGATAGCAGCTGCCAAGGAGCCATGGTGTCTGCCCTTTATCCCATGACTGCTCGCTTTGCTTAAGAGCCTTGGGTTGGACCTTGGCAAAGGCTTGCTGAAAGGCCAGGTACACAGTAGCCACTGGATCCCCCTTGACCACATGCTTGTTGTCCCTCCTCCCCCACGAATTCTGATGGAGTGGTGAGGCTTCACTGCCCTTTACAAAAACTCTTCCCCGACACAGCGTGTTCATCTAGGTGTCTGTCAATTCTGTTCTTTACCGTACTTTCAACTGATTTGCTTGGTCCTGAAGTTAGGCTCACGCGCCTGCAATTGCCAGGATTGGCCCTGGAGCCTTCAGGCGATACAAGAACCCGGTCGGCTAGCCGTGCTGATTTGAACTGGCATCCGAGCTGGCCAGGGAGCTAGTGGGTGGGCTGAGGGTGGGCGTGAGGGGTGACATTCTGGATGTTTTTCCTTTCTGTAAAATGAGCTGCGTCCGTTTATGTCTGGCAGGCTGGAAAATCGAAGAGAAAATGCTGAGTGTTTTCAGCAAGTGTCTGCCCGCCCTGGCCAACCTGCAGGCTATTCAGTGAGTGAGGGCAGTGCGGTGCCGGGAGAGGCTTGGCTGAAAGGGCCCAGAGCTGCGCATGGAAAACAGTGGGATCTCAGTTCTCCAAAGCTCAGTATCCGAGCCTACCCCTAATGCAGTTCATTGCCTCCCAAGGCCTCGGCTCCTGCTTCTGTGAGATCCTGAACTTGGTGTCACCCAAGTGTGCTGGATAATTGGGACTCTTTGGACTTAGAGTCAATCTGGGGCCCTGCTAGCGCCTTAAAACGAATAGCTAGTTCTGGGGCTCCAGCTGCCAGGACTCACGTTCTGGGAAACACTTGCACCGGCTTCTGAAGAGCAGCTGTTTGTGAAAGGGTTTAATATGGGCCAGGGGCTCTGCCATGGACTCCCTTTGTGACCTTGGGCAACTCCCTTCCCTCTCTGTGCCTCAGTTTCCCCAGCTGGGGGTGATAGTGCTCGTACTGAGTTAATGCTGCTAAGGCGAATGTGTCTCTCTTCTTTCAGCCTCTGGAAGGTCGGCCTGACGGATCTCTCGCTGCTCTCTCTGATCACTATCCTGCCAAACTGCTTGAACCTCAAGTAAGTGACAGCTAAGCCCCAGTGGAGGGGGGCTTGGACAACTGTTTCTGTCTTGGCTCCCACCTCCAAAAGGGATCCCATGGTTTTTTCAGTTTTTAATGTCATGATCTGTGAAGGAGCCAATGAGATGCGACCTGAAGGCTGCGTTCGCTCAAGCCCATTGACGGGGCCCATGGCACACGTTGCCAGAGCAGAACTGGCGCGTCCATTGTCCTGACCAAAGCCCTAGCAGGGCACCAGCTGCCTCCCTCCGATTCCCCCCTGCCTTTTCAGCAGGATACCGTAATCTTCACTTTCCCTCCCAGGCTGTTATGTAGCACTTCTTTGTCGCTGTTCAACAGCTGCCGTGTTCCACTCCAGAGGTGGCTGCATATCAACAGGGAGGCAAATGACTTCTCTCTTGACTTGGTTAGTTTCTGCTCTTTCCTACAGGACACTAACCCTGGAGGGGAACCCGTTAGCTGAGGGGTCCTTCTACAGGCTGATTGGAGAGGAGAGCACGTGAGTTCCTTCCGAATAAGAGACCCCGGAGAGTGGGCTCTAGTTAACCATGCTTGGGACAGCTACGGCGTGGGAGGAGGGGAGGGCATTTCCAGATCACCGGAGAGCGTGTTGCTGCATCACCCTGGGAGGGAGGTCCCAGAGGGCAGAGGGTCACTGGGTGAGGAGGGATTAGTAGGCACTGACGCCTTTTCCTAAACAAAGCCCTCAGCCTTGGCCCATCAGCGAGGTGCCCACACAGGGTCGAGCGCACGGCCCGCACCAGCGCCTTGCCTCCTGCCCTGCCATGCCCCAGGCACAGCATGGCAGGATTGCTCCCCCCTACTTCGAAGGGAGCAGGACCATCCCTGGAGAACCCCTTCCCCCCTGCCCAGGGCGCCCCTTTCCCTTCCGAGAGAGCAGGCCAGGCCGAGCAGAGCTGATCGGAAACACCCCGTGTCCCCGAACGCCCCCGCAGGCTGGCTCACCTGTCCCTGAGAAACAACAACATCGACGACAACGCTGCCAAGCTGATCGGCCAAGCCCTCTCCACGCTGAAGTCCTCCAACAAGAGCTTGGTCTCACTGATCCTCAGCTTCAATCACATCTCGGACGTGGGGGCCAGCTACATTGCAGAGGTGAGGGAGTGTGAGTGAGCGGGGACACTCCTGAGCATCCGTAGAGCTTTAGAGAGAGGGCAGCTGGTCTCCGGCAGGGGAGACATGGCTGGGATCTTCTGCCAAGGGAGAGCTGGGCACACAGTGAGGGCCAGGGCCTTGCGGGTAAGGCCCTGCCCTAGAAGATGTGGATTCAAACACTAGCCCTGCCCCTAGATTACGTTTTACACCAATGTAAATCCAGCGCTCTCGTAGACGGGGACAGGGAGCTGGGGCTCTTAATAGCTGAGCTGGGCAGGGAAGCTGAAGAGATGGACGTGTCCAGGCTGGAGCGTTGCATGTTCTCCTGCCAGTCCAGTCGAGTTGGGTCCAGCACTCGATGTCCACCCCCCGCGTAGCTGTAGGGTTCCCATACCCCTGCTCGGGCTGAGCCCCGGGGGTGCTCTCCTTGCAGGATGGGTTGGGCCGGGGAGCTGGAACGTGCCTTCGGCATGGAGCCTGGGGTGCTCCTGGCTCCAGGGAGAGTTGGTGATGGAGAGGCTCGCCCCGCCTCTCCCGCGCAGCGTCCGGGGCTGTCACAGCTAACAGCTGACTCTGTTTTCCTTCCCTTGCACGTGTGTCCCGTCATCGCCTCCCGGGGCCTGTACAGGGCTTGCGGTTGAATCGCTCGCTGCTGTCACTGTCTTTGGCGCACAACGAGATCGGCGACCAGGGGGCACTCAGGCTCGCAGAGGTGTGTCCAGGCCATGGCCCTTTGATCCTTAGCCCAGGAGGGTGGGTTTGCCCTGTAAAAACCTTCTTCACCCAGCACAACGTCTGCTGCTCCTCTCCCTTTGCAGTGTCAGGAACCTCGGGGGGCAGAGAGCTCCATGGAGGACTCCGCGGTGTGGGTCGAGAGCTCTCACTGCCCTTCACTGACGGGGCGGGGGCGGGTGTGTCTCTTTCACTAAAGAGCTTTGCTCCCAGCTGTTTAAAAGGCTTTTGAGTGTCCCGGTCTGAATCCAGACCCCAGCATCTCTCCGCTACTCAGGTTCCCTGTGCAGACCTGCCACGTCCTGAACTCCCAACTCTCCACTTGTCCACAGAGCCGTGAGGGAGAGAAACAAGCTGAATTTCGAATGTGAAAGGCCCAAGCTGCATAGAACTGTTCCTCGGCCATCACGAAGGAGCAGCTCAGCTTCTCCCCGCCCCGGCCCTCCTCTAAGGGAGGCCAGGCTTGACCCGCACCCGGCCTCGATCCTGCAGCCGGAAGTTCCAGGGCTGAGCCCTGCCGCGTCTCGGCTGCCCTGCCCCGTTCCCACTGGTCGGGCTTCATCAGCTCCATCGACCTGGGGGAGGCAACGGGCCACGCTAGCCCCTCGCTTTGAGGGAGCTGGGCCGAGCTGGGACATTAGGGACCCGATCCGGAACGGCTGAGCATGAGCCAACTCGGCCTGGAGGCAGCGGGCGCCCAGCGCTCTCTGGCACAGGCCACTGTGACTTCCGGGAGCTGGGTCGTGGGCAGAGAAGGGACAGGGCTTGAAGTGGTACCACAGCCTGGTGCTGCCCCGCCCAGCCGTGGGGCAGGGCTGGGTGGGATTCAGCTATTGTGACCAGGAGAAACTTCGCGGCACTGACTCTGCCATTGCTTTGGGGCAGGTCCTGGGGCCTTTCGCTCTAACTCACACTGAGGTCGTGGAGAGGAGGCGGCTTCTGCTGGAGAAGGAAGCGCAGGAACGGTCCCGCTCGGTAAGGTTACTGCCTGGCCACGCTCGCCTGCCAACGGGCGATGGCCTATAAATCAGGGCGCCCCAAGGACTCTGGGGGCGGGAGGTTCGCGGCTGCCCTTTCCCAAAGCAGCAGGTCAAATGTCGTGATAAATTCGGCCCTCCCTGGAACTGTCACTGGGGGTAGCAAGATTTACCCTGATACATGCTGTGACTTTCTGAGACGATGACAGCCTACTACTGCAACCACTGGGTGGCACACATCCTTTAGCTAGCGTCCCTGGTTCTAGGCCTGCTGACGCCCTGTGCTGGGAGTTGCTATGGTTTGCACAGTGCAGGGTCCTAAAGGTAGCAAATGTAGAGCAGCCCACGGTGTCAATCTCTACTAAAATCCTTCTGGGTCTGGATTCCAGCCCCTGAGACATGCAGATGCCAAAAGTGGCGAGCGTCCCTCAAGCCTCATCAGCACCACCACCATCGACAAGTTGCAGGCGGCCAAACAGAGCAAGAGCGCGTCCAAGAAAAAGGTGAGGGGGTGCGGGCTGGACCGAGCGGAGCTGCTTCCACCCAGCCCTTAGCAGGGCCTCTGTGATCCTGCCTGCCCTGCCTGCCCGGGAGCAAGGGGTTAACCCCACAGGAGAGGCTCCTGGGCTCTTTTTCCAATTCTGCCACTGGGTTTGTTTGCCTCCATCTTCCCAGCAGGGCTCACATGGGGTGGGGACGCTGCCGGGGAGTGCAAGGCTGGTGGTTAATGTCTGTGATGTGTATGGAGGTGCTTGGGCCAGAGAAGGGCCAAAAGCTACGTGGGGCCAGCCTGGAGGGTTTGCAAACCGAGGGAGACACAGCAGGCCCCGATCCTGCCTGGCTGCGCCCCTTCAGGCCGGCTCTACGCCTTCCAGGAACCTGCGAAAAAAGAGGAGAAAGCTCAGACAAGCACTGCAGGTGGCGGGGGGATCACGGGGGGCCCAGCCTCCGCACCTGCGAAGAAGGAGGATGCCAAGCAAGCCAAGAAAAGTGAGTAGAAATTCTCTATTAGTCCCTGCCCCAGCAAGAGCTGGCTAAGGAGTTAGATGGCCAGAGGGTTCCAAGGCAGGGCGTGGTGCCTGTGGGAGGGGCCCCCATGGTGGGCAGAGGCTCCGAGCCGCCGGCTCTGTCCATTTTGAATGTTTAAGCCAGCGCCGCACGTGTCCCTCCCTCTAGTGGTTTCCACCCCGGAGCAAAAAGTGGTTCGAGGTAAAGGAGCCAAAGTGGGTGCCAAGGAGAAGCGGAGCCTGCCGCCGGAGTCCGAGGTGAGGGATGCTGGGCCCGCCGCGGGGCAGTAAGCGCTAGGCCCCGTGCTCCCCTGCCCCGCTGACAGACGCGCTCCCGGCCCTTGGTGAGGGGCCGTGGGCCAGACTCTGAGATGGCAGCGACTGTGCAGCTAGCGTGCGGGCACTCAGGCAGGATCCTTGCGGCTTGGCCAGGATGCGGAGTTGAGCTCCTGGTCACTTACGGGGCTCGGTTACAGCCCCAGCTGTGGGACGGGCCTTTGTGTGGCTGAGGACTCAGGACAGGCCTACTGTGTCCCCAGCCAGAGCTGCTGTGATGGCTCTTGGTTCAGCCAATTTTGTTGGGATACCAGGGGCTTCACTCCCGTGCCTAACCGGCTGTGCACACTCCAGCCAGCGGCTGCCCTGCGCCAGCGGTGGCTGATTGCTTGTCACCCAACAGCTGGGGATTTTCCAAGGGGCTTAGAGGAGCCCGGTGCCCAGGGAAAATCATTGGGATCCGTGCTCCCAACTCCCTAAGAAGATTCCAGCCGGAAGATCCCATGCCCTGCCCCACTCTGAGAGAGTCCCCCAGCTGCTCACCCACATTGTCTCCTGGGCCGTGCCCACACCCCGGTGCCACCTGCCGAGCCGCTCCCGGGGCAGCTCTAGGGCCTGCGTTGTGGTGACACGGTCTCTGTGCCCAGGTGCTGGAGCCCACCGAGATCGTGAACCCGCTGCTGGAGCAGGCCGAGCACCGCGAGGGGAAGGTTTTCCTGCCGGGCAACCGCGTGCTCATCAACCTCAACCTCACCCGTACGTTGGAGGGGCCGGGGCTGGCAGGCAGCTGCCGTCTCGCGTAGCAGGGCCAGCCCTTTCCCCCGCCAGTGCCCACAGATAGCAAAGGTTCAGGCAGAAGCCACCATTCAAGCAGAGCTGGTTCCTCATGGGCTGGCCAGCCCTCGGCCCGCAGGCTCGGAGCTGTGGCAATGGCCTGAGAGCCAGTCCCTCGCGCCACAGCCTCTGCCGGGACCGTGTCCCTGTACTGAGCTGGGGCCCCCGCGGGCTGCCAGCCCTGCCTCGAGAGCCTCTTGCAGTGCACCCCCGTCCTCCACTTCCCTCCAGCTGGCCGAGCAGCCCGGCCTGGCTCTCACCCTAGTGCCCTGTGGCTCGTGGGCTCCCTCTGGTGCTAGAATCCCAGCAGGGGCTGTTTCCACTGCCAGGCAAGGGCTCAGACAGGAGATGCTCAAGCTTCTAGAGCCAGGGGCCCAGGCCTGAGGGCGGCACCCACTGAAGGGTAGATCCTCCACTCCCCAGCAGCTGTGCCGGCGTCCGCAGTGGGAGCACAGGAAAGGGGGTTTCAACTAGCCTGATTAGCAACTTCCCCACCCCAGGGAACCAGATCACCGAGCAGGGCTTGACAGCGTTCCTGGCAGCCGTGGAGAGCCAGCAGCAGACCAGCAAGGCCACCGCCGGGCTCAAGGGGCAGACGGGCTTGCTGCGGCTGTCTCTGGGGGTGAGCACCGTTCTGCATAGTCCTCACGTCACCTGTGACAGGGCCCTTGTCCATGCGGGACAATGCCCCCTCCCCCAGGCCGCGGCCCACGGGTGGCGGGAGGAGGAGCAGAAGCGACAGCATCTCTCATTTGCTCACCCCGCTTTCCGCCCTGCAGAAGAACCGCTTCCCCGCTGAGAGCCAGACCTTTGCCAAGCTCCAGGCCCTGATGCTGCCGCGCGACCCCACCTTCCGGCCCAAGGCACCGGACGACGAGCTAGCTGCTGAAAGCACCCACTTCCTCAGCCCCGCAGAGCACCGGCCGAAAGCCTCCAGGGCAGAGTGAGGGGGCCGGGAGCCCCGGGGCAGATTTCTGATCCCCCGTCTCTGGCCCCAGCCCAGCCTGACAGGTCCAGCCTACCATTAAATGGCTTTGATCCAGCTGCTCTGGGGTGGGGCATTAACAGCAAGGGGAGGGGGGCCGAGCCCTCCCTGCATGCAGGGGCCATGGAAATGGGGAGGGAGGAATCTGAGGAAAGGCCTAAAGGGGGCTCCAGGGTCAGAGGCACTGACCCCACAAGTGAACGGTCCCAAGCGCACCGTGCTGGCTGGAGCGCTGAGCCCCACGTCCGAACAGCAGCTGGACAGAGGGAGACTGGCTAACGTCTCCCCCCATCAGCCCGAGGGATGAGGGCACACGGCAGTGCCCACTTCAGGGGAGCCTGTGCTGGGACCACGCGGCCTCACTGCAGTGTAGGCGCTAGCCGTGAATCCACTGGGCGCCGCTGGGGGAACTACAGGACCCAGCGCTGGCTCCCCAGGGACTGAGATCCGCTGCCCCGAGTCTCTCAGGGCTGGGCCCATCTAGGCCCTGACACCCCCCCTGGGGGGTGAGGGAATTTAACGCAGGGGGCCTCCAGGGCTGCGGCAGGAACGTGGCAGCCTCTGCAGCCGGCCCACGCTGCACACACCTCTAGCAGGCGGAAGAAAGGGCTGGGCGCAAGGAGGGCTGGGAACCAGTCTCCCACGCTGCAGGGGGTGGAAGCAGGCAGACTGCCGCTCTCCCGCCCCCTCCGCTGAAGGATCACACACACACCAGCGAGGGAAGAATATTTCACTTTTCTTTAAAAAAAAATCTTTACCAGTAAAGGGAAGAAAATAAAACCGATTATACATCATGGAACAGCAAACAGGCAGTTCTCTATCTTATATATAGATGGGCCGGGCCGGGGCCTGGCCTAGAACAACACAGCCGCCGGAGAATAGCCAAAAGCTGATTGCGCAGTGGGGTGGAGTCTTGCCTGGGCCCTCCCGGCTCCTCCCTCAAGCCACAGCAGCTGATCCATGCAAAAGGGGCGATCGTAGCCAACTGGCCCGGCTCATCCGGCCCCCGGGAACACAGTGGAGACAATCCCAGGCCGCTGCCGCCCCGCCAGCCGGCTGATTGTCTCCAAGCCGCGCGGGGGATTTTCCCATGGCACAGGCGGCCGTGTGGGGTTCCAAGAGGAGATTCCGGCTTCCCAGCCTGCCCTGGGGATCCAGCCATGTGCCTTTTCCAAACAGCCCCTCCAGAAAAGCCGCTGCCTCGAGGAGGTGGCAGCGCATCTGCTGGAGCGAGCCGGCAGCTCTGGCTGATGGCGAGTGGGGAGAAGGCCAGCTCTTGCCGCCAGCACGTGCTATCGCTTCACAGGAGATGCCTAGGGTCAGAGGACTTTCCTACCCTGGGCCGCTTGGCATCTGGTGTCCCCGGGCGGGGCGGGGCAGCGGGATAGTGGTGATGGCCATCGTAGCAGAGGATACAGTCCGGTTATTTACAAGAGCCCAATGCACATACATACATATTTATATCTGATCGGCAGAGGGGGCGGGCCGGGGCGAGACCAAACAAAGTGCATTTACACAGACTACGCTCCAGCTCGTGTGTACGGGGACGACGCTTGTCCGTGGGGGGCAGAGGTGGAGTCAGTGGCGGGGGCCTAGCCTGCCAGCAGCAGGCAGCATGCGGGCGGGCCCGCGCTCGCCAGGCAAAGGGCCGCCCAGCCCCCTGGCTAGGACGAGACGCCGAGATCGGCTGAAACGAACACGCGCTTCCCGGCAGGATTCCAGCTCTGCTCCGAGCTTCCCGCTGCAGCGGGAAGCAGGGGCCTGTTTCAACACTCGGGCTGCCCCGCCTCCCAGAGGGCTTGCCCCAGGCTGGCTGGGTCCTGGGGGGGCCCCTCCGCTCCAGCTTCCCAGTCGTCTGTGGGGAGATCTGCCCCCTGGCAGGGCACATGTGTGGCGGGACTCCTCCAAGGGGGCTCCGCGGCCTGGAAGAGAGGCAGAGAGGCAGGATGGAGAGGGAGGGTCTGCAAAGCTCCAGGCCGCCAAGCCAGCCCCTGGAGCCCGCTGGGGCGGCAGCAGTGCCTAGGCTGCCGCTGGGAGCCGAGGTGGGGAGGGAAGAGGTTTGGCAAGGAGGAGGGCGCGGGGCCAGGCCATGCTGTGCTGAGCCCCAGCCCCACAGCTGCATTGGGAGTGGGGCCCAAAGGAAAGCCAGTGGCCCAGAACCCAGCAGAGGGTGGCCCAACTTGGGGGCCCAGGCCCAACGGGGGCAGCCCCAGGTCGGTTTCAGCCGCGGGGAGACGTAACTTCCACTCACCGGGCTGGCTGGCCGCTGGGGCCCACAGCCTCGCCGGGCCGGGGAGGGGCAGCGATCGCCAGTGGGGCTGGGGGGGCATTCCAGCCACCGGCCCATCCCTGGGGCCGTCTCAGCCGATGACCCTCTTCCCAGAGACCGCAGCAGCTCTCGGTGGGCCACCTCCACATCCTGCGGAGCCATGCGGGCAAGGAAGAGAAGCAGGTGGGAACAGGCGGGGCCTGGCCGGAGTCCGTGTCAGAGCGGGGAGGCCGGGGGCGGCCCCAAGGAGGCTCAGACCAGCCCCTCGGGGCTCCTGCCCCCAGGATGTAGCGGCCGTGGGGAGGCAGCCGCTCAGTGGCAGTAACGATGCCTCCTGCCATCCCCCGGTACCAGCCTCGGCTCCCGTGGCCCCCCACCCGCTAGGGCGACGGCTGCACGTGCCTTGGTCGGCCAAGGCCCCCGGCGCTGCCCAGCGCAGGCAGTGGGTCAGAGCCCTCTGGCTGCTGGAGTCGTGCAAGGGGCCTGGGGGTGGGAAAGGGGGGGGGGGTCTCGCCAGTCTGGGCTCCAGCGGGTCTCATTCCCCACGCTGCAGCTTCTCCTCCCTGCTCCTGTCGCCTTGTGGAGCCAGTCCCTGCCCCCAGCCCCCCACACCCCTTCACCTTTAGCCTGGTGAGTTTCAGCGTGAGCTGTTCTATCATGCGGAAGATCACGTCCACGTCCTGGATCACCAGGCTGGGGGCGGGCGGCTCCGGAGGCGGGGCCACGTCCACACCGCTGGGGCAGGGCAGGCCGTTTGGGTCGTGCGGGCGAGAGCTGAGGGCAGGGTGGGGCCGGCTGTGGGGCTGCTCCACGAGGCTTGCTGGTGGCTGGGGGGCGGCCTCGGCAGAGGACTCGGCGGGGCAGGCGGGCAGGCTGACGTAGAAGTAATTCCCTGTGTTACGGGGAAGGGGGGAGAAAAGCCACTTAGCCCGTCAGTCCGGTGCCCGCAGAACCCATAGCGCACTGAAGAAACGTACAGGCCCGGCCCGTTCGAAACCAGGGCCTGGCTCAATGCCCACTGACGTCGCCGGGCGGTGGAACGGACACCCCTCTGGGAGCCCTGCCTGGTTTCAGCTCCGAAGGCCACGTTTTCAAAAGCACCGAGTGCCCGTTTCAAAGCGGGTGGCCTGGCTTTGTGGAAAAAGCACTGGGCTGGGACGCAGGAACTCTAACCCCAGCACCTGGCTGCCTGACCCCGTGGCAAGTCACCTCCTCACCCTGTGCCTCAGTTTCCCCATCTGCCAACTGGGGATAATGACCCTGACCTCCCTGGGGAAGCGTGTTGAGATCTGTGCTCGAAAAAACACTCGGGAAGAGGATTATAAATAATGAACTCGTGATTAGTTCTGCATCCGTGAAAGGCCGCCAGGGGGACCGAGACCCCCCAAGTTGGGTGCTACTGAAAATTCCACCCTTTGACACGTGCCCTGACGTGCCACGCCTGGTCAGTGGCTGCCCAGCTATCGATCTGAGGGCTTCGCTTTCCGCAGCCAGGTTTGAAAAGGGCAGCCAGAATTCAGGCAGCGAATCCAGTTCCCTCTCCCACAGCTGCATCCACTGATAAATTCAGAGTCCCAGGCCAGAACGGACCGTGGTGACCCTTTAATCCAACTTCCTGCATAACACAAGCCAGAGAACTGCCCCCAAATAATCCACAGAGCAGATCTTTGAGAACCACCCCCCCCCAAGCTTCATTCAGAAATGGCCAGTGGAGGTGAATCCACCATGACCCTCGGTAAATTGTCTAATTGCTCTTGCTGTTTGGATTCATGCCTTATTTCCCATCTGAATTGGTCTGGCTTCAATGTCCAGCCATTGCACGGCATTAGACCTGCCTCTGCTAGATTGAGGAGCCCATCAGTTAATATTTGCTCCCCATGTAACTCGTAGACTGTGATCAAGTCTCCCCTTAACATTCTCCTTGTTAAGCTACATAGACCCACGTCATTGATTAAATAGCGCAGGGCCACGAACCGACCCCTGCGGGACCCCCCCTGGAAACAGAGCCGCTCCGTGACCATTCCCCAGTCACGGTTACATTCTGACACCTATCAGCTAGCCAGTCTTTAATCCACTTAACGGGTGCCATGGTAAGTTAATAGCGTTCCAGCTTTTTAATTGAAATGGCGTGTGGTACCAAGTCAAACGCTGCAGAGGAGTCGATTACTTCAAGCACCGACCCTTCTGGGATAGGGACGCTGGTGATCAGCTTTGGCCACGTGCAGGGAGTGGGTCACGGAGGCTGGAAGATGGGCAGCTTTGCGACTTGACCCGCCACCGACCAGCCAGTTACTACGGTCGCCTCTCAGGCAAAAAACTCCCCATGAAACCCGGAGGGGACGAGGCCATCAGGACCTGCCCCGTTGCCCAACAGTGGCCAGGTTGGGAATATGTCCCAGGCGTCCAGCCTCCCAGCCACCCCTGGCCCATCCACTGCTTCCTCTCCCTGTCTCCGTCTAGCCCAGGAAGGGGAAAGGGTGGGGTTTTTATTCTTTACCATCTACATTAGCTCCGCCTCCTTCATGCAACTCAGTTTCTGATTGGCTGCTGTCTGCCAAGGGCGTGGCATCTTTAGTGCCCTCCACCTCAGCTGTGCAGAGACACCAGGGACAGAAGGGGGAGGGAAGAGGAAGAGAGAAATCGACTGATTGACTGACAGACTCAGCACCCAATCACCGGCTGTGCCCAGCAAAGCAGTCCGTGCAAGGCAGGCAGACAGAGGAGGGTTAGCAGCAGCCCCCAGGCCCCAGGCTGGCAGATCTCATGCAAATCACCGTGCTGGAATTAGCGACAGAACAAGAGTAGCTGCCTAGGAGTCAGGGCCGGATTCACGGCCCCAGGAGACAGGGCCGGCGCCCCCGCGAGCACCCAAAACCCAGCGCACGCTTACACTGATCGAGGGCTGTTTTAACCCCTGGAACATACCCCGCCTATTAGCTCCCCGTGCCCACAGCTGTATCACGCCTATCGCCATCCATCCCCTACCAGCCCTTCTCACCTGCACCCTTCGCCTGACGCAGCCACCCCCACTGGCCGGCGGCCACCCCGGCACCCAAACCAGCAGCCGGCCTGGCCCCGAGGGGGGGAAGCTCCATGCACGGTGGAGAAGGGTCCCAAGGGAAGAGCAGTGAAACCAGCCTGGTGCCCGTGCGCTCTCAAATCCTGGAGCCACCCATCGGAGGCCCCAGGAGGGGCCGTCCCCCTACCTTTCCGGACCACTTTGAAGCCGATCTGCCCCTCCGCAACTGGGGGCGTCTCCACTTCCTGGGACCCCTCCTGGCCGCCGTCCGAGCTCCAGCCTGTCTCCTCCGCCTCCCCCATGCTCGGCCGGCTTTCCGGCTCGGGATCAGTCCTGCCGCTGGGCAAGTGGCCTGCGAGACCAGCCCTGACCGCGGCGGGGCCACCCCGCCCCATGGACTCCAGCGGCTGCTCCTGACAGCCTGAGTCCTGGCTGGATGGTGCTGAGTCCCAGGGCTGCCCAGATCCTCCAGCCAACGAGGGCGTGGGGGTCAGGTCGTCCTCTGGCTCTGGGTCCCGGCAGGACAGCAGGCTGCACTGGATCAGATGCCGCAGGTTCTCCACTGGGACGGGGAGAGAAGAGGAGCAGGTTGGGCCAGGCCCGGCAGGGAATCCCCCACTCCCACGGCCCGGATCGAGGCTGACTTCTGCCTCGAATGCACCTCCTAGCCCCGCCAGGGGCGGGGGCACCCAGCAAAGCCAGGCCAGGCCCTCTCCCAACAGGAACAAGATGCCGGGTCTGATGCTGGGTCTCCCGGGGCACCAGCGGAAGGAGCGTGTCTGGAAACGGCCGGGGGACGAGAGCACCATGGTGCGGAGGAGGGCTCCAGGAAACCTCGCCATGGCCACCTGGGGGCACCAACTGCTTTGGGAAGATGAAGGGGCTGTTAGCACTAGCTGGAACTGGGCAGCCCTCAATCCCGACCCACGGCACCCTGCTATCCCAGCTCAGCCTCCCCCTGCTCCCTGTGTGCAGGAGGGCCAGACCCGGCTGAGCGGGGAGCAGCGTGCGTGGGGGGGCATGGCAAGGGGGTGAAGGGACAGGGACGGATCAAAGCCAGGTTCTGGCTCAGAGAAGCAGCTGTCCCCCCCTCTGTCCCCACGGCCAGCACTCACCATCTTCCAGGGCCGATTCGGCCAGCCCCTCTGTGAACACAAGCCCCGGGAGGGACAGGCTCGTGCTGGGCCCTGGTCGCTCAGATGCTTCAGCTTCATCGAAGTCCGCAGAGCTCTGTGCCGGCACTGGGACAGGCGCTGCCTCCGAATCTTCCCCCTCTTCCTCCTCCGCGCTGCCTTCCGCCTCCGGCTCCTCCAGCAGCACCGGATGTTTTCCTTTGCCCAGGAAGTCGGCGGGATTGTCGTCCGCTGGGCGAGGGCGAGAGATCACAGAGGGACGTTTGGATCTAGGCAGTGACAGAGATGCAGGCCCGGGAGGGTGTCTGGTGGGGCCGGCTGGGGTTGAACTCCGGCACGTCCCAAGGGGATCAGAGAGCTGAGCGTGCAAAGGGAACTGGGGACCCCTAACTCCTCGCACAGGGGATTCCCACCATCGCCCCACACGCTGCCCTGGTGATAGATCCATGCACCTTTCCTTGCACTGCCTACACGTGGGCTGCCGCTTCATGCGGCTCAGCAGGCGGCCGGAAGCTGCTGGCTGGCAGAGCCCCTTGGAGGAGGAAGGGGGGGTGCCCCGGGTGGGAGGGGAGCTCACCTGAGGAGACCTCTTCCACTTCCACTCCGGAGCTGTTGCTGTGGGAGAGGATCGGGGAGACGTCAGGGTCTTGCAGCACCAGGCTGACGGGGACAAGAGGCGAGTTAGACGTGCAGTGGCAGCCACCGGCTGATCCAGCCGCAGGGAGGGGCAGAGCCCAGCGCTTCCAGACACACAGACCTTGGGCCGAACGTGCCCCGGGGCAGCTGGCCGGCCTGGCAGCAATCGACCCCGAGTCCCCTAGTTCTAAAAGCAGCGCCCGAGTCGCAGGACTCTGTTCATGGCCTGGCCACTGGAGGGGAGCCGGCCCCGGGTCTGACCTGTGCGGGGTGGGACCAGCGCATGGACTTGGAAAGAAACCCCCGACTGGCCAGGATTGGGGTGCTGGCGCGGCCCTGCCCCCTCCCTTCCCTGCTGCCCCCCAGCCCGAGGCTCCCATACCAGACCCCAGGGGCCGTTCCGAGTGAAGGGGCCCAGCAGTGGGTCCTACTGGAGCTGTTGACGGTTCCCGCAGCCAGGGTGTCCCCACTCCCCCCCCTCCCGGCCCAGCCCTCGGAGGCTGCAGCGAGGGCCCCGGGGGGGCATTGCTCACCTGGACGGGGCCGGCCGGTGGAGGGGCAGCTCCTGGGCCCTCAGTTTGGGGGGGGTGACGGCGTTCCTCGTGGCGCTCTGCACCGCATCCTCCAGCAGCTCCATCCACCTGCCAGGCCGAGGAGAGGGGGTGTTACGGCCCCGGCACCCACCGGCTACCGGAGGCCAGACACGAGGACTTTGGCTCTGCCTCCCCCCACGGAGCGCCAGCCCCTCGCACAGAAGGGACTGCACCAAGGGAAGGGCGTCCTAAGCCCCAGCTCTGCCCACCCCCCTCAATCCTGACCCACAGCCCAGTGACCTTGGTGCACGGGCTCCTCCCAACCCCCAAAACGCCCCAAGGAATTTCACCCGGCCCCTCCCCACTTACGTGTTTTTCTCGGAGGACGTCAGCGCCACCAGCTCATAGATCTGGGGCCCCAGCTCCGACGTGCAGATGATGAAGAGGGCTCGTTTGTCTGGGCGCAGGAGAGAGACGGGACGTTGCAGGGAGGATCCTTGGCAACCCCTAAAGGGCCAGTGGACCCCTGCGCAGGGCAGGACACCCACACGGAAGAGGAGGCCGGGCCAAAGGGGACGACGGGGGAAGGGGGCTCCCCTCTTCTCCGGGGATGGCCACTGCGATGGCAGTGGCAGCGATCTGGCTTGTCGGTGACCCTGCTGCTCAGCAAACGGCCTCAGCAGGCCAGAGCATCAAATTGGATCCCCCCCCCTCCTCCCCCAGCCTAACAGGCTCGGCTTCAGAGCTGTTCCCACAACCGTGCCCCCACTGGGGATCCGCTGCACACAAGAGAGACGAGCTCCCCCCTCCCCAGGATGCCCACGCAAGCTGCCAGCCGAGCCCCCGGCTCTTCCCGCTACCTGTGGCCACGGAGCGGATGAGCATAGAGTTGAGCTTCAGGACGGGGCTGAAGGGCTGCCTGGGGTCCGAGGAGCCCAGCGCCGTCTTGCTGTGAAACTTCAGCACCAGCTTCTCGTCCTGCTTCTGCAACAGCACCAGGAGGTCGTCGAGAAGCAGCACGTGCAGATCTGCACAGGCCAGACACAGCCGCAGGGTCAAGCTCAGCCACGTCTCAAGGGACTCGGCTCTCCCCGATCCCAGCCCCGCGGTGACCCCTCTGGCACGGATCCGCCCCTAGGCTGGGATCTGAAAACCCCTTTTGGCCCCAAACTCTGTCTGCAAGTCAAAAGAACTCAGGTGCCTAACTCCCATGGGCTCCTTTCCCAAGCCCAGGCCCAGACAACGGGGACTAATTGGCTCATTAGCATCCTCTGCAGGGCTGATGGGGGGAGCAACACGCAGGCCTGAAGAGAAGTTACCCTCGCTTGCTTTCCTTCCTGCCCCATTGCATTGCCCCGGCCCCACCCCCCTGCTCTCTAGCAAACTGTGGGGAAGAGGGAAAACTCACCCCCTCTGGGGGAAGAACGGCAACAGCCCACGAGGGAGACGCTGGTTAAGAAGCGTGTGATCGCGGCTCCCTCTAGTGGAAGATCCACAGTGGATAAAAGCCTGCTAAGGCTAACAGCTGATGGAGTTACCCCTTCCGCTGGCTGGAGACTAGGCTCCGGGAGTCTGTCTCGGGGGGGGACACGATTTTAGACTAAAGGCAGAGGGACGCGTCTCCCACCACGTACCCACGGTCTTCTCCTTGCTGATCCGCCAGCTCAGTGGCCCCTCGTGGATCATGCTCCGGGACGTGAGGTCAAGGTTCTGGGGGTGAAAAGGCACTGTTAGTGGCTGGTCTCCCTGGCTGGGGATGGGGGTGGGTGGGGAATCAGGACAGAGCAACCCTCCCGCTGCCCCTGGCCAAGCCAGGAAGTACCTTGAATTCAGCAGCCAGTGGGTTGCTGGTCCGCTCCAGAGAGGTGGCGTCCAGGCGCTTCTGGTAGGCCTCCAGCCGGTGCCGGTTCTCTGCCCGCTTCACGGCCTCGTTTACGTGCTTGAGGATCTCCCGGCACTGGTCGCGGGCACGGCACAGCTTCTCGTGCTCGGGGGTCCCACCTGGGGGCATGGAGAGCACGTCAGGAGGGGCCTGGGGGTTCTGTGCTCTGTCACCTGGGCAAAATGCCCCAAGCGTTCGACAGCCGCTGCACCTGCCTCGCGGAGCCAGATTGGGCCCATCGGGCTGGCCAGGGGGGGATGGTGCTATGGGAACAGCCGTGTTGGCTCCCTGGCGCCCAGCTAGTCCCACGTGGGGATCACAGCCCGGGGCCTGGGCCAAGAGGAAAGGCTGCCACTGAATTCAGTGGGCTAAGACCAGTCCCAGGGCTAAAGCCCCCTGCTCGCCTGCAGAACAGGTGCATCATCGGTATTAGCGAGGCAAGCGCCTCCCAGCGCCCTGCTCTATAAGGCCCCCCTGCAGGGAGGAGAGAGAATGGCCCCTCCCACGGCTCAGCCCCCCTGCAGCGACGGGGTGCTCTGCGTGGAGCCTGGCCCTCGGGAGCAGGAGATGGGGTGTGGCCACGCTGTCGGGCCTGTCATCCCCACACGCCCTCCGCCGCGCCCCCGTACCCTCCGTGTGCTTGAGGATGTTCTCCAGCAGCAGCGGGTACTTGGTCAGGCGCTGCATCTCGGAGATGATCAGATCTTTGAGCTGGAGTCGGCGGCACTGGGGGTTGCTCTCGGCTTCCTGGAGGGAAGAGAAAACGGGAGACAGCTGCAGTCACCACTTGGGAAGCCAGGAGGGCCCCAAGAATGAAGGAGACACCACACAGTCCCAGACAGGCGGCTGTGGGGGGGGAGCGAGTGGGACTGTCCCGGGAGAGGAGATACCTGCATGAAAATCTGGAAGCGGGTCTCCTTGCGCTGCTTGGTTTTGATCAACTCCAAGGCAATGGACTGGTAAGAGCAGAAGTCAGCCACCACCTGCTGGATTTCCTCCCGCGCCGGCCCGTCGAACTGGGAGGGGGGGGAAAGGAACAGAGCGGAGCTGTCAGCCTCAAGCACGGCCCCTCTGCAGAGAGCTGCTCAGCTGTGTGGCCCCTCAGCGCCTCCTGGGAACCCCCAGCCCAAAGACTCAGGGGTCTCATCCTGTCCCCTGACTAGTTAGCGCTGGTTTCGCTCTGAAGCAGGGATGTTATATCCCTTCCCACGTTTGTTAGCATTAGCTGCAGGGGCTCTAGATGTTCTTGTTATCCATGTAATTGTCCAGTCCCTCTCTGAACCCTGCTAAGTTCTTGGCCTCAATGCCATCCAGTGGCAGTGAGTTCCACAGGCTAATCATCTACCAGATGAAAAGTCTTTCTTCCGACCGCTTTTGAATTTCCCATCTTTTAATTTCACTGCGTGCCCCCTTGTTCTCTTGCGTCAGGAGACAGGGAGAAGGGGAGACCCCCCCCAAACCCACCATCGCCCCATCCCAGTAGCTCGCCTGGCCCTACCCGAGAAAGCATGAGATCCCCGATCTCTTTGATGATTGGTCCTTCTTCTCGGAGCTTCTTCATGGATTCAGACAGAGAATCTGAACAGGGACAGGACGGGAAGGGGGAGTGAGAGAAGAAAAGATATACGTCCAGTTCTAATGAGTGGCAGCGCCCCCTCCGCTGGGAGAGCTAGTGCGGACCTACCTTTCATGTGGAACGTTCACACATTTGAGATGTAACCGGCTGCTGTGCGCTGGACACTGTACGCCCAGCTGCTCTCGTCATGTCCCTGTGAGTTCCTCATCCCTAAATCCTTCCCAACAGCCCCTCCGGTGCACGTCTCCCACGCGGAGCCATCAGAGGATACCTCTGGGGGCAGTGGCCATTCATGGAACGAGCTGCCTCCATTCTCAGCGGCAGGCGCACAAGGATGGCGAGGCAGGCCTGCACAAGGCTTGGGGCAATGGAGGCAGAGCGGGAAACCTCTGGGTCTGTTTCAACTCTCACGAAGATTTACAGTTGGGCTAGATTCAGAGGGACGTGAGCCTGGCTGGCTTTAGCCTCTGCCAGCATCCTGAGAGCATGACAGAGTGGGACGGTGTTCCTTTCCTGCAGGGATGCTCACCCAAGGCGGCACGCTGGCCCGTCCTGGTCATTTACTAGCAAGAGACAGCAGCCACTTTCTCTTGTACGTTTAACGGGTCTAATAGCCGCACGCAGCCCTTATCTCGGCTGGCACCGGAGCCCGCCGTGACAGGTAACTGGAGAAACCCAGGGTGCGTCTACACAGCAAGCAGCAGAGAGTCCAAGTGACCAGGGCTGACAGACTTGGGATCGTGCTCCGGTGCTAAACCTAGCAGCCACTCAGGCTGGCGTTTGGGCTCTGAAGCCTGTGGGGTGGGCCTGAGCTGCGCCGTCGAGATGGCTATTTCTAGCGCCATCAGAGCCCGTCTCTAGGGGGTGTCTACACGGCAAGGAGTCGGAGTCTGCAGACTCCTTTCCGTGTGGACGCCCCCGTAGAGTCACCGTCAGTCATAGAGCTCCAGGCCAGAAGAGAACCATCAGAGCAGCTTATCTGACATCACCAGCCACCAGCCCCACCCAGCGCTCGCACACCTAGCCAGCGAACACCCTCAGCTCAGCGGGGTGCAGCCCCCGAGAGTCCAAGCTAAACGTCGCCGGCAGCCGAAAGGAGACGCCAAGGCAGCGCCTGACGTGAACGGGTGACGTGGGCATTAGCAGATTCAAATCGCTGTTCTCTGTGCCATCTCCAGGCAGTGGGGGGCACTGACTGGGGCCCTGGGCCGGACCCTCAAGAGACGGGCACCGGCGATTTCTAGCCCAAGGGGTGAAGGAGACCTCAGGGACGTCAGCGTCTTACTGTGGATGTCGATCAGGTCCGGGAGATTGGGGAAGAGGAGTCCCAGCTCCTCCCGCGACAGCAAGCTCTCCCTCTTCATCCGCTGGTAGAAGAGGACGTCCAGGACTCGGAGAATCCGTAGGTGGGACGCCTCGGTGGCAAAGAGCTCTGGTCCAGGGCAGGAGAGAGGGAGGTTCAGAGACGGACCGGCTCACAGCTTCCCTCCCCGCCCCAGGCAGCACGGGCCCCACACTTCAAGCAAAGCAACCGAACGTAACAGCTCTCTCCTTCCCCAGATCTACCCTGGCACACGTGTGCAGGGCCTGCAGGTCCTTCTGGGGATCAATCGGCCCCCAGGGGAGCCGTCCAGGGCGTGTCACCAGAGCGCCTAGGGAGAAGGAGCGGTGGGACTCCTCACCATTGATCACCTCCTGGCGGTCTATCTCCCGCTGACTCAGGTACGCCATGACCTCCCGGCCAAGGGTGTGCTGCCAGTTCTGAGAATCCGGCTCCGGCTCCAGGTCCGACAGCTGGCCCAGGTCGTCCTCCAGCAGGTGGGGTAGGAAGGCGTCGGTGCCGAAGCCCAGATTGGGGGACTCAATGCTCCTGGGAGGAAGTCGGAAGTGGTGGGTCAGGCCCTGCAGCTGTCACTGGGCCTTGCAGTCGCATGCCCCCACCCCACTCCCAACCCAGATGACGTGGGATGCGTCTCGAACCCGGCCCCTTCGGCCCTCAGAGGACAAGCCTCTCACGTCCTAGCTGGCAGTGATGGCCGACTCATCAACCTCTTATGGGAACCAGCCACTGGGGGCAGGAGGGCACAGACCCTCTTCACCACGCAACCCCATCGGCCTAATATTTACAGTCCTTAGACACAAGCGGGAGAACCGGCTCAAAGAGGGGGGTTTCAGAGGGTTCCTCTTCCAGGCAAATTGGCCGTCCCATGAGAACCAATGCCCCCCCGCCCCGTGTTATTTCAGCGTCGGAGACCAGGGTGTGGGAGAGCTAGGAAAAGGCCCGGGAAGGTGCCGCCTCTCCCATGCCAATATCCGGCAGCTCCCCCGGTGCATGGCCAGGGCCTTCAGGTTGGGGGAGCGGCCGTTTCCTTTTGGAGGAGTCCATGGACAGCACAGAAGCATCCAGAAACCGTGTGCTGCGGCTGAGGGAGAGGGTTCCTGCCACTGGGGGCAGAGCAGGCGGCGCATGGGGTCACCCACCTGCGTCCCATCTTGGGCGTGTAGGGAGGAGTGGGGTTTTCCAGCGACCTGGGGAGACAATTGGAAACAGCACTCAATCCCCAGGCGGCGTTTCCCGTCACCTTTGCCCGCCCTCCCTCCCTGCCGGCGTCACAGCGCAGGGCCAGCCTGTGCTACGTGGCCAGCTGGGAAGTCCAGGGGGAGGTGTCTGCACTATTGCTCAGGTTGCCTGGAAAACCACGGCCACAAAGACAGCATCTGCAGGATCAGGGCCTTCGAGCATAAGTCACTCGGAGGTAAAGCCCTGGCCTCTACCAATCAGGGACAACTTTCCAAAGAGCTTCGGGACCAAGAAACCGACGAAAGCCACGGCCTCCCCTGGCCCATGGGCTCGGGGATTTGGGCTCTGACCTTGTGGACAGGCTGGAAGCCGAAGACGACGCTGACTGGTGAAGCCGCGTGGCCTCTGCCGCGGCATCCATGTCCACGTCGCTCCGGGACCGGGGCACGTTCTCCGCCTTGCGTGATTTTTTCATCTCCTCCCGCCCTTTCAGGCTCTCCGACCGGCCCAGCTTGACTTCTGACCTGGAACTAAGGCGCAAGCCACAGCTGGATTTCCTCCAGGCCGGAAGAGCGGAGAATGTACATGCGCGTGGGGAAGCGAGTGAGAACCCGTCACGTTCACGGAGAGCCCCACAAGGGAGCGAGAACCCCCGGCCCCCCCCCCCCCCCCCCCCCCCCCCCCCGCAGCCCTACCTGTCCGGGTCCAGCAGGTCTTCAGGGAAGCTGCCGGTGGAGAGCCGCTGCATGCCTGGCTCCTGGGCTTCACCGTGCTGGTTGTTTTCAAAGTGCTGGATGATGTTCCTCACGTTGCCGGGTTTGACTGGTGGGACGGGGGTGGGAGGACAGACAGACAGACATGAGAGACAGGTACTGAGAGCCGATGCTTCAATCACTAACCCGTAGCCCTCCCTCCCCCCCATGGGCTAAATACATCTCAGCAGCGGTGAGCACGGCCCCCAGCAATTGGACCCTCTTGGCTCTGGCCGGTCTATGGTCTGGAGATGGCTGGAGTGGGATGGGACCCATGGGGGGGACGCTCTTTGGATTCTGGAAGGCAGGGCGGCTCCCCTGTCTCTACTGGGAGCCCCTTCGCTCTAGCCTTCCCCTGTCCCCGCTGCCGCCTACCCCCGCCACCCCCCCATCCCTCTGTGCAGGCTGCGTATGGCAAACCGCTCCCTCTGACGCCACAGGGTGTCATGAGCACACACGCTCTCCACATCTTCTCCACTGCAGACTCTGCTTCTCCCTCCACCAAAAGATTTTCCAAAGTCCCATCGCTGCAGCTTGCCAACGCCAACAGTCTCATTACCCAACAGAGAGAGGGATCTGCTACCCCCCAAGGAATACAGGGGACACGTCTATGGTGCTCGTGTCCTACAGCAGCGCTGCCCAGCCTTTTTTCCATTTGCGGACCCCAAAAACATTTCAAATGGAGGCGTGGAGAGCTTTGGAAATCTCAGCTGCAGTCTGCTCTCCCCAGGAGCGTGCGGAGCACAGGTTGAAAACCGCTGCCCAGGCCCTCTGGGCACTTAACAAGACAGGTGCCGGCCACCCAAAAGATCTCATCCTGCTATAGGAGCATCCACCTGAATCGTCACATGCTCCATAGCCCCTCAGCATGGCAGTGGCAATGCGAAGGGGCCCTGAAGTGGAGATCAGTTACAGTGACACCCACTGCTCGGGCAGCAGAAAAACAGCTTAAATGGGCCTCGTGGGAATGAGATTTCTGGCCGTAAGGTCAAACCACCCACGGCACACTGGCCTGTTTTGAGCGGGACCTAGGTCTTGTGCTGACTCCTCTGCCCAGGGAGCATTTGAGCCTAAGTTTGTCTGGCAGTTTTTAACCACTGTGGAGTCACGCTGCACAGCGGCGCCGGGCAGGAAGCAAGGGGAATGACGTATCTACTTAGGGAGAGTGCGGACTATGGAGTCATGCCCCTCATGTTATTAAAGAGGTTCCGTTCTCCATCAACCCCTGAATGGACAAAAGGAAAAAGGGAAGCGGGCAGAAAAGCCCAACAGCCTCTCAGGCACAGGGACCCTTTGCGTCAGCCCACCCCAAAAAACTTTAGGAAACAGGTCAGTAAACTGACACCCCATTTAACTGATGGGGAAACTGAGACACAGAGCAGGGCAGTGACTTGCTCCCCGCTCACCCAGCACGCCAGGTCTCCTGAGCCCGAGCCAGACAACACTGCCTCCCCTCCACACCCTGCCCAAGTGCCAGGCCTGGCCGCCTGCCCCAAAGCCGCAGTGCAATGGGGCGGGCACCTTGGGGGAAAGGCCCCACTTCAAAACTAAATAAATAAAGCTGAACGCAAACGAAACTAAATGAAACGAAAAGGCCTTTTACCTTCCACAGGGGACAAAGGGACATGAAATGCTGAAAGGAAAAAACAATGAGATGTCAAATTAATCCTGCATTTCAACAACACAGAGGTCGGAAGAGTGCGTGAGCTACACAATGAGAACTCAAAGGAGGAAATGGAATGTGAAGGCAGTGAAGAGACACACACACACACACACACTTCCCCCGGGGAACGTCTCGTCTGGACAGCGCCATAGCTGCGCACAGTCTTTGAAACACAAGCACGCGCACGTGTGCACACTCACCCCTCTTATTGTATGGACAGCGCCATGGCTGTGCACAGTGCTTGAAAAAACACACCCCATATGCTCCGAATTGCACATGCATCATTTGGAAGAAGTTTTATGGATGGTCTCAGCCCAGGCTCCTTTTTTGCAGGAGGAATTTTGCACCCCCACAAACCACACCAGCTTTTTGTGGCAACCCATCCTCATGCCACCCTCTGGCCCTACCCCTCCCTGCAATTTAACTACGGGCCAAAATCGAACCATGTAAGGTGGGATTTTCAAACACAATCGGCACCAGGCTAGTTCTTCTCCTCTTGGAAGTCTCCACTGACTCCACCGGGAGTTGCTGCCGTTTGAAAAATCCCACCTGTGGACGCTCAGCGGTTCGAAGGGACCAATTTCAGCTGCAGGCACACGTGGATGAGCATGCAATTTTTCCAGGGGCTGCTTTGATGAGTGGAAACTGCACCCTCAAGCAAGGGCGTGCGTGATTTAATTTAGAGAGAATTGTAGGTTGTCTACACAAGGATCTATTTAGTCAAGGCTAATTCAGGAATAGCTATTCCTGAAAACTCCACAACGGGCAGGCACTGTTAGTCTGGAATAACTGTTACTAATTAGCTCCATGGGTAAATAAGGCCTTAGGCCTCACCCCACATCAAAGCTTTGCTGCTACAGCTGAACCGACAAACTCTCCCAGTGCAGACACAGCTTATCCCGGCAAGAGCATGGCTTGTGCCGGAACAGCTTACCCTGGTTCTCCAAGCAAATTAAGCTAAGCCGGCACAGTACAACCACATCTGCAGCATGGCTACTCTGACAATCAAATGTTAGGCGGGGCTCAGAGTAAAAAGGAGGACGCGAGAGAGAGAGCTCACTCGTGCAGCTGCACCCCTGGCTCAAATCCCGGCATGGACAACGCCTTGGACTTCCCAACGTGTTGATTCTCATGCAGCAAGCCAGAGATGAATGACTCCGGGGCTGGGAACCAGTTCCTCCATCGTATGCGGGGTTAGCACCCCCCACTGGAGAGCCTCTAGCTGTGCCACTTCAGCCAAGAGTCCCTCCCCTGCAGCACGACCCATAGTGCCCTGAGCCCGACCCGATACTCACTACTCTGGGAGGAGCTTTTGGGCTTCCCGATGTATTTCAGGATGGGATTGCGTTTCTTATCCTCCATCGCATCTTTGTCCTTCTTCGTGCCACTGCTCTGCTGGGACGCACGAGACGAGAGTTGGGGAAAAAAAAGTCTTTGCAAGGAGGCATGCTGACTCCCAGGGCAACACGAGCTAAAGCATCGGCGGCAGTGGCTGCATTTAATTTGCAGGGAAGGAAACTGAGGCAGGGTGGGCCTGTGGATAGGGGCCAGGGCTGGAAGATAGGGTTCTAATCCTGGTTGTGCCACTGACTCGCCATCAGGCCGTGGACAAGTCATGCTGTGTTGCAGCTCCCCCCACATCAGTACAATGGTGATAAATTACACTGGCCCACTTTTGTCTAAAGTATGGTACGTGGCACCTTTCTGCTACATTTACCAAGACCCTGGATGCTGCAGCTACTCCAAACTTCCCAGGAGCAGCATGGACAGAACTTTGATCATCCTCCACCTGCTCTGAAAGCCCAAGCCTCTATTACACGCGCTCATGGAAGATCTCCATTAGCTGTTAACAGTATAGGGCCTATAACACAGTGGAGCAGTTCCGATTCCAATCAGGAGGGGGCAGCGGCATGCAAACAAACCAGCCAGTTTATTACAACACAAGTTACGATGAGCTCGGCTTATTACTGCGTGTCCAAATTCAGCAGCAAAACACTCAGCCTTGTCTTCATCCTCCAGTTAGCAGGAGCAAGCAGCTAGCTGCCAGCTGCAATTCGCCAGCGTGATGCGTTTCAGTTAGCACCCACACGAGGCGAGGCCAGGGACTGGCCCCAATGTAAGACAGTTTGACTTCACACAGGGTCTGCCGCACAAAACACGCCCCCACCCAACCGGCCTGGGATCAAACAGCGGGAGGGAGAGAGACAGGGAAAAAGAGGGGTGAAAGGCAGTGGAGGTGAAGACACTGGGAGGCTGTTCCAGGCAGCTGAGGAGTTGGCTCTTGCACCAACACAGACTGTGCAAAGGGACAGAGAGGAAGGCAGGGCGAGAAGAGGCCAGGAGACACAAGGGGCCTGATTCTCCCCTGCCCTGTGGCTCTGTGCAGTCGTGTACATGAATTGCTGCCAGATCAGAAGAGGCCCTATTTTGCGCCTTTGCCTGGGAGTGAGCAGCGAGGCGCCCCGCGCAAGGGCTGTGGCGGGAGGGTAATTTTGAGCTGGCTCCTAAATGAACAGGAAAGGAGTTCACCACCCCAGGAATGGGGATTAGGCGCTCACACCCATTTCTGCCAGGGGAGCTGGGCTCTGGGAGTCCGGGGAGAAGAGAACTGCATTAGTCCAGGCCTGGGAAGCTGACAGCACTGGCGAGAATCCCGTCAGAGAAGGGAACGCAGCCAATGCTCCACCCACCTTCTTGGTCTTGGGGAAAAAGGGCAGCCACTTGTCCTTGTCCGGGAAGGCCTGGGACTTCTCGCTGGTGCTGGCTGGCCGGGCCTCCCGCATCCGGATTCCCGTGTGGCTCATATATGTGCTCAGGGCGAAGGCCATGGGGGAGCTGGAAGAGAGGGAAAAAACCAGACACGCTGCAGATCTTCAAGGGGCATCCTTTGAGGACACAACGCCAGCACCAGCACGGCGGGAGACTAGCCTCGTTCGGCCACCGCAGGGATAACAGGTCACAAAAGAGGCGGTGAGAGGCTCAAAGCAGGGTGCAGCCGGGAGCATCTGCCTGTAGCGGTCCAGAGAGCTATGGGAAGTCCTGCAACTCCCATTGTCCACCACTATCGAAGCACTGGTGCCTTTCCAAGGAGACTGCGCACTGCACCCAAGGGCGCCCAGTGTTCTGCAGACCAATCTTATAGCGCACAGGCCCTGGCCCAGCAAGCATGGCTCCCCTGGGCAATCCTGATTCAGATGAGCAGCCGCAGCCTACAGGACACCCCCGGGGGACTCGACGTCGCAGGATCAGGCCCTGAGCGGTTTCACGTGCTTTGCAGTGACTAAGCCTCATGACATCCCCTGCCTGCGCCATCCCATTTTACCACAGAGGAAACTGAGGCACGGGTAGGAGCAACGCCTTGCCCCAGGTCCCACTCCGCAGCAGTGGCAGACAAAGGGAACTGTCTGTCCAGGCGCAAGGGAGACAGACACCCCAAAGGGTGCCCGGTGGCCTCACACAACACTCGGCATCTTGCAGCTCAGCCCCCGAGTCTCCACAGACGGGGGAAAGGGGCAAGTCAGAGTGCAGCCCGAGTCCTGCAGAAGGCCCCAACACAGGAGAAAGGCTCCTTGCAGAAAGACAGGCACGCGTGGGACAGCAGGACCACAGAGGGCTCTCTCGGCACCAAAGGCCCCTTCAGACAGGCAGCAGGAGCCGCAGCCGGGCTTCTCCGACCGTAGCTCTGGGTGAGAGATCCTGTCGCCAGCTAACGGCTCTGCACGGCAAGCGAAGGAGCCCTCCCGCCTCCTGGTCACTGCAGCTCACAGGACAGACAGACGGGCAGGCTTGTCGCTAAAGCACCGGCCCCCGAGTTCCATTCCTGGCTCTGCAAGGGATGTGCTGCATGGCCTTGGGCAAGTCCCTCCCTGTGCCTCAGTTTCCCCAGCTACACAATGGGGATAGCAGTACTGCTCTACCTTCCTCCTCCCCAGCCCAGAAGGGTTCCATTATCGTTTGCAAAGCACCCCAAGAGCCGCCATATGTCCCTCACCGTAGGCTCTGGGGGCCTTTTCTCCTGGAATTGCCCTGGAAACCTGCCGAATGTCTTTATTACAGAGAGAGCAGCTGCCCACCCAGATCTGCGGCCAGCTCAGTTATGGGGCACAAAGGAGGCCAAGCACGACACCCTCCGAGGTGTGACCTCGGCAACGTCTCCCTCACGCTGCAGAGCTCCCTGGGGGTTGAAGGCCCGTTTTAGCCACAGAACGGGACGGCAGCAGGACGACGCAGAGGATGCAGGGTGGATTTTGGGGTAGGGAACCAGTTCTAGGGACAAGTTTCTTCTCCCTGCTGCAACGGTCGGGGCCCATCCAGGCCTTCTGCGATAACACGGATCATCCAACGGGGCACTTGGACCCAGACAGATGCCACCCAGCTGCTCCCACAAGGGCCACTCATGCCGCAGGTGACAAGTTTGTGCCACTACTGCCCTGGCGCTGGGAGGGGAACCCGTGACCCAGCATTGGGAGGTCACTGCCCCAAACAATCTCCCCTCACCCCAAACTCTCCAGAACCCCGCCCACACCGTCACATCTGGATTGCACCATCACAGCGGGATACACACGACTGCTGGGTGCCAGGCAGACACTCACCTCCTGTCCTCTTCGTATTTCGACCTGGAGTGAGGAAAAGAAAGGGGTCAAAACCCCCTGCTCCCACACCCAGAGCCCTGCTCCTTCCACTGCCCACCAACCACACCCCACTGGACGTCAGTGGTAAATCCATGGTGCCGGGAAGCTTGCAGGATTGGCCCCGGGCTCTGATCTCCCTCCCACCAGCAGCACCCTGCTGACCAACGGAGTCGCTCCCAATTTCCGCTGGCATCAGCAGGCCAAGACCCAGGCTCGGTCTGGATCTCACGCTGGACGGGGACCGGCCCCGCAGCCTGGGACTCACAGGATGTCACCCAGCTGGGCAATCTGCTTCTCGGCCACCTGGCGCTCCTTCTGGGGGTCCCCGTCCAGACCCAGCAGGTCGTTTTCTCCATACAGGCTTCCTAGCCCCATGGTGCGCTTCGTCCTGCAGGCAGACAGACAGATGGACCCAGGTCAGCACCACGTGTCTCTGTGGCCCAGGCCATCACCCCGTCGAAGAGCGGCATGAGACGGGGACGGCCGGGACGTGTGGGGCTGGACGTAGAGCAGGGGCCAGGAGGCAGAGGCAGGGTGAGGGCAGTACCTGTAGTCCTGGATCTGCTCCTGGATCTCGGGCATCACCGCGTCCTGAGCCTCAGAGAAGGTGTTTCGGACGTCTTCCCCGTTCCGCAGGCGAGACTCTGAAACCAGGGACGGGAGACAAGAGGAAGGTGCGCTCTTTACCAGCTGTGGGGGGACGGGGCACACAGACTGCGTGGGGTCCCAGCAGCGCCAGGCGCTGAGCCAACATATGACTTGGGAGCCCCGAGTTCTTGCCAGCTCTGCCACTGGCCTGCTGGGTCACCTTGGGCAAGTCACTGCCTCACTCCGTGCCCCAGTGTCCCCTCCCGCCCTGCGTCTAGTTCAATGTTTAGCTCTCCGGGGCAGGGACTGTCTCTCCACTCTGGTCTTGCACAGCGGGGCCCACTACGCACACCGTAAGTCGAATTAATAGTAACGTCATCAGCCCTGTTGTCTGGATGCTCAAACTGAGGCACGTATAAGGGAAGCGACTCCCCCAAGCGAGCCAGGAAAAGAACCCAGGAGTCCTGACTCCAACCACAAGGCTCCGTTTTCTCCCCAACACAGGGCGACCTGAAGGTAGGGGGAGAAAGGGTCTCTCCTGTGCAGACAGCCCTTCCCCAGGGCAGTTCAGAGGATGTAAAGAGCTTTGCACCCTAGTAAAAGGGAATCTTGGATTTAAAGCAGGAACACTAGTGACACCATCAACAGACAGTGCCCGAGACCTAGTGCTGCTGCCGACATTGTATTGACTCAGCTACGATTCCCAAGGGCATGGCCCAAGAATTTGCACACACACACTTACCTATTTCAGCTAGTAACTGGTCAGGCACCTTTATTCTCAGAGGCTGGGAGGGAAAAAAGTGCAATTAAAAGCTCGTTCATTATTATAGGTGCCCCAATCCAGAGGATAAACATTGCTGGAGTTCTCATAAAACCTCTGCTCTTTACTCAGAAGCTTCTGTATTTAAAAGACCAGAGCTCAGAATTTCACCCCTATTGAAACACCAGATTAAATCACCACTGAAGCTGTTGGCACTCAACTAACGAATCCCTATTAAAAAGGGTATTTGACACCAACGTGCCTATTAAGCAAGAAGGGAAAATAAACCTACCACTTTTCTTGGAAAAATCCCAAGGCAACAGGTTCCTTATAAAGGCTATGCCTAGACAAAGAGCTAAACCCAGCCACCCCACTTAAAGCAGGCTTTTCCTGCAGGAGGAAAGCCCCACGCACACAGGTCATGAAGCAAAGCTCCTGCTCTCACCGCATTCTTCTCCAAGAAGATGTTCCAGATCTCCTTCCCCAATGCCCGGGAATCCTTGGCGCTCATCTGCTGGCAAACATCTGCACACAAATAGAAGAGCTGGAAGGAGGGAGAGGGAGATTAAGGAAGGAAGGAGAAACGCTTAATAAAACAGCAGCAATCCAGACAGGACACAGGGAAGAACGCAGGAGACCTCTGCAGAGGTAGATTGTGCCCTTGTGGTGGTCCCGTGTGCTGGGGGAGGAATCTGAGCCCTCGGACGGCATTTCCACCTCCCACACCTGCGCAAGCCCGTTCTCTTCAACAGTGCACACCAGCAACCCAGCAGGGTCTGGCCCGGCCCTGTCTTAGCCCCACCAGTCTACACACGCCCAGAACAGCCTGTGCTCCTGCGCGGGACTGAACGCCAGTAGCTACAAGAGGAAGTGATCTGCACTTCACGGACAGTCAGCAAGCTACACGGACCACAGGCAACGGAGCGGCTGGGGTAAGAAATGCACGGCCCCGCATGGCAAAGCTGCCCTCCTGGACCCAGGGAGGGGTTAGGACCTGATCCCAGCCAGGTGCCGTAAGTGTGTGACTTCAGGGGCTTTGGACGAGGGCTGAGATAGAGGGTGGGACGTTCCCTCCTCCACTATGTCCAGTCTCCTGAGATCAAGGCAGGAGCCACCGCGAGTGCTGCAGGATGCTGCTGGGGAAGCCCTGGTCTCAACTCTCCCCTCCCCTCTTCCCACCGAGAGGCAGAGACCATAGCTGACCAGGGTGCGCCTCGCTCTTACCAGGGGGCTTGGGTCTGCCTGGGAGAAGATGTAACGCAGGAAGACACCCAGGTGAGCCGGTCGGGATTTCAGCTTCCCCAAGTCCTGGAAGAAGGTGTCGCACTGGGGGAGAGGGGAAACAAGACACCCAAGCTGGGAAGTGCAAAGGGCAAGCTGTGCCCAAGGAAAAGGCCCCCCTCCTGCTCAGGCCTTGGTTAAACTGGCATTTACCGTCACTCCAGCCTCTGGGGTCATCGCGCCAGAGAAACCCCAGGGCAGAGCAGGGAAGGGCTATCGGCCAGCACAGCCAAACCTGCCCTGGAGTTGGGCTCCACCACTGCAGCTTTGCCGGTTTGCACCAGCGCAGCTACTCTGTTCGCTGGCATTGGGGCAAACCCCCACGGCTAGGCAAGGAGTAAGACAGCCAGACTGGGCCAGCGGAACCAGGGCTCCCCTTGCACTGCCTTCTAACCACAAGCCCTTGTCATCAGCTGCAGGAGACTGACGTGTGCAAAGCCAATCCGACACAGCACCGAGTGGGGAGAAGCTGTTAGTGAGCATGCACCGATATAATCTTTGCACCATCCCAACTCCGGAGCTGGCATCTGTATCCCTGCTGCCCCATACAGGGCGCCCGGCAGCTAGAGCACGCTCATGCTGGTAAACCCAGGAGGTAAGAATTGGGGACACACTTGACTGTACTCCCACTGCGAGCTCCCTGCTCTGACCACTACACCCCACTCCCCTCCTACAGCAGGGGACAAACCCAGGTGTCCCCACACCTAGACGCCAGAACAGCTGCCACGGTTACCAGTGACGCCAGCAGGGTAAATACACAGAGAGAGGGATGTCTTGGGAGCTGTTACCTCGTTGTTGAAATACCCCGGATCATAATCCTCCTCCGGCCCGATGATGAGCGGCCGCGGCGTCCGGTCCAACCCCTGAGGAGACAGGACCAGGCTGGGACATGGCAGCCCCAACAGCAGCCGTGTGGGCCCCAACTAACAGCCCCAGTTCAGCCGTTAGAAACTCTCCGCTCCTTCAACGAGGGGCTTTTCTGCAGCCGCATCCCGCTCAGCTGCTCAGCTCTAACTCACCACGTGGGCGGCAGCCCAGTGCCACGACGGTGTGGACTCGGTTTCCGGTCCCAGCCCCCAGACCTGTCCAGCAGTAGCACCTGGGGCGGTGGGGAGAACGCCCCCCCCAGAGTCCCGGACTCCACTGCCGGCAGCAGTCTGGGTGCTGATCGGACCCAGCCCAAGGCAGAACCAGCCTGTCGCTGCCACTCGGACCCAACTCCGAGAGCAGGACAAGGGAGCACGCCCCAGGCCCGGCCGCTCTGCCCGCCTGCGGCAGCTGCCCTCACCTGCTCCACGATGGGCATGAAGGGCGTGTCCGAGCCTTGGCGGCGATGGTGCTGGAACATCCTGGACGTGATGACAGGGGAGGTGCGCGGGCTGTCGAGGCCGGGGTCGGAGAGAACGGAGTTCCGGTTCAGAGAGGTCTGCGCAGGACGACGACATGGCATTAGCAACAGAGAAGGGGCATCCAGGGAAACTCCCCGGGACAGCTGCAGCACCAGGCCGCCTGGGAGCGGCAGGACCTGTTGTGACTCCCATGCTTCCCGGGTGCAAGGGACCAGTGGCCACGTCAAAGACTACGGCCAACATCTAAACTGATTCAACAGTGTGCCCAAACGCGAGGGAGGGCGGCACCAATTTAACAACTCAATTTCTAAACCAGTTTAATTAGATTGGTGCACACACTGGATTCCTGCTCTCAGACTCCACTTCCTACCCTTCCACCTGGATTCTCCCACCTCCCTCTCCTGCATCTGGCTGGTCTTACTTACACTGTAAACATCTGGGGCCAGGGATTGCCTCTTAGCCATGCTGTGGGAGAGACCACGTCAATTTAGGCTCTATATAAATTCCCAGACCAAAAAGACTAAGAGGGAAAAATTTCCTAAGTGCTTAGGAGACTTTGGGGCAGAGTTTTAAAGGTGTTTAGGCATCTAGGGGGATTTGCAAAAGCATCTTGGCCCCCCAACAGTCACTGAAAGTCCCCCAGGCACCTCAAGCCTTTTAAAACTCCACCCCTAAGACGTTTTTGAAAGCGTTCCCCTAAGTTCTGATGGAAGTAAAAGCTGAATCAGTAACTGGAGGGTCAGATGTTGCAATTATCCTAAACCCCCCACTTTATGAACCCAGGAAATTCAGAGTGAAGGCTGAACTCACAGGAAATCCAGCATGCTAAGGTAAGAAATGCAGCATTAAGGCCCCCAAGCAGCCTTAACTCTGTCCTGCAGAAACCCCATGCAATAACCTCAAGATCCCGATTTGGGTATTGGAGGGTCTGTGGTGCCAGATTGGATTAGACTGATTTGAAATGACGGATCTTTTTCAACCCCTCCTGCCCCATCCCTGCACTCAGCACGTGCCCGAAGTCTGGGGAGCAGAAGCTCCTTTTCACACAAAGCGCAGAGGTTGACTCTCTACGTGCCACCATCGAGCCGTGACCAGCACCTCCATGATGCCCCTTCGCGCAGGCCTCACCTCGCTAACCGAAGGGAACCGCTCAGTGCCCGAATCCAAGCCACTGTCGCCATCCTGAGAGTCCACAGAGAGGCGGCCTGGAAATGGAGGAGACACACGGATGGAGGCCAGATTAAACTCCGTGCGAGGATCAATGGCCAGAGAGACGCCGAGCGACGGTAGAGGGGCAGAGCCGGGCACAAGAGCCCTCAGTGAGCACCCTCAGTCTAGACCTGTGCATCTACCTCCTCATGTTCCCTTTGGAGTCTCCTCTCCTTTGATGACAGGAGCGGTGGATTTGTAGGCTGGCCGAGACTCCCCAGGAGAATCAGACTGAGAATGTTTAAGGCGGGATTCTAACTCTGGATTCCAACTCTGGCCTCTGACGAGGGAAGGGGAGCTCCGGATTTTACCAGGGGCTACAGCTCGTTAGATTCCCCAGTAAGGGGCAGCAGCAGAGGAAACCAAAAAGCCACACACAAGTGCGGGTAGTACTACAGACTTCCAGACAGAAGCCCTGCTGGGCACAAGGTGGGAGAGCAACCCAGGGCAGCAAAGGAGGAGAAAAAGGGGGAGCGTCAGTGGACTTGTAGAGCATGAAAAGGCAGAGAGCAGCGGACTAGAGGAAGGCAGGAAATGGTTGTCCCATCCCGCAAGAATTTGCCATTTAAAAAAAAAAAAAATTCCCATTCCAAATCGGGTCAGAAGTTTGAAATCTCTAACGTTTCCGCAAAACAAAATAAAAAAATAATTTCAGATCAGGGCAATCGATACATTTTGTTGAAATCAGATGTCTGAGAATTTATTTAATGTTAAAAGAATTTTTTTTAAAAGTTTGATGACAAATGAACTTAAATTTCAAACAAAACATCAGGTTGAAGTGAAATTCTTTTGAATTTTTCCCCTCAAAATAGGAAATCGGTTGAAACGGACCCTTTCCCCAAACTGTTATGGTTTCAGCAAATCAACCTTTTCCGATGAAAATATGTTTTGGTGAAAAATTCCCACTCAGCTCTATCATGGACATGAGTGCCAGGGTAACCCGGGGGTGCTGGAGAACAGAGATACAGGACGTGTAGCATTTATCCACGCCGAGCCCAGGGCTGTCACAGGGATGCTGGCTGCAAACACTCACGTCCCTTCACGCCATATCCCATGCAGCAATGCTGTTAGGCAGAAGTAAAGTGGCCCTGCACTGGTGCATTCTGGGAGTCTTGGAGAACCTATCCTACAGTACACAGTGACTGCTGGGACAAGCTGAAATCACCCAGCCCAGTCATCCACTGCAAGGACCCCAGGCGCCGAGGTGATGGACAGACAGACGGCAGCAATGGGCAAGCACAGCTGCATGGGAGTGACGGCACAACTCACCTTCCGTCCCCCTGAGACTGGATGAACCAGAGTTGCAGCACGGCCGCCCCAAATCCTGAAAATGAAGGACACACTGTAGTTATCCCTGCTTTACAGATGGGGAAACTGAGGCACAGAAAGAGGGGGCTCTCAGCACCTCTGGGGATCCGCCGCTGTCACACAGTCAGCGGCAGGGCTGGTAGGGAACCCTGGAATAGGTCGCTCCGCAGGGTTCAACCAGCTCATGCCCAAACGCCGCCGCGCACCCTCACTAGCCCCGCTGAACTGGTTTCACAGTCTTCCTCTTCGTCTGCACTAGCCTTCACCTAGCCAATTTCAGCCTCAACGCCCTCATCTCCACAGGGGGGCTAAACCCAGTTCAGGCTTCCCGGGCACCAACCTCTGTGGGGGGGAGGGGGAGGGGTCACGTGACATTGCGAACCAGAAGTAAGGACTCCTCTTGCGTACCACTGAGCCGCCCGTCTCCTGTCGGATCTTGAGCTGCAGCTGGCTGACCCTCCGGCGCGCCCCCTCAATCTGTTCCTCTAGCATGGTGGCGGGGTTCCGGCTGTACACCTCGCAGAAACGCTGAGCGGGGAGACAAGCAGGGCAGTGAGACTGTAGCCAGCCCCGCAGGGAGTGGAACAGACACAGGGTGCAGAGCACAGAGTGGGGGCCGGGGGGGGGTATCAAAAAAGAGGGTGAGCGAGGGATGGTTCAGATCAATAGCCCGGTGCAGCTTCAGTCTGATCACGCCTCCTGCTGCATGCATTGGCTGATTGCCCTGGGGTTGAGGAGGGAAAGACACCTCCCTTGCCCCAAACGTGGTACAACTGGCCACGGGCTTTGACGTGGGGCGGGGAGGGCTCATCGTCCTCTGAAACTTGAGTCACGCCAATGAGCGAGGCGGGAGCCTGGACTACACGGAACAAAGGTCTGACCCGAGGCAGGAAGGCGGCCAGGCGATTAGGTGGAACAGCAGTCCTCGCTGCTCGGAGCGAGGCATTGGAGGAGATGGCCCGCTGCTCTGACCCAGCATGCAGGGGTGAAAGACTGTACTAAAAGGAGCAATAGTTTGCTCCAGTATAAGCCAAAAGGCCTAGCAGCGTGCTACACAGGGCCAAGGTCTGCTCCAGTGCGGCTCACCATAGGAAGGAGGCGGGTGACACCTCGTACCTGTAACTCGGCCTCCTCCTGTCTCAGCATGTTGCGGAGAATCTGAGTCGCGTGTTTCTGAACCTCTGGGTCCTGCGATTTAGAACAGACGTGGGCAGAGTGAGGCCTCGAAGGACAGCGCTTTGACTTCATCTCCCCATCTTCCCTCCCCACTCCCTCCCCCGAGCATTGGAGAGATGCAGCAGACCGTGACAGCCCCCGCTTTCACACCCCCCGAGGAGATCAAGGGCAAACCACCCAAGGGAGTGCCGCGCCAGCCAGTTACCTGCAACGGTTTGGGTCCTGTGATGCGCTGCGGTGGAGGCAACGGTGGGGGGGGAGGCGGAGGGGGGCACATGGGCGCAACCCCGGGAGCCCCCGATAAGCTCATATCTTGCTGAGGACTGGAGAGCACTACCGAGGGAGGCGGAGAGCCAAGGAGGGTCAGCGCGACGTAGGCGCCAGCTGATGAAGAAAAGGAGAACCGGGGAGGGAGGGAGGGAGGGAGGGGATGGAAGAGGCACCACTTTATAATTAGCCAGTTGGTGAGGATTTAAAATGGGGGATCACTGCATCTAGAAGAGAACTAATCACCATCTCCTCCCCCCTACCCCAAATCTGTGATGCAGGATGGGAGCGACAAGAGAAGCAGATCTCAGGGTATGTCTATAGTGAAAACGCTACAGTGGCACCACTACAGTTGCACAACTGCAGCACGTCAGTGTAGACACGACAGCAATGAGACAGGTTCTCCCGCCGGCGTAGCTGATCCACCTCTCTGAGAGGTCTATACACACGGGAATAGGTCGGTGTAGTGACGGCTCTCCGTGAAGCGGGTTTTTCCACACACCCCTTGAGCTGTAGAGAGTTCCGATGTGAATATTCAGCGTAGAGCAGCCCTTAGATTAAATGGGTTTCATTCATTTCATTCAGAGTGAGGGGGGTGACAGTACACTGCCAGCCACGGGGTCCTTTTTAAAACATCCCCAAGCAAGGCTACCTAAGCCACAGCACATCATAGTCTCTAGTTTTTATCTCCTGCTTTTCATCCACACACCTCAAAGAACTTTACAATAGGAGGCCAGGATCATTAACCCATTTTACACATGGGGAAACGGCGGCCCAGAGCAGGTAAGAGACTTGCCCAAGCTGACTTGCCCCGACCTGGAGAATCCCCTGCCTCTTGGGTGGAGAAGAGAGCGAAGTGTGCCTGGCTCATTTGGTCCCTGCCTCTCTGCTCTGCTCTCAGCCTCAGGGTCCCCTAATTCTTTCCACAACACGCCACTCAAAAACTCTCTGCCACTAGTGACCGTGGCTGGCCTCAAACCAGTGACCTAGAAGCAAAAGGCCCCGTTTACCCCTTCTGCCTACTCACATTTGATGAGCTTCACCACTTCGAGATGGGAGCTGTTTGTCACCATTGTGCCATTCACCTGAAAGAGGAGACACGCAGCCTTAGACCCGCAGCCCCAGCGCTGGCCCAGAGAGCAAAAGGCTAGGAAGACCCTGGGGAAGCCTCGGCTCTGGGTTTGCTGCACCATCAGGGTTTGATGCTTACCTTGACGATCCGGTCACCCTCCTGCACTCCGGCTTTCATGGCCGCTCCTCCTGCAATGCAACAGGCAGAGGGAGGGAGTTACAGTACGTAACAGCGCAGCCCCAGTGATGTTCAAACAGCTGCAACACTGGCGCCACAAGGCACCCAGGGGCTTGATACATTCACTGGACGAGCATGAGGAGACATTAGGGTCCAGAATACAGGTTTTCTAAAACCAAAAAGGGCCTAGTTTTTACTGAGTGGTTGGGGGGAAAAAGGCAGATGCAATTGTCTCGATATGACACCTATGATCCATATTGCTAGACAGAGAAGTACATGTGTACCCCCCCACTCCCTCTCCGAGACAGGAAATGTGTTTTTCTGTTGGTTCGTATCGCGTTTAGCATTACGGGACCCTGATTCCCGTGGGTGTGTCCACAATAAAAAGAAGCCACTGCACTGAAAACCAGTCCACTGCCTTTGAGCAGAGACACCGCGCTGGGTGAAAAGAAATTCCAATAGAGAGAGAATCCAGTTTCAAACTATAGTTGCTGGGTGCTATTAAACAACCAATGCTTTCCACTCCAAAGGTGGCTACAGTAGAAACAATGACTGCGAATAAAGACTGCTACAGGACTCTCACTGGTTTTGCGGTGTACAGACTAACACGGCTACCCCTCTGGAATAATGAACTATTGCTCTTTCATGAATGTATCGGATTCTGCCCGCGCCCAGCACTTGCACAGTTCCTTGCAATCAGTGGAGCAGTTTTCAGGCAACGAGGTGCAGGCCCTTACATCATCTAATTCTTTATGTTTTAATCAATAACTAATATGTCAATCAGCTCGACTTTCACACCAGCATCACCATGTTGGTAGTATTTTTATAACGGCTTATTTGTATTGATAATGGGCTATGGTCCCGATCCTGCAATAAGATCCGCCCGAACCAGACCTACGTGGATCCCTGTTTCATTCTATTGCATTTAGGTTCTTCTACCACCCTCATCACTAATATCCGAGAGCCTTCCAAGTGCACATTAAGCAACGTAACTACCATCTGCCACGTGTTTGTTCTCTTTTAGGGCTTCTGTCTAGGCAAGAGGGTCTGTCCGCATGGATCCAATTGCAGGATTGGGGCCTAAGCCGCAGTAAAAGTAGCCTAACTATTTATGCTCTTTCCCAGCCAGCATCCCCTTCTTTAATGCAACTGTTAAAAGTTGAAATACGCTGAAATATTCTCTTTCGCTAAAGCCAAGCCGAAGAAGAAACATTTCCGTGAGGTTCAATTCCAAACCGAGACTAGTGAAAAAAAAAGGCAAAGGAGGAAAGCAAATGGAAGATTCTTTCAGCTTTAATGGTCTCTCACTACAGGCCACGCACGTCAGAACGAAGGGGCACATTTCCCCGCAGTACTGCCCCCGGGGTGGTCTTTCCCCACCAGTGCAAAGTGGGCTCGCCTGTGCCAGGGCACGGTGCTTAAAAATCCATCTCACTTTGCACAAGTGGAAGTGACTGCACAAGGAGTGGGGCAGCGGAGAATCCGGCCCATTGGCTTTTCTTTACTAAAATATTTCAGACTTGATCATGCCTTTGGATTCATGCAAATAGACTCTGTGCCCACTCAAAGTCCTGTGGAAGTCACTGGGCTCAATACAGGGGTCTCTCCATGCAGAAAGGAATTTGATTTTTATCCGACTGTGTCCTTCGAAATTTGTAGGATGTTTTCCCCCCTTATCGATTTGAATCTTTCCTGGCCTGAGCGTTGTTCTTTTTTGGGGTGGCAGGGGGAAGGTGTTGGTTTGCAATAAGAGCAGCTCATTGCCTACTTAAATCGCTGCTCAACGCCCTCCCTCTCCACAAAGCCATTAGACAGCAAAAAGCTCCGTAACAGAGCCAAGAGTGAAAGCTGCTGAATCTGTGTCTGCTGAGAGCAACAAGAGGAATTCCCCACCCATAGTCAGTCACCAGCTGTGATTATGTAACAGCCGGGTAAAGCGCCTCGGTTAACCTGTCACTGCTTGGAAAGCAGAGATGGTGCACAACGGGAATGTGGCAGGTACTCTTGGGAGCCAATTATGGGTTAATCTCAGGATGGGCAAGCTGATCAGAATTAAAAAAACCTCCCATCCAGGCACATTCACCCCCCAAATCCCACCACCACCATCCCAAACCGCCCACACAACTTAGCTCCCCTTCAGACTGCAGAACTGTCCTCTCTCTCTTGAGCAAATAGGCTTTGCCGAGAAGGATCCCCCCTTTCCCTTCTCTCAACCCATCCTGGGGACCAAGTCAACTAAGGCTGTCCCATTCATACATGAACATCCACTGGCCCCCCAAGAAGCAGAGACAGGGTAGCCGCTCACCTGGCCGGACAGATTGCACCAGGACGATCCGGTCCCCACTCACGGTGAAACCAAAGCCATGCTGATCCTTCTGGATGATGACGCAGCGCTGGACCAAACCTTAGAGGGGCAGGAAAGAAAAAGCATGAGAGGCTGGCATTTAAATCCATGTTCTTCACTCGTTGTGGCTCCAATTTCCAGGTGGCCCATGGCTATGCTTCGTTCCCCAAGACCAGGGGAAAACTAAGGCCCAGAAAACAGAAGGAAACCAAGAAAAATAAACCCCACCCTGAAATTAATCATTTGTTAACAAAATCCCATGACTTTTTAGGTCAAGCTCATGATTTTGGGGGCTCGAGAGATGATTTTTGAATGCGAAGCTGGAGGTCCAAAGCAGAGATGTTCTCGCCGTGCAGAGAACAAAGGACGCTGGGCACTAAAGCTAATCTCTATGCACCAGGTTTCCTGGGTTCAAGATTTCAGTGGATCCATTCCCTTTCAAGGCGTTTGTTAAATCCCATGCTCCCATACCAGCTATCATTCAGCCTCTGACTCCCATGCTGGCTGCTGCTATATAAGACACCTGGATAGACAGACTAGACAGAACCTAATGAATCTTTTCCATTTCTGGCTTCTATGGCTCCTTTCCGCTGCCCTGAAAGCCAGAGATGCAATTACGCTCACTGTCGCTGGTAGAACTGCAGATGCCGTCAGTGACCATAGAGTGACCCAGCTTCTGTTGTTCATCTCAGCGCATTTAATTCTGACAACGTATTCTTGAGTGTCAGAGGTCTGGTTTAGAAAAATAAACAGGGCCTAATTCTCCTCTCCACTGTATCTTCACCTGTGCAAGGCGGGTGTACAAAAGAGTCCAGCTTCTTCACTCACATTATACCAGTGACTGTGATAGATGCTCACTTTGCACAGGGATAAGAGACAACATGAGGTTGGGGCAGGGAAAAAAAAAGTCAGACCCGATTTTCCACACAACACAAAGTTGGGGGGTGCAGAGGTAAGAAACTGGACCCAATTTTGCACAAGGGACAAAGATGCCACCAAGTAAGGGGTGTGTGTGAGACTGGGCATAAATAAAATCAGCTCCTAGAAACTGGATGCACTCTTTGGGCAGCAGAACAGGCTACCTTACACTCGCCGTCTCCAAGTGGCAAACGCACCATCCTGAGGTGTGTGAATAAACTCACTTCCTGCTGTAGGAGGGCTGGACAGGATTGTGCCCCATTTACCTAACCTCAGATAGCGGCTAAATACCATTGTAACTGAACCTGCAAACCGGAAATTCTGTCTGTCACCTTCATCATCCCCCACAGTCCTAACCCTGAGACGAGACAGTCTAGGGCTGGGCCCTGATTCTCACTGGCACAAAGGCCTTTCTACAGCGCTCTGGCAGCGTAAGTAACTCATTGCACTCACTTTAAGGTCCTTTATAGCATCCATAGGCTGTACAAGGGCTGTAGGGTTACAGAGACCCTACGTCTCCCATGAGCAGAATGGTCAATACGTCTGGCTGCACTTTCTTTTGGTTCCTGTATGAAATGAGCTGCTATTCCCAAATTCTCCCTCTTTGCCACTGGACTCAGCAGGGGAAATTGTCTGGCCTGTAAGATGCAGGAGGTCCAACTAGATGATCATAAAAGTGCCTTCTGACCTTGTAATATCTGAATCTGACCACAGGGGCTCCACGCTACGCAAAGACACGCGTGCAAAAGCCTCAGATCACTTGCACCGTGACCTTCCAGCCAGCCTCCCGTGTGCCTGATGGGCCTGTGGAGTGGGCGCTCACAGTGATCTGGGTTGTGAGCCTATTGTAGCAACACAGAGCAGGGAGGAGAGAGGTGAAGGGTTACCTGTTGTTTCAGAACAGTCTGACAGCTGGCGGTGGTGGCCGGGAGACCTGCGTCCTGGAGCGGAATCGCCCAGCGAAGACAGGCTGCTTAACCTGAAGGGAATGAGACGGGAAAAGTCATGGGACAAATCTCCTCCTTCCACTGGCAGCAAGCCCCAGCGGTAGCCAGCCTAGCTATCCCGGGGAGCCGTGGTCGTTGGTTTCCCCAGTTGGCTGGGCCAGAACTGGATCTGAAGAACCCTTCTCCCAAAAGCGGCCTCCAAGGAAAGCACTAGACCGAGTAACCCACGCTCAAGGGTCGAGGTCTCAGGAGCTTCCGTTAATCCAGGAAGGATGGGCAGGGGAGGAGACAGTTTGGTTTTCACAGAACACGAGGAACAACGGAGATGGGCTCATGCAAACCACAGCCACACACGCACTGCACAGGAGGCCAGCACCAGAGCTTACCAGGCTGCAATGGGGCTGATGGAAGAAGAGAACACGGAGCAGCGAGGAATGAATGAGAGAGACAATGGACAGTTACTTTTTTTTTTTCCTTGCTCCTGATAGTCCGAGCAGTTCTGTGAGGGAGGAGGGGGCTGGATTGCTGTGCATGGAAGAGGTACAACACCACTGGCCCGGCTAGCATCCCCGAAGTCCCCCACCCCTCCCCTGGAGGGACCCGGCCACTTCTGGGGCGAGAAGGGAGCTCCAACTCCAGGGACCATTCAGTCCTAGACAGCTCTCTGCCAAATGCCTGTTGTCGGGGGGGGTTCTGCAGGCTGAACACACCTATCCAGCAGGAACCGGACTGAGTCCCAACGAACTCTTCACACGAGCCACTGAACAGCCAGCATGGGGGGAAGGGGCTGAGCGGCGACCACGACTCACAGCACAGGATGTGTCTTCACAGCAGAGTTAACTCGAATTATCTACGCCTGAGCTAACACCGTTCTAGCTGCCCTGGCTTGAGGGAGAGCGGCCACGCTGCAGAACACCCACCTTGCAGACAGCGTTTGCGTCTGCAGCTGAGGAGCGGCGCTAACTCGAGCTCGAGCCATATTGGACCCAGCACCCTATGGGGGGGAAGGCCCCATATTCCATCCCCCAACATCCCCAGGCCAGCCAGTTCTGATCTGATGCCACACTGGTACCAGGACCCTAGAGGTGAAAGACCCTGTACTCCATCCCCTGACCCCCCACACGCCGGCCAGGTTGGTGGTTTGCTGGCTTTTTTCTTTTTTTGGAGGGGGACACTATACAACGGTGGAAGAAAGGACCACGCAGGCATGGACATGAGAAATGACTGACACAAAATCCACCTTCGCTTTGAACACAGAGGCCTTGACCATGCGAGTGCATCGCATGCGATTCTGTCAGCCCGCCCCCAGCGCCATCTTACCTGGGCAGGTGCGGGTGTTTTCTACTGGCTGGTCTGTTGCCAATGAGGAAAGACAGAAATTGACACCAAAGACAAGGACGGTGGCAAAGACGATGCAAGGTCCAGAGGACAGCATTGAGAGTGCAGGGGAGACAAACAGATAAGAGAGACAGACGTGTAACGGACGAGACAGCTGTAAACACTCAACCCTCAGGAGAGGGGATGGAGAAACAGCCAGAGGCGATCTGCCAACCCGGGCCAGGAGGCACTGCCATGGGCTCTCACACATACCCCCAGCGACCCAGCAGGGCTCCTCTGAGGAGCAGAAAGGGAGCCTCCCCCAGACCATTCGGCTCTTGATGTCTGTGTTCAGGCTGACCGTGGCAATGGGATGCCAAAAGGCATCCACTAGGGACCAAGCCCCACCAGAATCGTTTCCCGCAGGACACTGAAGAGCCAGACGAGAACACCTGCATTCAGCAGAGCCTCACACAGGCCCTGATCCTGAAAAGATTCATGCACACGCTTACATTTTGTGCATTAGCGTGACTTGCATAAAGCAAAGTAAGCGCTTATGTTTCTGCAGGATCCGAGCCAAATTCCCTGACTCCTTCCCCACAGCTGATCCTTCCTTCCTGTGCCCCACGAGCGACACGGCTTCCCTTCTCCCTCCCCTGGCTCAACGCATCTCTTCAGTTCCAGGGCAGGACAATTTATAAAGGAGCAAGACTGTGATGACGGACACAGGCAGCGACCGCTCCAGCAAAGGTCGTGAGCAGTCTCTATTATGACCCTCGCTTCTCAGAAGCTTTGACCTTTCGAGCTGGAGTTTTCCAGCCCCAGGGTCTGGCTCAGAGTGAATAAGACCAGCAAGTTTGGACCAAAATCCTTCAAGTGTTTTGTGCACGGAGGAGGAAATGCAAGCTGTACACACTGGGGCAAAATATTTCCGCTTTTGGGTACGAAACGTGACTGGGTTTTATGAGAAAACCTGTGCGTGACCCGCTCACTGGATGCTGCGTTGTGAGTCTGCACAACGGGCATGTGAACGTGCGTGCAGGGGAGGACACCACGGGCTGTGCAAGCTCAAACCCGCGGGGGGGGGGGAGGTGACCGGTCCCACGAACGCCCACCTGCACAGTGGGGGTAGGGGGCGAGCTACATGCTCAGTCTCGACTTGGGCCGTTTCCCCCAGCGCTTCTCCACAGCCATGGGCCTTGATCCTGCAGCTAGGCCCCTGCTCCTCTGGCAGCGAGCAGCGCTGCGCTGCCCCCCCCCCCGGCACAAGCACGAGCGGAGACGCAAGCTGCCGCACTGAGCAGATCCCTCCTCTCCGAGCGGCGCCGAGCCACCTGCGCCTCCGCTCCTTCGGGGCCCGATCCAAAGCCCATGGGAGGGATTCTACCAACTTCAGTCCGCTCTGGATCAGGCTTTGTTCAAGAAAGGCAGAGAATGGGACAGCTGCGTCTGAGAGACACAGGCCTGATGGGGCTAGCGGGTCAGCTCCTGAAGGGTGCCAGCGGGGTGGCAGAGTGCTAGGTGCTGTACGGACATAACAAGCAACAGCTCCTGCCCCAAAGAGCTTACGTGCAATCTGAAATCCTGCACACGCAAGGGCCTAACCCTGCCAATCCAGCTGCCTGCCTGCCTCTTAGCAGGGGCGACAGAAAGGCTGCAGTGCTCCCCTCAGAACAGACGCCAGCTTTCCCCTGCATCCTGCTAACCCTTTTAGATGCTTTTGAGACTCTCCCTCGAGCTCCGAAATCCTCTGGGGCACTTTTAACAACCCACACCATCTCTGTGCGTCGCACGACACTCGCGCCCACGCGTGCACTTGCCACTGGGCCGGCTCAAGCCTCAGAGTTGCGGTGCCCCTTTTCCTACACACCTTCCTTCATCTGAACAAGCAGCGCTCGTGAGTCGGACTGCAACCTTCCCACCGAGGCAGACAGCAAATTGCTTCATTGGCTGGGAAAGGAAGCACTTCAGAATGAAAGCCAGAAAAGAGGAGAGGGATGGGGAAGAACTAGCGAAACTCGGTAGGTCTGGACGCTGCGGAGGTCTCAGCTCCTCCCTAGAAAAGCACATCCTAGATCGATCCTGACACTCAGCCACTCAATTCCTGGGCTTGGGGCAGCGGCAGGGAGGTCAAGGAGGGGTGTTAAGATGCCTTTAAGCCACCTTTGCTCTCCCTGGATTCTGGAGCCAAGCAGGGCCTGGCTAGCACTGTAAAAAGCAGCCTCAGGGCTGCTCAAGCGGACTCGTAGCGTAGCGCGCTCTGGCCACGTCCCCGATCTGCCCCCATGCCAAGGACCGGCACAGGTCCAGAGCGGAGCTCTTCCACCCACTCCACACTAGCTGGGCAGAGGCCCTGCATGTGGAGGATACTCAGGGGGCCAGTTGAAGGCCCCCCTGTACATTGTTTGGGCAGCCTAAAGGGACCACAGCGTAATGAAGTCAGGCGCATCAGATGCACATTAATACATGGACACAGGAATTGGCTCCTGGCTGTTTGCTCTGCAGGTCCAAAGCACGGATTGGCATTAGCTGTTAGGGACGCGTGCCCACACACATATGAAAACAAGAAGCTATTGCCAAGTTCTATGCCGGACTGGGGAGGAGGGGGGGCAAATCCCCAGGATCCATCCCACAGCAGCCTGCTCGCACCGTGCCTCAAGTCGACACAACCGTTAAACTCCATTTCCAATTTGGCAAGGTCTTGCACATTTTTTTTTTTTTTGGCCCAGACAAAACACAAAGACCCAACCTTTAAACTTTTGCTCATGATCAGCAGCAGATGGAATCCGGCTGCCGTCCGCAGATCGTGCTAACTGCATGCAGAAGGCACCAAGTATGTAGGGGAAAAACTATTTCTGCTTCGGCAGCAGTTGTAGGGCAGTAAAATGTTCCATTGGGGGGAAAACAGAGAGAATTGCAGGGAGGTTCACACTGGGAAGAGGAGAGGAACGTGACCTATTGCTGTAGAGTAGGTGAGAAGAAGCATCCTCTGCTTACAGACAAAGGGACGCAGACCAATCTACGAGATTTCCACCACGCCTGTCACCACAGGGTGTAATGTGAGTCCCTACCCCTGGGGGGAGCTGGGGTAAATCTAAACCGTATCTGTTTGTACTTCCCAAACATACAGTTCCACCTGGCATCGCCTCAGGGTCACAGTGGTGATAAGAAAGCAATGCCACCCAGCGACATTCCCGCGCAGGAGTGGATGGCACATTCCCAGGAACATCAAGGTGGGGGGCCCGCTGATCAAAGCACAGGTACAAAGAAACACGAGGGGGCTTAGAATGAAGGGGGATATCTGGGCTGGTCAAAGGTGCTCGTATGGCAGCGCCCAAGCAATGTCTTCTGTGTATCGGCCACACACAGACAGCACAGGCAACAGTTCACGCACCGGCCTGGTCTATGCTAGAGGAGCTACTAAACAAAAGGCCCCAGCCTCTAGGCTAAGGGACCTGGGTTCTAGTCTTAGCTCTGCAACTGAACTGCTGCATGACCTTTGGCAAGTCACTACCTCTTTCTGTGCCTCAGTTTCCCCTCCCATCCTCTCTCGGTCTCATCTGTTGAGATTATAAACCCTTTGGCGCAGGGCCTATGTACATACAATGCACAATGGGGACCCGGTCTCAGCTGGGTTCTCTGGGCCAGGGGTTCCCCACAAGGGGTAGGTGTATCCCTTGGGAGTACGCAGAGGTCTTCCAGGGGTTTCGTCAACTCATCTGGATATTTGCCTAGTTTTACAACAAGCAACACAAAAAGCACGAGCAAAATCAGTATAAATTAAAATTTCATACGGACAATGACTTCTTTATACTGCTCCATGTACCATGCACTGAATGTAAGCGCAATATTTGCATTCCAATCAATTTATTTTATAATTCTATGGTAACAATGAGAGTCAGCCATTCTCCCGTAACAGTGTGCTGTGACTCTCTTGTATTTGTAGGTCTGATTTTGTAAGCAAGTCGTCCTTAAGGGAGGTCAAACTTGGAGGCAGGCAAGACCAATCAAATTTCTGAAGGGGGCCCAGTTGCCTGGAAAGGCTGAGAGCCACTGCTCTAGGCTCTGCTGTAATAAGGCAGTCTGATCTAGCTAAGCCAGTGCAAACCCCTGTGCAGATGAACTTAAATCAGTTTAAACCGGGCTTTAAAAAAATAATCAGTTCAGCTTGCGTCAGTTAAACCAGCACAACTCATTTAGTGTAGACAAAGACACACAGCCCTTCTCAGGAGAAGGCAACCCGGCTCCACGGCCCACTCCATGCTATGTCTCTCTGACAGCCAGGGAGCCCAATTACTGCCAACTGTGATGCAGATTCATCTAGTGAAAGCCTCCAAACAACCATCTGATGAGACTGTCCAGTAGAGAGGAGACCAGACTAGAGTCAGGGCTTCTAGGCACTACAAAGAATGGGAACAATGCTCACTGTGGCATAAGGAAAACAGTTTGGTGCCCTTGGGGTCTATATTGGGACCATCTAACTTTGAAGGTCAAGCTTTACTGCACAGTGCACCAAGTACAGTATTAAGGACTTGTTTTGTATAATAAAAATAAATGTCATATACTATTGTGTGTTTAATTCAATTCTGGTTACCATCCTAATGCAGGCTTGGCACAAACCATGAGCAAAAGGTTAATTATCTAGTAAATAAGCAATATATCATTCACTATTTTCTAAGATACTAAAAACATACAATTAAATTAATAAGAAACAGAAAATATTAAGCTCTATAATTGCTTAAATAAATGCACAGTTACAGTTACAGCGCACCCTCTCAGGCAGCAAAAAGATGTACGAAATCTAGTTTATTTGTAAATCTACTGAGTTGTAAATCAACATGTTTTAAAGGTTATAACAACCAACTGAAATGCATCTTTCTTTAGAAAATAACTGGAGTACTAAATGGAAAAGTGGATTAGAATTGATGATTTAAATTGAAGCTTTCCACTTGGTGACTTAAATCAATCCATCCTGAATGACTAGCTCATTCAAAGTTAAGAAAGCAATTGGGAGTTGAAAAGCCAGGCAAGCTTGTTTTCCTCTTCCAAACTATGAATAAAATCTAGGTGTGAGAGGATGAGATCTACGAGCTCTAAAATCTCGAAGGACATGGTGACCAGAAACAATCAGTTCAATTCACTAACTGCAGAGAGTTTAGATACACAGCTTAATAAATCAATTAGTTTTAAATTTAAAACATGCTTTGATAAATCTTTTATTTCTCATGTATCCCGCACATTTAAGGTAGTTTTATTGAATACAAAAAATTTAAAATGCTATTTTCGTGCATTTTAATGGAATTTCCACCCTAACAGAGCTTGACATAAATTATAAGTAAAAAATTAATCTAGTAAAATCAGAAATGCATCATTCATTTTCTCATGTAAAAAAACGTAAATTTAAGAATCTGAATAAATGTACGTTAAGCTATATACTTGCTAAAGTAAGTGTGTCTAGATAGAGTGTAAATTCCTGGTTAGCAGAAAGTACCACCGGGCTTACTGTACAGGCTGTATTTAGTTGCCAATCTCCGTTTTAATGGCTGCCAACCAATGAGAATCACATTTACTTTAAGAAAGGAAGTAAAGTATGAAGATAAACCACGACTGAAATCAATTATTTAAATCCAGGTTTCCTGCTTGCTGATTTAAATCATGATTAAAATTGGTTAGTTAAGTCAAAGTAAATCAATCAACTTTGGTGTTATTTTACTGAACTTGCTAGTGAACGGGGTGGGGGGGAGCAGTAGTGGTAAAATTTGCAGATGACCCAAAATGATTGAGGTCAGTCAAGACCAGAGGAGACGAGTGTGAAGAATCTCAGAGGGATTGAACCGAACTGAGTAAATGGGCAACAGGATGGCCGATGAAATTCAATGGCAACAAACCACTAAGTCATTTATGGGGTCTGCAATGAAGCTGGAAACAGAACCAGGAGTCCCAGCTCGGCCTCCTGCTCTAGCTGCTAGCGAGAGTTCTGGGTTACGCTTTTCACGTCCCCATTTGTTATGAATTGTTCGGCTGATGGGAGACTCCCAGTCCAAGCTTAACCCTGAAAACCCACTTGCGGCTTTCGTGCGCAGCAAAGGCAACCCCAGCGATGAACACGCCTGTGCCAGAACCTTCTGCCTCTTTGTCAAGAGGGATGTCACTTGCATCTGAGAAGAGCAAGATCTGCCTTCTGGAGAGCCAACCTCCCCTGGCTCCACAGCCCTGCTCCTCTACGCACGCAGCACCAGACTGCTCTCTCACGCATTCTCGGGAGATGTGGTTGAGACAAGGGAGTGCATGGAAACAGGGAAGAAGCTAAGTGACTGGAGCTGCGACAGGAATCCAGTAAAGCCAACCAGAAACATCCTGCCGCCAGGGGACTTCCGGCCCCTTTAGTTCCTCCCTTCCCAGCTTTCAGCTCAGTAACTGTTGTACACAACCTCTCTCGGCACCAAGAGTAAGAGACTGCCGTAACTCAAAGGCTCCCCGCATGCTTCCTAGCTGTCCCCACTGCTTGCTAGGAGGACCAGCTCAGCTAAGGAAAGGACGGAAGGAAAGAAAGAGGAAGCAGCCACTTCTAATCAGAAGAGACGCTTGTATTTTCTGACACAGGTTAGCTATGTTAAGCAGCTCCTGGCCAGCCAGGTGGAACCAAGGTTCACAGTTGTGCGTGATTTGCACTGCCTATTTAAACACCCAAGTTGGATTTTAAGAGAGAACACGGGCGGAGCCAGGCACAGCACAGAGCCTTAGGCAAGCGTCACTTCCAAAGCTCCTTCCTCCGATTCATCTGGAATAGCTCCTATTCCCAATGCAAGCGCCGCCAGTGCACCTCCCTCCAGTCATGCACATCTCCTCACCAGCTCACCGTGTGTGTGCCTCCTGCCCCGTTCAGGCCTGGCGCCCTCCAGAACAAAGAACACCAACCGTATTGTCTGCCAGTGTCATACCATGTCGCCTTGGGAGAGCTGTTTCGCCTCCGCACCTCAGTTTCCCCATCTGTAAAGTGGGGTTAACGAGCCTGCACATTGAGATCTCTGAGTGCAAAGCTCTATAAAATCACACATGTGTTATTACATTGTGTAAAGCAGCTAGCTAGGCTCTTTCATTGGCCCACGCCACTGCAGTATCCAGAGTATCCCAAAGACCCCTCGGACACGTTTGTGCACATGGATTTAACAGACCCAATGACACACAGATCCAGATCTAAGCAAAGGCCTGCCAATTTTTACGACACTGAAATTCTAATTTATCATTTCACTGGTGCGCCCTCTTCCCCCAGCTCCACTCCATAGACTGTCTGTGCACGGACTGAGAATAAAGGCCAGGAAATAATTCACAGCAAATAATTGATCCATTTCATTTTCAGCTGTCAAGAGGTGGCAAAACTCTTCAGTTTATTGGTTATTTGAAACTGGTAAATTACTTCCCAAAACAGCTGTGAGACTGCAGGGTCAAAGGTTGGGTATCTGAGCTATCCAAAAATAACTGGTCGATTGACAGGCCAAATAACATCCAAAACTGTCAAATATTTTAAAGCACTATTAGAACAGTAACAACAGGTTAAAAAAAAAAAAGAAAGTGAGATTTTACAGGTTGGCCCTTAGATAGCTACTTGCACCCTATTTCAAAAACCAAGCTACTAAAATGAGTTATTTTAACTCAGGAGATGCAAAATTATTAAACGACGTTCTGAACAAAGAACGTCTTAGCACTCTTAGCACTGTTCGTGTGACGGCGAGCGTTATTCACAACTGAACCGTTACAAAGGAAAAGCCAAATGAAGTGAAACAGAAACACCACCAACACCGAGCGACTCTGAAAGCAGAGTCCTTTTTAAATACACTTATGTGAGGCAGGCAGCAGACCAAATTGATAACCAGCTTATTGGCCGTGCATCTCTTCTTTTTGTGTTGAGGGAAGAGATCCTGTTCCCAACTCCCTTCCTTCCTTTTGTCTACCCAGTTTAGACTGTAAGCTCTTTGGGGAAAGGGACCTTGCCCTTAAGTTGTTGAATGTGCTTTGTAAACCGCCATGGAGGTTGATGGCCTGGTATGCAAATAAAGAGATATGTACATACAATGTTTGTTCTTGACGATTCCAGCCACTAGGGAGATTCATCTTTCAATTAGTTCACCTTCCTCCCCAACAGGTGGAAGTGAGGCGAGCAAGACTTCTAAGTAGACTTGCTGACAGATCGCACCATGATGCAATCAAAAATGTAGGCTGCCGCCTGTACCAAGACCTTCTTGCTGGAATATCTGAACGTACTCAAATAATAGGTATCAACAGATTAGTCATCTCATATTATTTGACCAGTCAATTGACTGGCTTGCCAAGCCTATATAGGTCATTTACCAATGGTTTGTTGGGAGTACTGAAAATCCCCACGATGCTGACAATACCAAGTCATATGGTATTGTTTTTATTGCCCAACTGGACACTTTATTCAACTAACAAACAATGCAATCTGCAAATTGTAATGCAGCTAGTATATGGTTCAAAATCCAGAAATCAGATTTCTAAATCAGATTTCTAAATCTAAAATCAGAGCTAAAAGTTCAACTTCTGAGAGCATCCATTCTAGGGAAGCTTGAGTGCTCAAACGTGTGCAGAAAAGGAACCCACAGAACCAGATCTAAAGTCCAGTGAAGTCAACTGGAGCCTTTCCAGTGATTTCAACGGAAACTAATAGGACTAGCCTACATCTAAAACTTAGACCAACTTAGCTATAGTGCTCACGCCCTGAGCACATTTAAGGTGACCTAACCCCTGAGGTAGACACTGCTAGGTCAATGGAAGGATTCTTCTATTGAACTAGTTATCACCTCTTGGAGAGGTGGATTACCTTCATTAATGGAAAAGCTCCCTTCATTGACGTACAAAGCGTCTATGCTGTGGCAGTACAGCAGCATTGCAGAGGCAGTAGAACAGACACAGCCTGGGTCTGCCCCAAAGGATAGGATACGTATTTATACAGCAAAAGCAGGTTTTTCTGCTTCAGGGAATGAGCCAATCACTACACGCAAAAAACGTTCTACGGCTTTAACTACGCCGGTACAGAAAAACAGTACATCTGGCTTTGTGCGGATGCAGTTTTATAGGTATAAAGATGGTTTTACCAACATAGCTTGTTCCAAGGTGGGAAGGAAAATAAATTATGCCAGTATGAGGGAGCATTAGACCAATATAACTGTATTCATACTAGGATTTGTACTAGTGTAATTATATCAGTGAAAAAAAAAAAAAAGACACACCAGTAACCAGCATAGTTAGGCTGGTACGAAACTGTGCCTGGCCCACGCCTCATTGGATGGAGGTCTGGAAGACGTTTTGGGCAGGTTATTCCATGAGTGTCCACTAAAGCTGTTTTTTTGAGTCTTCCTCCGAAGCAGCAGGTACTGGCCACTCAGAGATATTATCCCAGCCAAACGGACCACGGGGCTCATCCAGTCTGGCAATTCTTGCATTTGTAAAGGGTTCAACAAACAGGATTGAATCTAAATTCATGAGTATCCTGGTGACCATCCCCCGGCAACAAACTATTACCCCTTCAAGCGCCACTTGAGACGGAGGCAGGCTCACAAACAGGCCATGTAATAAAACCCTGCTGCCATCAGCATTTGCCATCACATGGTCTCCTGCCACTTGTGCTAGCTCCACAGCTAATGGGAGGTCACGCGCGTCCCAGAGCGCCAGGCACTGCAGAGCAAGTCGAACAGCAGTGGGCAGAACCAGAAGACAAACTGCAGACCAAAACTACCCCAACAAGCACCGTGCTGGGTAACTCTGGGTCCTGCTGGACTTGCAGAGCTCATTGGAGGTAAGAACCGTGCAAGGCCAGGAGCAGTGGAAGACAGTCCGAAACCCAGAGTGGGGTTTCCAACCAGGTCCATGCCAAATCCAGACTGGCATGGCAGGAGAACGGCAAGGGAACACAAGCCGGACTGGCCAAAGCGCACTGAAAACACGCTACGTCCATGGAAAAAACCTCTTTCCGCCAGTGCAGGAAGTAACCACGCTGCAGTGCCAGAGCTGTGCTGCTGTAGCACAGACAAACCCTCGGTTCCCGTGTGGCCTCCTACAGACTTGCTATGTGGCCTTGGGCAAGACACTTTCCCTCTAGCCTCGGTCCCAGCCCCCCCGCCTTCCACCCCTTATATAGGAGGACGAGGATGGCGAGACACCCCCATTTCCCACAGCGATCATGAGGCTCAGTTAGCTTTGGGACAGTACTCCAGGGATGCCCTGTGGACAAACATCCTTATTAAGCATAAAGCAATAGGGACAGTTTGGATTTTATTCCAAATTGAAACAAACACATTAAGTCCACAGGGAAGCCAAGCTGGGCATGTTATCAGGGGAGAGGGGGGGAAGGAGCCACAATGCTG
>ML675647.1:6427493-6452646 GCA_007922155.1 Mesoclemmys tuberculata
GCCCAGCACTAGGAACAAACTTGAGTCCGGCACATACATTAGCAAGAACAATAGGGGTTTTTCAAGCAGTTCCACCCTTTCCTTACCCCCCACCCCATCCCGAGGAATGGAAAGTCATAGTCCATTGAAGCATAAACTCTGCTGCTGAAGCAGATTTCCAAGACGACACGGCTCCCTGAAACCATAATTATAGGCAAGTTGGACGCAGGGAGGGTAATTACATCCCCAGTTCCATTGGATCAGCATTCTCCTGTCCCTCTCCACGCCCGGCTCCCCCAGCCCCTTTGGCCAAGTCAGAGCGTGGTGGGTACTCGTAACTGAAACCTCCATCCACTGTCTAGCACGTGTGGCTGGCTAGCAATCCTCCCCCCTTACAGCAGGTACGGAGCCCACCCTACCTTGGGGTGTCCAGAGTCAGAGGGGCACTGATAGCAGCAGCATCTTCAACGCGCTGCCCTTTGCAAAGCAAGAAAGAAGCGGAGAGGCAACGTTAACGTGCCGAGCTGCTCAGCGCATTCAGAGCGACTGGATTGTGTGAGGCACTCTAGACGGGCCTATGCCATTCTGACAACACCTGGAGGGGAATCCCCGTGCGTCCTCTCGGGCTTCTCAGCTGAGCTGCAAAAGGAGCACGCTTTACCGCAACGGGGGGACGAGCAGCAGCAATGTCCCTTGATCCAAAAACCAATAGGGAGTAATCCTCATTTCCACAGCAGCCCTCTTACACTCCTCTGGCAGTGCAAAGACGGCCTGGGATAAATGCCAATCACACACTTCTACTGCAAGTTCATTGAGGCAGGGACTGTTTTTTTGTTGTGTGTTTGTACAGCACCTAGCACCAGGGTGTCCTGACCCCCAAACGATCCCTATTGCTTTGTACTTAACAGGACACTACTACAACGCAAATAAATAATAATGTTCTTATAGGACACCTGGGTTCTGTTCCCAGCTCTGGCTCTAGTCTAGGCGTTGGGCAACTCATTTCACCGCTCAGTTCCTCAGTACACATCTCTGACGTGAGCACCATCCAGCTCAAACAGTGAAAGAGGCAGGGGCCCTGTGGAAAAAGTAGTACGGGATCACGTAACGGAAGCCTGTGTCATTAAGTATGCACACAAGGGGGCCGAATGAAGGGGCACAGGTAGAAGGCATGCTCCTGACCCTAAGGTGACCCTCCTGCCAAAATCCAAGTCCCTATTACAAAACTCTGAGGGACTAGAGCCATTTGGTGAAGTGGCGTGTAAGAATTTAATAGAGGGAATAATGCGCCGTTTTGGCCAACCTCCTTCTTGGAAAAATCAGAAAGATTTTTGCTTAACCTTTCCAAAAAAGGTGTCAACTGGAGGCAGATGCCCACCAGGAAAATTTCATCCTGAAGGGTGAAAGTTTGGCAAAATTATAAGCCACTGAAATCAGGGACTTATGAAGAGCATCAGGTGACTTTAACCACGGGCAGCACTACCAGAGCTGCTCATAACAGCCTTTCAGGGTTCAGAAGAGAAGCAGTTCCTCACTCTAAGGTCTTACCGTCCCCTGCCAACCAGAGGCAGAATGGCAGAATTTTAAGAGACAGCAGCCTTGAATCCAAAACGCAGACAGGCAGAAGGCCCAAGGAGGAGGTCTTTAGTGTGGCCAAAGCCTTCTTCATAGCTGACCTGCCACTGGTCGCAGCAGACAAGCAGGCGCTGGGATACCATGGTGAGGGGCGCAATACAAGAATCTAAACAGAATCAGAAAGACCTGGGGGTTCTACCCCCAGCATGGGGAAAGGCAGAGGTTACAGCTGGGAAACAGGAGCCGGCAGCCTCGACTTCCTTTCTCACCTAAGCCACGAACTCTCTGTGTGGCCTGGAGGCATGCTCACGCCTCACACGCCTCTCCACGGGTATAACGATACTGACTAGCCTTCGGGAAGCGTTTTGAGATCTTGGGTTAAAAAGCACCAGTGTAAGGGCCAAGTACTATATTATTTTTAGGCAGCTGGTGGAAAGAGCATAAGGTCCATTATTTACCTAGTGTCAGCTGTAAATTGAATTAGGAGAGAAAGAAGCAGAGTCCCATTAAAATCAAGGTGGGCCTGTCGATACATTTCATGTTATCTGCTTGAGTTGGTTTTAAAAAAGCAAAATTTACACAGGCTTTTCTATCCTATTAGTAGGGTCCAGGTTCTGAGGCCGACTCGTCAAGGTCAACAGGAGTTGAGGGTCCGGCTTATTGTTACACATGGACATGGGGGCTTTCTAATAAAAGGGTGCAGTCAGATTTTTCGAGTACTCAGCATCCAACAGACACTGTGCACTTGATGGACAGCTCTGCCTCCATTTAGGTACCAAAAGATCTGTCCCGTAGAGCTCAGCCTCCAGGCGCAGCCAGGAAATAGGCACTGGTCCACAGAGGAAACTAGATGCACCCTCCCAGGCTACATTCAGGTTCAGTACTAGAGTAAGTTGCACGCAGGTTGAAACCTCTCCTAGAAGCTGACGCATACACTGGATGATTTGCAAATGGCTGAGCCCGAGAGATGCCTGTGCAAGAGCCATAAAAAAAAACAACCCGGGAAAGGTGGGAGCTAGAGAGCCCAAAAGGGGTAACACCGCGGCCGCTTTGCTCCCAGTTCCAACTCCTATCTCACCTGTTGGCGTGTAGCTTCTGTTCTGATGGTCACGGAACAAAGGTCACGTAGAACATAAGGAGTAAAGCGTTCCAAAAGCATCCAGTGTTGGCCTTGCACTGCTCAAAGGGAGTTTTGCCAATGGGAGCAGAGGTGAGGGAATGCCAAGGCTTTCATAGGGTGCAAGGCAACCCTGTTGGACCTCTGCATGTTTGCTTATTAGTATTTGTACCAGTAGCACCTAGAGGCCGCAGTCAGGGTCCTGGCCCCATTGTGCTGTAAATACACATAGTAAGAGACAGGCTCTGCCCCCCAAAAGCTTACAATTGACATTAGAGAGGACAAGGGGAGCATTATTATTCCCAAATGCACAATGGGGATCTGTGGAGCACAGCGGGGAAGTAAAAACTGGGCCAAAGTTACATAGAATCTGGGGGAATAGAACCCACGGCACCCACGCTGCCAGGCCAGTGCCTCAGCCATAAGGCTGTGTCAACCCCAAGCAGCCAGAGCCATCTTGCCACACTGTCTCTCCCCTCTCCCTTGCAAGAGCTCAATCACTGGTTTTCTGTCACACTCCCACTTCAGGTGGTGCGTGGTCTGAGAGATACACCCTGCTGGTAACTCATTCCTTGCACGCCCGGACTGTATAGCATGTCTCCACAATAGTACGGCCTCAGCTCGGCTGTTGGCTAGCACTTTCCTTTATTAAACCAGGGCGGCAGAGGAGACTGGGTCTCCCGCTGGGGGATGCCCAAGATGCTTCCGTGTTTCATTTTAAAGTGACTTTATTTTTAACTGCTGCTTCCTACAGACACATGGTCTAGATTCCTTAGAGGTTTGTCTCTCATCTGTCAGATTCCCTACCCTCAAACATTAAACACACCAGCACTAAAGATCTAGCATCGTCCCCCTACATGCTCACAAGGGCACATGGGTGGGCTACCCTCTTGCCAGAGCCCGTACAGCACAGCAGCCGGGATGAACTGCTGCTGACAAGGCGAGATTATTCAACAGGCCTGGCCCAGGTGACTCCCAACAAATCAGATGATATGGCAGTAACAGGACTGGCTGCTCTCTGTCTAGTGGCCTTGATGCAATGTCTTAGGCTGTGACATCAGGGAAGAAGGTGGGAGGGAAGCAGATTTTAAGCCTCTTCTACTCTGGGAGTTATCTCTTGCTAATAACAGGTGCTAGCAGTGCGTGGGGATGAATCCAGGGCACAGGAAGGACAAACCGTGCTTAGCAGAAGGCAACACAAATGCCCTATCTCAATGAGAAAGTCGCAGCAGTTTAACTAAACGGTGAGATTTTTAAATCGGTGCAAATGACGCTTACTTCAGTTTAAGAGTAGCTGATTTTGGATTAGCTTAAACCGATTCCTAAATCACAAAGTAAATCAAAACGTGCCCGGATACCTATTTCAGCTAGGGCTGTGATTTTTTTTTTCCAAACCAACAGACATAGCGATACAACCCCTAATGCGCACACAGTTTGACCAGCACAAAGGGAAGTTAAACTGGTATGGCTTATCCCTCTTCTGGTACAGGCCTAACATACCAGTATAAACATCTTTAAACAAGTACGACTGCATCCACAGTAGAGATATGGGTATACAGCTTCATGCTGGTATAATTAAAGCAGCACAAAATGTAGCGTATCTACACTAGACAGGTTTTGCTGCCATAGCTATCCGGCAAATCCTCCTAGTACAGGTTAAGTTTATACATGCATAAAAGTGCTTCTGCCGGTGTAGCTTACACAGTTGTTGTCTTATCCCCTGATAATCATAGCCTGTGAAGTTCAAAAATGAACCAGACAACGCTTATGGGTCCTTTGCAAAGGCTTGACAGACGTCTCCCACCCAAAGAGCATCACTTTCCTGCCATTGTTACATTCAAATGCATGGGCGGATGTTGCATACAGCCTGCTCCTGACACAGCTTGCAGCGCTGAGATATCTTGGTCCCATCGCTATTGATTTTTCATTCCTGCAGTGTGCCCGGTCCACAATCCCATGGATAATGGGTGTTATTTTTTCCAAGCGGTTTTGCTATCCATCAGGATCTTTTATCTTTCAACCATTTATTTCAGCTAATATATTCCTTGATAGGGCATTTGCATCGTCAACCATTGTCACTCTTACCTGAGTTTCCGACCTTCCACCTTTGGCCAGGTAATTAGCTCCCTCACCCCCGTATAAACCAACGTATGATGGAATCCACTGAAAAGTCAATTGATTGCCTTGCTCTCAGATTCCCCTTATAAATTGCACTGTTGAGCCCAGTAAAGCCCACCCCACATCAGTGTGGTACTGGGGTGTCCCCAGCAGAAATCTCTTGAAGTTGCCCACACCATTTCCCCTAAAGATATTAACTGCAGCAACAAAAGATTCTTTATGTGGGATAAGTGAGTCTACATTAGGGCTTACACTGGCGTAGCAGTGTCAGTTTAAAAAAAAACCTAAACATCTAACCCACACGGCTGTGCCAGCACCGCCACGCCTATATTGGCCAAAAAATGCTTTTGTCACTGTAGCTTATGTTTTTCAGGGAAACGGGTTAAACTATGATAAACTGAAGCATTTTTATGCCAACAAATTCCATCTAGACTAGGATGGTTCGTTGGTATACACCAGTATAGCTGTGCTAGCGAAACTTTTCTAGTGCGGACAGAGCTTCAGAGTTAGTTCTACACAAAAATGAATCCCGGGAGCACAAAGAACTTGAGATTCCTTCAAGGTAGATGATTGAATCATGCAAGCGTGGGGCTGTAGTTTCCAGAGGGGAACTTACTATCCAATCTCAACTGGCATCCTCTGAAGTCATTTACGGATACACCCGAGCCATCTCCGTATTATACTTGCATATGGGCATCATACCATCTTTCCTTATTAGTTATATAATTAAGGTTTCTGGTTTGAGGTTTTTATTTTTCCTGATTTCAGAGAGTTATTTTTAAGCAAATTACAGCTCAGTTTTTCAGAAATAAAGATGTTTTTCACCAATGATTCAGAAAGACAAAAAGAAAGCTTTGCATGAGATGAAGAAACTTTGGAGTCCTCTGATGTCCTGCTCACCACAGAATTTGGTGCTAGAATAGGGAACTGGGAGTCAGGACTCCTGGGTTCCCTTCTGGCTCTGCCACTGACTCGGACTGTGACTTTGGGCTTGTCACTTTCTCTCTTTCAGCCTCAGTTTCCAGATCTGTGAAACAGGGATAATTAACCTACTTAATTAAAAGTTATAAAGGATCAGAATGATAAATGCCATATACTGTCTACACTGCCCAGAGAGCAAGACGGAGCTACAGATTTCTAACATTCTTCACCAACACAGATTATAAAATTACTACAAGTGTTTAACTGGTTTGCCATTACCATGATATCGGGGCACATTTCAATGCTTTAAGTAGCACCATTCAAGATCCCCTTAAGAAAGGCCAAACCACAGGTGACCTTCAGATTTACTAGGCAGCTGGGAAACCAAGATTTTATCCGCTGGGAAAGGCCTTGGCAAAGAAACTCCTGGAGGTGCCCAGACTGGCTACCAAGAGAGCTCTGCCTATGACACCCATGAGTTCCCTCTGGGCAAGGTGGCAACGGATTGCCCCAGTGAGGGTGAGTGTGGCCTCAGGCTTAATGGTGACAAGGTGATCCTTAATACAGCCTGTTTCTAGACCTCTCCAGACCACATGTATAGCAAGCAGTTCCTTGAATTTGCACCAAACATCCAACGCAGCGAGCCAAACAAAGTCAACATGCCCACGTCAGCATCCCACCACCCACAACGGGGAGGCTGCATTCTAGATCAGCACCGTAGCTTCCAGGAGTCTGTTACAGCTATCCCCAGGTACAGTCTCTTGCAACGACGCAGCAGGAGGGTCACAGCAAATGGTATCTGACTTCCTCTAGCTTCCCTCCAGCAGTCTAGACTCCAGATTATAAATGAGTGTTGCTAATTCCGGGGCCGGATTTTGCAAGGTGCAGAGGTCAGCAGGATTTGACGACAGTAGGAAAGGAGGGCTGTCAGCACCTTGTAAGGTATTGCCCAAAGCAAGAACAAAGAGATTTCTCAGGAGCACCACACATCCCTAGCCCCACGCACCTTCCTTATTTTCCCTTTGGCCCATCCAGTCCACACATGGGTGGAACACGCCCACACAGACCAGCTCTCTAGCTCTCCTTGTTAGAGGAGGACAGCCTCTTCTGATCACAGCTGACTGGCAGGCTAGAGCACGCCCAGAACCTCTCAGAGCAGACTTTAAAAAATGAGAAAGAAAAGAAAGCACCTAAGGCAAAGAAAACGCGGCTGTCTCAGGTGCCAAAGCGGAACAAATACTGCAATTAAAGGATTAAGAGAGAAATAGGATCAAATCCTCGAAGTGGGTCAGTCTCCAGCCAGGGCTTGGCAAACACACAGTGTGAGATGCTGGGATTTTTTTAAATCTTCAAATGATCACTGGCCCCAGAACCATTCCAAAAAAGAGAAGGCATTTTACAAACTGGACAAAATAAGCCTGTTTTAAACCAAATCAGAGTGTCCACATACCCTTTTGCACCATTTAGACTAAGATTTGGTCTACACATGGATTTTATGCCAGGATAACTATTTCTGTTAGGGTTACAATTTTTTTTTTTAAACCAATACAGTCAGGGGTACAATCCCTGTGTGGACGCAGAAACAAGTCAGCCTGTAAAATTTTCTCATTTGTAGGTTATCAACCTTGATCCGCCTTCCCACCACAGGAACAAAAATTAAATCTACAGTTTATGAAGCAATAGCTGTAATTCTCGGATCGTGTCTTAAAACTGAATCATTGCCCCCATCACATATTGCCCCAACCCAGATCAGAGCTGCACTATAACATTATAATTGTACAATTTGTACATTATAATTGTCTGGATTGCCACTAGCCCCACCCACTGTTAAGGCTGCGTTCTGTAGGTGCTCCTGGAACACACAGACCATCTTTGTGCCCTGGGCACCCGGGAAAACGAAGGAAGGGGAAATGATGGGTTTGGATGAACAGTTTTATCTAGTGGGCTTGTTTCACGGCCTTTTAAGCAATGATGCATGGAAGAGTTTTGTAACTCTCTCGGGTTCTAAGTATCGATACAGAGGTAGGTTTAAAGTTTGTTAAAGCAATGCTGCCAATGTAAAGAAAGTGTGTGGGGGGAGTTGAAGGGGGCATTAAAATTGCATTTCTGAACATTTTTTTAACTTGCTATGCTTACCCCACCTATTTAAGAGCCCCTATATCTAGGCTTGGAAGAATTAGATTATCGGTAAATATTGGTAAACGTCAATTTCACCATAAACACACAAACCAATGCAAAAATATTTTCATTGATAATAATCTAAACTTACAGATAGGCAACCTAAGAAAAATGCTGCTCGAGAACTTATTGGAGTTTGATTTAATAGTACTGACTTTGTACATTTCAATACACAATGCTGACAATGTGTGTGTTGTGCCCTGTAAATTTGACAAGCTAAACCAAGGCAAATGAGGTTTAAAATCCATTTAACAACATCCTTGCAGGAAGCTGAACCTATTTAACTAAAGCTGTCTCTTGAAGCCAGCTGAGTTAAGATTTTACATGCAGTACCTAGCACGAGACTCTGATCAGAGCCACTGGCTATCACTCACCATACCTGTAACATCCACACACAGAATAGTGCTCTGGGTTCTAGCCCCGTTAGTTTCTCAAAGGTTGCTGCCACCTAAGACTGGAGGAGCAGGTTGGAAGCCACAGATGAGGTCTTGAATGGAGGCTTTATGGATCAAGAGCTGCATAGTCTCTGCTTTCCAGAGGCCATGAAGATTAAAGAGCAGGCGCTTAGGAGAAACAGAGGGAACGGCAATAGCCAAGGTGATGAAGGCATAAATGAGTATTTACGCCGTACTTAGATAACTTTTGCAAAGCAATTTGAATATGAAATGTGCTACTGAAATGCTAAGTATCACTCTCATTACCGGGGCAGCCAAGTAAGATTAACAGCAACACTGAGCCATTTCCACCCACAAATCTCAGTGCGCTTTACAAAAAAATTTGTAAATGTCATTATCCCTCCAGCTTACATAGGGAGGAAACAGGCACGGAAGCATAACGTGACTTGATCACACTGCATCAGCAGGGGCTAAACAGGTGGATTCATATCTCAGTTTGTCATGAAATCAGCGTTCATGTTGACCAGTCCTAAGACCATCCATGCAGCCTTTTACACTAGTTTCACTAAATCCATTTAAAACACTCCCTTGAGGTCTTGTCTGCACACAGGTTTTATACTGATAAAACTACCCACGTAAAGGGGTGATTTTTCTACTAATATAGTGTTACTGGTCCGAGCCCTAGAACGGATGAAGTTACACTGGTGGTACAACGTGTGAGTGTAGACATGGGCTTACATGAAACTAGTGCGACTTTGCATGTAGATGAGCTCCATATGAGAAACCAAGCCCCAGAGCGATGCAGAGGGGCTTTAGGAAATAGCAGAAAGAAGTCCTTGCACCAGAGAATTTACAATCACCTCTACACACTTTCTTACTTCAATTTTGTCTAACCCTTGCTTAAATTTCTATTCAACTGAAAGGTTACATCCACACTCTGGCAACTATCCTGGAAGAACTATGCTGACATAACCCCAACGCTGCCTAAGCCAGTAGAAGGGATTTTTCCATTGGTGTAGGGAGGACGCTGCCTCCCCTAACAAAGCTTGCTGTGTTGACAGAAGCATTCTTCTGTTGACCTGACTGCATCTGCACTGAGGGTTAGGCCGGCCCAGCTACCTTGGTCAAGGCTGTGGTGTTTTCATACCCTTGACCAATGTAGCTATGTCGACCTAACTTTCAAGTGTAGGCCCAGCCTAAGGCAGTATCTACAAATTGGCATATAAAAAAATGCTTATTTCCTCTCCGTCCCCCCCACTAACAACATATTTACCCACCCAGCTTCTGTCCTCGGGATAGAGGAAGGATTTCAGCCTCCAGGGATTTTGACTTTGACGTAGCACTTTTTCCAGCACTGCAGTCACACAACATACGTATTTCAAGCTGAATTACGTGGGAAGCGTTACAGTTAGCTACCTCGAGACCCTTTTGCGATGAACATGCACATGGGGACGCAGTTAAGGCTAAGCAACAGCAGCGGTCAACTCTGCAGTTACACCCGCCCCGCCCGTTCCTAGAACTTGACCCACAAGGGCAGAACCGAAGTCAACGCATTCATTTAAGTTACTTGCATGGCACTGTATTTCAACGTGAAGCATCAATACCAGACGAGCGTACTATCCAGTGTGAAGGAATCTAAAGCTTCCCATCCGAACGCAGATACTTCACTGCTTGAAAACTAAAAACGGAACTAGAGAGAGAGAGATGCATCGATTTATTTTAAAGAGAGACTATTTCTAGGCATGGGAAAGAGATGAACAAATGTACAGCAATATTTATCCCCGCTTTAACAACACCTTTCATCAGGATTTCAGAGCGCTCTACAGAAAGTGGATGGAGACTCAGGATCTATACGGCACCATAATTATGCATGATGCTTTTACAGGCCCACCAGAACAACAAGGCCCTACTCCAGAGGAATTCACAGCCTAAATGAGATTGAAAAATGCAACAGTGACACAGCAGCCTATAGCAAAGAGGTGACAATACCACTCTAGGGAGATGGTGTTATTCCACAGAGAGCGGCTTGCTTCATATTTCCTTGTTGGTACTAAGGAATTTTTCATCTCTAAGTGGGGGAAACTTTAGTACCAGGATTTTCTCCTTGCAAAGGTACTTACATACCCTAATCAAGTCACCTCTCAATCTGCTTTTCGATAAGTTAAACAAATTGAGCTCTTTAAGTCTCTCGCTGTAGGGCATTTTCTCCACCTCCAATCATTTTGTGGGCTCTTCTTTGCACCCTTGACAATTTTTCAATGTCCTTTTTAAACGGGGCCATCAGAACTGGATGCAATATTCCAGTATCGGTCTCAACAATGCCATGCACAGACGTCAAATCAACGCCCTGTCCTAGTCCAGACTCTCGTCTATACGTCCAAGGACCACATTAGCCCTGTAGGCCACAGCGCCCCAGTGAGAACTCATGTTGCGTTGCATGTTCACTACAAACCCTCAAATCCTTTTCGGAGTCACTGCTTTCCAGGACACAGTCTCCTATTCTGTAGGATGGCCTGCATTCCTTGTTCCTAGATGTATAACTTTTGCATTTGACTGTATTAAAAGACCTTTCATTGGAATGAGGCCATCTTCCCAACCGCTCCAGATCGCTCTGTATGACCGCCCTTCCATCATGATTGCTTACTATTCCACCAATCCTTGTGTCAACCCCACATTTTATCAGCCGTAACTGTCTGCTTACTTCCAGACTATTGCTAACACTGCTGAACAGCATTGAGTCTAGTACCCATCCTGCAATACCAAGCTAAAAACAATCCATTCGATGATCGCTTTCTAAGTGACAATTACTTTTCGACATCTCTCAGTGAGCCAGTTTGTAATCCTTTTAATGTGGGCTTTATTGGTATTATATAGCGCTAATGAAATGCTAAATCAAAGTATATTATATCTTTGGCATTGCCTTATCTCCTCAAGGAATGAAATCCCGTTGGTTTGACAAGACCTATCTTCCACGGTAACTGGCATTGCTTGCTGGGGCCGTGTTCCCCACTCCCCAAAGACACAGTTAGGTACCAGGTTCCCCAGGACAGTGTGGTAAGGAGAGCAGGTTGACACCACCTGTTACAATGCCTGTGTTTAGAGAGACCAGCGGAGGCTGAGCTGCGGATACATGACACAGATACCATGGTGATAGGTGCCGCAAGCGTTTTCTACAGGCAGAAATAAACCAGAATAGCTATTGTGGAATAAACTATTCCAATATAAGTTAACTCTTCAGGAACAGCTCCAAGTGTGGACATTCTAATTCTGGACTAAAAGGCACTTTCACTCTGGAACAGTGTGTCCACACACGGAGCTATTCTGGAATAGCTAGGCCAGTCTGTTGCCACCACGTAGACAAGGGCTTAGGTAAAATCAGCAGAGGATAAGCTGGTTATGAAAATCCAAAAGTGCTCGGAAATGTTAAACCCGGTATTTGCACAAATTTAGCGTAACCAAGTCCCATGCTCCAGAGCACGAGCTGCCTGCACTAGACCGAAAATCAGGAAGTAATCCTTGCCCCAGTCAGGTCAGATCAGTCAGATGCCTTAACGAACAGTCTCACGTTCCTAAGCATCATGTACTGACTATCAATAGAGGCTGCAGGAACTAATGGTTTAATCTGACAGAGCAAGTCCTAGATTCCCAAGATATGGTTTGTTCTACAGCTGAAATTTATATCAACATAGATACGCCAGCCAGGGGTGTGAAAAAACACAGCCCTGGCCAATACAGCTATACTGATCAACCCCCCAGTGGAGAAATAGCTATGTCAAAGGAAGAGGGCTTTGTCAATGAAGCTATCACCTTCTATCAGCACAGGCTGTCTCTCTACACCATGGGGCGAGCGTCTCTATTGTGTAGACATACCCTATTTATTTTTAGCCTTCAGGATGGGTTTTTTCCCCTTCAGTTTATTAAAAACGTACATAAAGTGGTTTTTCAAGCAAATACCCACTCTCTGTCCCCGCTGTATACACACATGCTTTTCGCAGGGAAACAAGAATCCTTCAGTCAGAGAATGCAGTCGGCATCTGTCTGGTTTGTTTATTCTGAAGAGCGGGAATTTAGGGCTGATGAAAGTGGCCAGAACGTCCACTCTGGAGGCAGAAACACACTCTCTGTATTTATCCACAAACCAGCCCTCTCCTCCCACCCCACATGCCTCAACCCCAACCTGGAAAGATTCTACGCAGGAGGAAATTCAGTCTCTGTCGTTCACTCAGCCCTTGTTGAGGTTTTCAGCAAGGATGCCCGGTTGCTGCCAGCATGGTGTGGCTACTGGGAAACGGGCAGAGACCCACCAAACATTCCACAAAGGGTGCTAACCAGCCACCAGGTCGCGACGGCTTTTATTCAACACTGGCCTGCGTCAGAGTCAAAGCGGCAACGCAGAGGTTCAAGTCTCCATATCCCAGCACCCACCAACAGCAAATCTGGATAGGACTCAGGACTCCTGGGTGCTATTCCCACCTCTGAAAAGGTGTGTGGTTTAGGGGTTAAGAATGTGTGCACTCTCTATAGGAGATCTGCAGTGGACGGCTGGATCAGGGTCACCGGGAGGCGTGTTCCCCAGTATTAACCGTACACCTGCTATAAAGGATGCCACATTCCAGCAGCAGAACAATCAGTTATATTTCTACTTGCATCTTCTAAGCTATGAAGGCAAGACTTTCCATCCAGAGCCAAGAGCGGGTGTGGTGGCACAGTCAGAGTTGGTGGTGCCTAGATTCCATGGTGATGGGCACTGTAGATGTGTGTAGTAGATCAGGTTGTTAGGCAGGACTTGATGGAAGTTCAGGCCTGCAGATCTTCCAAGAGGGTTCAATATCCCAGAATCTAGCCACTTGAACAAGCGTGGATCAAGTCTTCTAAGGCCATTTTTGCAACGCCCAGTCCCGGGTGGAAAAAAGGAAACCTTGTTCTCTGGAGAAAGTAATCTGGGAAGGGAGAGCTTGCACGTCCAGAGATTGCTGGTATAAATGAAGCTGGCTCATTCTAACAAGACAATACTGTGCCAATGTCACATCCATGTGGCTGTCGCCCAGAAGTGGGAAGTGGTACTGTAACACAGACTATAAAGAGCTGGCTAACTAGGGATTCCAGCGGGTGACGCAAGGCTAACGCCAGCAGAACAGGGAAGCTACTCACTGCAATTTGATATCTCAAGCCATGCCGTTAACAATACGCCTCTGTCTCTCGGTTACTCACAAAAGTTATTTCATTTTTCGGGCACAATGTGCCGAGACAGAAGGCTCATTCTAAGGAGCTTGCCAACCCAGGCTCCTCCCTACCGTCTATGCCAGGGTACAAAAGCTGGCGCTCCAATCAGCCACAGCAGGAACAAACTCTGGTCTACTCATACCCAATCCACTAAAGCCAACAGGGGTAAAAAAACAAAATAAAAACCCTAGCAAGCCTTAGGCCTATGTCTCTGCCATTAGACCCAAAGGACAAGAATAACCACGTAACGCACAGCTTCAGCAACAGAGGCACTAAATATGGTTGAAGAGCTGGATTTATTTAGCACCTCAGCTGAAGTCTCACGCCTATTGTAGGAAGTTCAAATCGAAATCGTAAGAGGCATGGAAATTCCCAGACTCAGGACATGCTCTGCCACCTTCCATCCAAGGACATTTACCAACTGGTCTGGACTGGTCCCCATGCTAAACCTACACGTACAGTCTCATAAAAATGAATTAATGGCTCTAGTCTGTCTAGCCCAACTACCAGCTCTTGCTTCTTGAAAGTTCTGGGCTTTCAGTTTCTTTCTGTTTCAGTTTCTGTTTCTCAGCAAACTAAAGTCACATGTGCAAAGACAGACACAGGCTGGACAGGACTGTTGTTGTTCTGTGCTTATGTGGTGGTGGAGCTGGGCCAAGCAAGGCAGAGGAGTTAAGACACTGTCAAGATAGAGAGACAAAGGACGGAGGCAGAGTAGAAAGGAACAGTGGAGTGGACGGGAAAGAAAAAGGAAAGACACACAGCTTCCTATATCCCCCCCCCCACTTTTGCCACAGAAAAACTGTCATGGCTTCTGGGCATAAGAGAGACCCTATCTGGGAATATTTTGAAGAAATTCCTTCCCTGGGTAAAAAAGGAAAATGTGTCAAGTGTAAGCAGCGCAAGGAGGAGACCCAGAGCCTAGCTGCAAGAATGGAACATCATAATGAAAACTGCTTATTGGGAGAAAACGATGTGGATGAAGATGTGGCTATGTCTGAAGAACAATTTGGATCAACTGGTTAGTAACTTAAATAATTCACTTTGCAATGCATCATTCTTCAAGACTCTCTCTCTGCCTTTTAGTACAAGTGTGATTTAACAAGTCAATTCCTCAGCGGTTTGCTATGTTGGAGGTTGTTGGGAAAAAAACGTTTAGCTTAGCTAATTCTTATGGCTTGTTTAATTAGTTACCTAGGTTTAGAATTTATCACCCAAGTATACAGAACAGAAAGCTGCAGTAAGAGAAATCTACAATTGCCAGTTGCACCAGGTGTCATTTTCTTATTTCATATTACATAATACATAATCCTTAGTTTGGAACATCATGGCCACAGACCATAAAGGTGATGCCATAAGTCCATTCTCTATTTTACTTCAGCATAACTCAGCTTTCCCAAGGGAAGCCCATCCTATACGTGTTTTCTCAAAAAACAGACGTGCCAGTGAGTTCTACGGGGCTTACTCCAAAATTAAGTGCACTCTAAGTGCAGTCACTCTTAGCTTTTTTGGAATCGGATCTGCAACCTCGCTGAAAAAAATGTAAATGATTCACTGAACAGCAGAGTGAGAAGAACTGAGAACGACTAGTCAAAATCATTTTTGGATTTTGTTTCAGGGTCCCATTTAAGCACAAGAGACTGACTGTGACTGTCTATCCACAGCGACTTCAGAGTCATCCGCTGCAAGTGCTGCAGCTAAAGGTATTTCAGACAACAAAGTATCAGTAGCAAGCCAAAGATTTCAAACATCTCCTAAAACCACAACCATGGATGTGTTTGTGGTAAGGGCCAGCAAATACAACAAGACACCACAGATGAAAAGATCGCTCAGTTCATTTATGCCACAAATTCTCCTTTTCGCATTGTTAATAATAAAACACTTCATTGACATGCTTGAGTCCTAACAAGCAGGCTACGCTCCACCTGGTAGGGCAGACAGTGGTGGAAGGCTGCTAGATACAGTCTATGAGAAGGAACTTGAACAATGTGCAAGAAATACTGAGGGGAAATTTGCCAGTTTAAGCCTTGATGGGTGGAGCAATGTACACAATGATCCAGTAATATGTGCCTGTGTGACAACAGAAGATGGATCTGTTGTTTCTGAAAGATATGCAACCCCATCGGGAAATGTCCACACAACAGAATAATGAAAAGAAGTAGTAGTGAAAGCTGTAATAAACTGAATAAAAATTCAGCTGTCACATGCAGTTTTGTCACAGACCATGCTGCAAACGTGGCAAAGATGAGAAGATACTTAGAAGAAGAAAGAGAAGGATGCTCCTTAATAACATATGGTTGCAGTGCCCATTTAATGCATCTTTTGGCCAAAGACTTAAGTACGTCTTCTCCAGGAATAAAAGAAAACGTTGCTGATGTCCCAAAATACTTCAGTAACAACCATTTTGCTTCAGCTTCACTGAAGAGAGCAGAAGGATCCAAATTAATTCTCCCTCAAGATGTTCGATGGAATTCTGTGGTTGATGGTTTTGAACAATTTATTCAGACGCCTATTCTCGTAAAACTGCGTGAAGAAACCTGTGATAAAATAGGCTGAAGTATCTCATCCAAAGTATCTCCATCTTTAGAGGATTGTAAGCTGCGGCTTGACAAAGCCCTGGCTCGGATGATTTAGCTGAGGTTGGTCCTGCTTTGAGCAGGGGGTTGAACTAGATACCTCCTGAGGTCCTTTCCAACTCTAATCTTCTACGATTCTATCTAACACTGGATTACAGAGGAATCTAGTGGATATGCTCAGTATACTGAAGCCTATATCCATAGCCTTAAACAAACTTCAGAGAAATTGTTGCTGTATTGCTGATGCTGTCAAAATTCGGAAGGCACTTCAAGAGACATTGTAGAAAGAAATTCCTCACCAGAAAGTTAAACTGCAGGCAATAAGGCAGAGAACGGATCAAGCACTAACTCCACCTCATTTTCTTGCAAACATTCTCGACCCCAGATACAAAGGTAGATGCCTAACTTCTGAAGATGCTGCTGCCATGGCATGGACATCTCAAAATCACTCCTCAGTTATTATGCCAGTCATAATACATTTCAGGGCTGGAGCGGAACCATTTAAACATAGCATGTTTACTGATGATGTTTTGAACAAAGTCACTCCCCTGAACTGGTGGAAATCATTAACCAGACACCCTGAAACAGAGTTCCTTCAGTTACTAAGCCAACTTTTCACAGCAGTAGCTTCCTCTGCAGGCAGAGAGAGAATATTTTCATCCTTTGGTATTATTCACTCAAAGCTAAGAAATGGACTGGGAGCTGAAAAAGCAGGAACACGTGTATGTCTCTTTTAGTCTATGAACAAAAATGACAGTGGGGAAGATGAGAGCCAGTTGGAGAAGTTTTCATGACAAGCGTATGTTTAATGTTGTGATGACTTGTCTGTTAGAGTTAATAAAATTTGAAAATTAAAAAAAAAAGAGTTTAAGGATAGCTGTCAGTCAGCAACTCCGGAGACCGCTGCAATTGCAAATGTGAAATGTTTATGTAACATTTAAGATTTAGTTTAATAAAATATAAGTGCTCGTGTTTGTGTGTGATTTAGTTCTTACCATTCCTAATGTACTGCTGCTGCATCTGCAGCTTGACACAGGTAATGAGTATTATGTACTATTTCCTAAATGAATAAAAATCTTAGTATCTAAAAAATTACACAAAGTTTGCCCTCCTAGATGTCGCAAAATGCTGCACTGAGTTGTAAATTAACATGTTTTAGAGATCAGATTTGCATCATTGTTTAAGAAATGAGAAGTAGTATCACTGGGCAACTTGATTTAAATCCATGATTTTTTCTTGGTGATCTACATCATGATTTAAATCAGCTAGATTTAAATCACTCCCACTCTGCCCAAAACTGAAGCACGTTTGCCCAAGCCCACCACCTTAGAGACGTGATTTGATCCAAGCAGCGCTGAGACTATCAGGCCACACCTGGAGGTATACATAAAATGATGCCTAGGGAAGAAATATGATGTTGCTTTCGGAGAGGCTGTGTGGCCTAGTGGCTAGAGCGCTGGCCTGGGACTCAGGAGATCAGGGCTCTGTTCTTAACTCTGCCAGGGGCCTGCTGGGTGACCTCTAGGAAGTCACATGCCTCTCTGTGCCTCAGTTTCCCCAGCTGCTAAATGAGGATGGTGATACTTAAGAGTCCTGCGTAGATATAAAAACGTGGATCCGCATGCACAAGAATCAATTTACACCTGACCCATGGCGAGCCCGTAGGGCCCTACTGAACAGCTGACGGGCAGCCAGTCACCACCCCCGGATCTCAAAGGCGGGAGAACCACTTGCCACCAAGAAAGGTTATTTAGCAAGCAAAGCCCAGAATACTTTTTAAGCTATGGCCTTGATCTTCCGTTGAGCAGACCTCACAGGCCTCGCCAGAGTCCCACTGGCCTGGCCATGGCTGAAATACCAGCCCCCTCCAACAGGCCTTCTGCTGGGATTCTTGATCAAATTCACACACCGTGCAACTATTCTTTCCTGGTCTTTAATGGGATTCTGTGCAGGGCTTTGCCAGCTCAGTGCAGCATCAATACCTGTATGTACCAAAACTCTACCACCAAACCGCAGCCATCTCTGGGGAGCAGGCCAACAATTCACTGGTACAGCGCACGGCAGGAGCAGGGGCAGTAGTTTCTGGACCAATCCCATTCCCCTTCAGAAGACTCACCTCTGCATCTCTGTGTCATGGACTCAGGTGTTTGAGCATTTGGGGGAAGGGGGAGTCCAGATCTCGTTTTACTAAAGTCTCCTACACTGTAACCAGCAGGAAGCGGAATTCCTCAGTCTTGTCAGAATGAAGAGCTGAGAGCACCAGGCGCGGATCTGAACCGCTGATTCCATGGAGACTGATGCATAGCTCGCTGAGCCGTCCCTCCAGTGCTCGTCTTGGACAGACAGTTAATCTGATTTGCTGTGCTGGAGCAGAAGTGGGCTGCTTCCTGTAGAGGTTTAGCTAGTAAAATTGCAGAGTGCTTTGCAGACATCACAGCCGATTATTTTGCTTTCATTAGCCGGTAAGGAACTCAAACCTGCAGAGGATAAAAGGGCAGCGATCCTTCCCTCCTCCTTATCCACCCACTGACAGCTCCATCACCTTTGCCACGCAATACAGCTCTATTTCAGACCCAGCCCTCTTCAGCGGAGACGCAGAGAAACTGCAAACCCATCGGGGCAGAAAGCTTCCTGACAAGCTCCAGTTACGTGACAAGCAAAAGGTATTTGATGAGCAGAAGAACAAATCTTATTTCTCCTTTTTATTTTTGGCTGCACTTTCCCTTCCCTCTAATGAAGACGCCAGTGACCTAGTGACTAAAGCAAGGGTCATGGTTTTGGTTTCTCTCTGGATTCTGTTTCTGCCTCTCCCTGTGGGGCTTGGGGCAAGAGGGTTTCCCCATGTGTCTGACCACCCCCAAGAATCGTTAACCCTAACCTATCTTTGCAAAGGGCTTTGAGGTCCTTGGATGAGAAATGCTGCGCAAGGGCTAAGGATTATCACACGATACAAAGTTTTAAGACCAGCCTGGCCACCCTCTGCTCCGCCCCAGCTCTGAGGAAGAAGGCTAATCCCAAACACCTGCTTTATCAATGCCACACTTTCCCCCTGCACCAGTCCACACACGCAGGCATCATGTCCAGTTCGCCATCAGTGCCCTACCAGCATCGAGAAGTATAGGCAGGGATGCAACCCCATGGTCTGAGTGTCCCTAGCCCTGGGGTTCGGGACCCCCAAAGGGGTCACAAGGTTATTATGAGAGGGGTTGCAAGCTGTCAGTCCATGCACATACCATGGCTGTGGCAGTCAGTCTGTGCATGGCTGACAGCCAGAGCCCTTCAGAGCTGGGTGGCTGGAGAGCAGCAGCTGCTGGCTGGGTGTTCTGAAGGCAGCGCAGAAGTAAGGGTGGCATGGGGGGTTGTCACTTTTGGGGGCAGGAGGAGGCCGGGTCATCACAGCCTGAAATATTTTCAAAGGGTCCCAGAATATAAAGTTCCAGAACCCCTGCCCTAGCCTCTGTTTGCCAGAAGCGGGGAGTTGATGACAGGGGATGGATCACTCAATGATCACCTGTTCTGTTCATTCCCTCTGAAGCACCTGGCATTGGTCACTGTTGGAAGACAGGACACTGGGCTAGATGGACCACTGGTCTGATGTAGTGTGGCCATTCTTAAGAGAAACAGGCAGACGCTCTGTAACCACCCTCCTTTCTTCCCCTGCTAGGCAGAACACGCACACACGCACCAGTCGATGTTCTGTTTGCACAGCGCCTAGCACACTGGGGTCCCTGTCCATATCTAGGGCTCCCAAGCATGGCAGTAGTACAAACAACAACCAGTGAAGTGCTTGCTTTCCTGGCGCGGGCAGGAGATGCCACTGGAAGGACTAGAAACAGCTTCCCAGGCATGTGGCCATCCAGCTGGGAACACTACCTTGAGTGTTCCATTGCTGTAGCCTTTTTTACCCCAGCTACATCCCCCCCCAGCACTACAGGAACTGGGGCCAGTGGCGGGGCGGAGGGTGGAAGCCCAGCAGCGTCCAGGCCGCCCCACATCTGGAAGAGGAGACGTTAACAAGGTCTGCAACATCTCGGCAAAGCAGATAGCGCGGAGGTTTTTGTGGTCCTAGACACAGAACCCTACAGAGTAAACTATGGTGCTCCCAAGTAGCTAAACAAGTTACCCCCCCTCCCCAACCCTGTGCCCAATCCCAAGAGGACAGGAGTCTATTACAACCACACTTTAGCTCAAGCGGTAGCAGCTTTTAGCCCTGGAGGCCCCTGGCTCAATCCCTGATGTGTCAGCCATCACGTAAGCAGGGTCTCTTCCAGGAGTCGAACTGCCGTGGGCCTCAGATGCTCGGGATGAGCTTTTGATGAGAGGAAGAATGTAACCGGCTGGCAAGTGCGTGTTGTATCAGCAGGGACAAACCAAACAAACCAACCTTCCCATGGGCTGAGACGAATGCTAGGAATGTCTGATAGCCTCCCTTGGCCTGGCGGGGAAACCTCAGTACCCCAGCTCCCCACAGCTACTGGGAAGGGTTTTGGGATTCCCACCGGGCGCTGTACGTGGAACTTGCTCAGGGGCTCTTCTCTCAGAAGCCTCTGGCCAGTGGCTTCTCGGCTGCTGGGGAAAAGAAGGAGCCCTGACTCGCGCCCCGATGTCAGAGATTGCTGAGCCAGGAGGAAAGGGCCTCATGTGGAAATCCCCCACTAAGTCTGGAACGTGGCCCATTGCACTGCAGAAGTCAGGAGGAGCAAGTGAAAAGGACTGGAAAGGTGTCTGCTGGGTGTCCACTATCCTCTCCTTTGAGCCCCCTCCCCCACACCATCTTGGCTCACGTGGGGATTCAGGGAGTGGGAGATTCCCGCTGCTCTGCTCGTTTTTGAGGTCCTTTGTCCTCTCCCCCTGTAAACAGCTGCAGGGCCTTTTCCTGCAGCTCACAGCCTCCCACGCACCCCTCAGCAGCAGGGTCCACAGGCATCCTACCGCCGGGGCATCCTACCGCCCATCCTGTCAATCACACAGCTCCTTCAGAAAGCTCTGAGCATCGACAGAGGCACAGGAGTGGGCTGCTTGCAGACTGAGGCAGCCCTGCCTTGGGTCGTGTCTGCAAGGCTATCTTCAGAACCAGGAGGGCTAGACGCTTCAGGGACAGCTTCGATCCTGCAGAAACTGACCAATGGAAGTGCTTTCCCACCACTTCCAAGACTTCAGTCTCCAGGTGGTTTAGGTACTTCTAAGCGTCAGCTTAGCACCCCCAGCCATCCCCTCTGGCTTGCCCACTCGATGACCCGCCCCAGGGACGGGCACCACGTCTGGCAGCAATTTTATTTGCTTGTAGGAACTTGGGCACTATGGCAACGAGAGCAAGAGAAATCTCATTAACTAGGTAAATGAATCACCCGATCCTAATTTATCAGGCTTTAATACTTATCTAATCAAAATCCATATTTGTGCCAATAAAGGGAGAGGCTGAGACTGAACTGAAAGAGAAAGACCATGGCTGTTCTACAGCCAGCACTCCTCAGGAAAAACTGCAGCAGCCATTCCAAAGCCAGTTGCTGCCAAAGGCAGTTGTCAGATACAAGCCATACTGGACTCGACTTCCTCCATAAACACACCGGAAGGGATGGCTCAGCTGTCCAAGTATCAGGTTGGAAATACGCAGACTCCCCAAAAGCACACCCCTTCAAATCCTCCGAGGGACAGCCAAGGCCTTATCGGCTTCACTAGAGCACCAGAGATCCTGGGGTCCTTTTCCTCACCTCTCACCATTGTCTGTTGACATCCTCCATCCTAGAGGTGGATGCATTTCAGTGTGAAGCCATCTCCCAATGCTCCAAAGCATGAGGTCTGGTCTACACTCACAAGTTAGGTCCACACAGCTACGGCAGACAGGGGCTTGAAACATTCGCAATCCTGACCGCTGCAGTTAAGCTGATCTAACTCCCAGTGTGGACATGGCTACGATAACAGGAGAATTCTTCTGTCGACTTAACCACCAGGGAGGTGGATTAAACCCCTTCAGTCCCTGTAGAAAGCGTCTACACTACATCAGCTTAGCTGTAGCTGTGCTGCCGTAACGCCTGTAGTGTAGACGTGGACTTACCTAGCTGGAGTAGTGCTTGCTACTGAACGGGACAACTTGCCTTAGTAAACACTACACCTGCTAGTAAGAGCACGCAGGCTCAGCCTGTAACTTCTCAAGCTCTGTGGGGATCCTCAGAGGATGAAAAGTGTTCTTTTAAAAGAGAACGCACCACATTACCATCATCACCACCTTTTAGAAAAACTCTATGGATCAGTTCCTGCTTGGGTGGCATTTAGAAATCTGAAAGTGTAGAGATGATAAATAAAAATCCCCTGAGCAGAGCTGAGCAATACAGAAAAGGATAGGAGCCCCCCCCAAAAATAAACCCCCAAGCATGCAGAATGCACTAGAACACCTGTGTTCTCATGTCTTTCCACGCTAGAAGGTATTAAACAACTGACTGCAGTGAAAGGAGAACACTACTTTCTGGGAAAGAATACATGCAGTGTTTTCTGCATGGACTTTTGTTTTGGGAAGCCGTGGGAGAGTATCCCACCATGCACTCCTCTCCCAAATGTTTCAATCCAATGGCCTTCCCCAGCCGCCAACCTTCAGAAAACATGGCCCTGGCCCAACCCATTCTAGTAACACCATCCCAGTGCACCGCCTCGCCTCACTGGGCCATCCAGTCTCCCAGCGGCATTCGGCAGGTTGCAGCAATCCTACCACTGAATCCCCGCAGCCAGTTGGGACCATGCGCCAGAGACCATGCTAAAGGGGTCACGTCTGCAGTCCAGACTCCCATTACCTTCCAGTGGGAGCCTTGCCTGCGTGAGGACTGCAAGATCAGATACTTGGGTGGTGCGTGAGAGAGGGAGGGCATTTCCTCTTGCAGGGGAGCTTATTGAGGTGATTTACCAAGTGACCCCAGTCTATAGAGGAAGCTGGGTACCACAGATGGACTAGCACCCATCTTAAACTAGGCCCCGCTACAACCCACTGCAGTCTGCACAGGAGATGGAAACAGAGCTGGAGGATTAGTGGGGTGGGGGAGAGAAATGACCCACACAGTGAGCAACTCGCACACTGAGAGTTAAATTATTTAAAACCATTTTTATGTAGAAAAAACACACACACACACACTTTTCCCCGCGGACTCAGACCAGACAAACAAACATAGGGAATTCCCCAGCATGCAGATCCTCACAATGCACATACCAATTCTCTCTCACACACAAAAACACCCCATGCACAATTTGTATTGTACCGTTAGTGGCCCCCAGCGACCCCCATTTGTATCCCACTCAAACACTGCAAAGTAACCAGTTTCTTCCATTCAAAACAGGCCCTGCGCGGAAAGATGAACCAAAAATGCCAGAGCAGCATCCCTAAATTTTATATTCAATCACAACCATTCAGAAGACAAAAAAAACCCCAAACACATACCTGTCTAATGCAGTCTGCGGAGGCCTCACACTCATGATTCTTCACGTCTCGTTTGTTGATCCAAAAATCCAGGGTCCTCCGCTTTGACTGTTTTTATAATTTTAAAATCGCACCCAACCGGGAAAAAAAAATTTCCAGAAGAGGAAAAACAGATCAAGATCCTGGAAGCTGCAGGTCCATCTTGAGTTTGAGTCTGAACATAGTCTTTTTTTTTTTTCTTCTTTTTAATTTTTCCCCTCCGGTTTTCTTCTGAAAAAACTAAAAAACACACTTGCCTTTTTATTACGCCCCAAAATAGTCTTTTCAAGGCTACAGATGCGATCGCAAAAGAATTAAATGGAAACAAAGCAGTTTTTCTTCAAAATATTAAAGTCTTAACTGCAAAACATAGATAAAAAACATCCTTATAATCCAGTTTTAACAGCTGTTCTTCTGTTTGCAGGGGAGAGACAGAGACTAAAAGAGAAAAAAAATTAAAATAAAAACCCTAGACTAATACTTGAGAAAACTGTAGCAGGAAAATAAAAATACCAGAAGCTCAAATTCTCCCACAAATTGGCACTTCTTTTAGGGTAACAGCTGGGTCTTTCTTTGCGATCATTGAAAAATAAATAATTAATAAAAAACCCCACACCATACAACAATATGTACACTGTTTCCGAGTCCAGTTCAACCCTTTAAAAAAAATGAAAGAAAAAAGGATTTCCTCCTCCTTTTTAACCCTGCAAATTGTTTTTTAAGGTTCCTGAAACTTGCCACAAATCCGTTTCTTCTTTTAAAAAAAAAAAAGCAACAACAAAAACCAGCCTGAAAATGAAAAATACCAGCTCCACCAAACCCAGCTTCCGAAAGCCCAAATCCACCAGAGCCCTGGAAATAAATGGCCAATTCTCTTTTTGTTGTTTTGTTTTGCTCCTCAATAAAAGATGCCCCAATTGCCACCTTTCCCGGCCTACTCCCCCTTTCCTGCACTTTGCCTCTGAACCCCAATATCCCACCCCTGCAAAACCAAACCCCTCTCCCTGAAATGGAGATTTCTTTCCTTCCCTATTCCTATTCCTCTTCCTCCCTTTTCCCCACCCGCTGCGCCCTCTCGCTCTCCCTGTCTGAGTCTTCCAGGGGGAAGGAAAAGGGAGGAAGGAGAGGGGAAAAAAAACCCCCACTGCACCAATTCTCCTTATTAGCTTGCTGGCAAATCTGGCTGGAGAGGTCCCTGTCTCCCCGCCCGCCTCCTGCTTTCTGCCTCCTCTCACTGCATGAAGTGACAGGGGAGGAGGGAGAAAAGGAAGGGAAAAGAATAGACCAGCTAGGAAAGCTCTGTCCCTTCCTGGCAGCCTGGGCCCTGTGGCTCAGCTGGGGGGGGGGTTTCTCCCCTCTCCCCCCCCGCCTGGCTCCTTCCTTCTCTCCCCAGCCCCAGGCAATGGCCAGGGGGGGCTGAAGCCAGGCCTGGGGGGCAAAGCCTGGAAGGCCCTGGGGTGGCGGCCAGGCAGGGAAGGCCTGGGCCTAGCTGCAGCTCCCAGTCCCCAGCCTCTCCCAGGCCTGCTCCCAGAGGCGGGGGGAGGAAGGAGGGAAGGTGGCAGAGGGCAGGGAGGGGGCGGGCGCAGGGAGGGGGCCGGGAGTGCAGCCTGCTGCGGGAGGGGGGAGCTGG
>ML675647.1:6456785-6509564 GCA_007922155.1 Mesoclemmys tuberculata
ATATTGGTCCCTTCTGACCTATGAGTCTATGAGTCTATGAGCTACCAGCAGGGGGCCCCCAAAGACCTGTGTACCCGACCACTCCTCATCAAACTCACGGTCGCACGTTCAGCACGGTCACGCTGCTGTGGACTGACCCGCCCTCTCCCCCGGCTCCCTAGTTTAAAGCTCTCTTAATCAGTTGAGCCAGCCTCCTTCCTTGAAGCGCATTTCCCTCCCTACTCAGGTGAAGTCCATCCCAAGAGAACAATCCTCTGTCCATGAATGCCTCCCAGTGGCCATACGTCCCAAAGCCCTCCGAGTAGCACCACTGCCGGAGCCGTCTGTTGATTCAGTGGCTAGCAGGCTACTTAAATGAGCTGCAACGGGACAGACCCACCTTTGGCAGAGGGCCCTACAAGCCAGGCCTCCCTGAGGCTGCACGCTCACCACCGTCTTGCCCGCCGGGGGAGGGGGCTTCGTGCTCCCTTTCGTCATGGCAAAGACTGTCCGTCAGAGCTGAAGCGATGGAAAAGGCCCTGCGCACGCTGGTCTCACACCCTCGCTCCCGCCACCGTTTAGCCGGCTGGTTTTGTGGTTAAGGACCTGGTGTAGGAGGCTGGAGATCTACATTCAGTGCTTGCCTCTGCAGATTTACTGTGACCTCGAGCAAGTCCCTTCATCTCGCTTGCCCTCAGTGGCCCCGCTGTGCAATTCTCTCTGTGTCTGCCTTGTCTAGTAGCTAATGGGTTTTGGGGAGCAGGGACCATCTCTCCTATGTCTATGTACCACCCCCAAGCACGATGGGGCCCTGATCTTGGGTGAGGGAAGGCTCGCAGCTACCACAACGCAAAGGATAATAAGAACCAAGGGCCAACTTTTTAGTAGTGGCCTCGAGCCCAGACCTGCACTTCTGCCCATGTAAGTTTCTTTAGGTGCCCTTTTTCACCTGTAAGTTGCCAAGCGCACAGGTTTTACACAGCCACCTCTTCCTTCCACCTGCACTGACCATCCCTCGTGCACACAAGCCAGAGTTCCCCACATTTCTGCCCCTCTGATCTGAAAAGGTGTGCACGAAAACCTGAAAGGGGAAAAAAAAAACCCATGACTGTCCCAGGCGCTCAGACACCCTGGTGACAGGTGAAGCCTGGATTGACAGATTCGAAAGCTGGACGTAGCCATCAATGCGATCATCCAATCAGGGCGCCGGCATAGCATGAGCCCTAGAGTGTCCCAGGATTAATTCCTGCTTCCTGGCCAGGCGCTGTGGCTGAATGAGTGCAGATCTTTTCAAAGCACAGCTCCTTTTGGAGGCTGTGGCATGTCGGTTAGTATCAAGCTAGGCCCCAGGTGAACTAAGACATGCCACCTGCTGGCACATCAGAACGGGCAGCGCTGCTCATCAGTAGAATGGGGGAAGCCTTTTCTGTCAAGCTTTTGGACAAGACGCACCCAAACGACAAGGTTGGTTTCGTTCTAACTTGGCCCGCCCACTGACAGAGATTTAAGGCAACAACAGAGAGATTCTGGTCTACAAACCATCTTTATTCACCAGGTCTGGCTTCTTCTTTTACAGCGACAGGGTGAGCCGAGACAAGCCGTGCACACGTCACTGACAAAGAAGCCATGGGGCTGCGACGGGGCATCGCCGGACGGGCGGAGGACACAGGGTAACGTGGCACTGGAACATGTGCCTACAGGCTGGGTGGGCGGGCATGCTGCTGACACTCTCGGCTCCAGAGGCAAAGAGAATGCCTCCGTTCTGATGCTGGAAGGAGCCGGCCTATCCAGATGAAACATCCCGGCTGTATGTTAGATGCCTCCAGCGTACACCTGTTGTGCTGAACGGCCTAGGAACCCCCCAGGCAGAAGTAACCATCTTAGTGACCAGTCGGAGCGCCTGCATAACACGGGCCCTAGGGCTTCCCGGGATTAATTCCCGCTTCCTGGCCAAGTGTGGATGGGCCAGCAACACCAATTTCAGCAGGGGGCCAACAGAGCACAGCACAGGGCCAGGCTGGAGATCTGGCAGCAGAGGAGTTAAGAGGGAACCCAACAGCTGGGCAAAGGGGTTCAATAACTAGGCACTTAGCAAACACGCCGCACGATGTTGGAAGAGGCGGGAGGAACGTCAAGAGGAAAGAGCCCCCGGGGGGTTCCAGGCTCGGGGATGTCACCCAGCAAAGGGAACCGGGGGCCTGCGGGGTTCAGAGCATTTCCCCAGCGAGGGTGGGCCGGTGGCTGGGGAGTCACAGAGTCAAAAAGGGGAAGAATTCTGCTGTGGGGCAGCTGAGTGATTAATAGGGAACCATGTGCCAATTTCAACTTCCCCATGGCAGGGTAACTCGCTTGGACCCAGTGCAGGGTTGCGTCCCCTTGAGTAGTTGGATGAGGCAAGAGATTGATGGGACAGATGCACCTCCAGCCACCAGGCCTTATTCTTTAGCTCAAACAGGAGCGGCTGGTGCTTTTGAGCCAGATGACCCAGGTTCCATCCCTGCGGATGATCCACCCGGCTGCAGCTTTACCGGAGCCAGGAAACATTTTTCCTTCTAAAGGTTTTTCCCAACCAAAACCAGAACCAAATCTGTCATCACATCAGCGCCGGTTGCTGCGCTGTTGCTGGGAGGCTCACAGCGAATGAAGCGCTGGGGTCAAGGGCTGGATGGGCCGTCCCAGAGACAGTGTGTGTCTGATCACAAATGGGCAGGGCTGGTTTGGACCCAGGGTCAGTTGTGAGGCAGATCAGAGACTCAGAAAAGTTTGGGGTGCCAACGGAGCAGGGCTTGAGAGCCTCCCCATGGGTTTCAGGCTGCTGGATGGTGCATTGAGACCATGCTAGGAAGACATGGGGGTTCTGCACACTCGTTGCACCGCTGGGAGTTTCGCGTGGAGGGGTTATGAGGGGGGGGTGTGAATGAGGATGAGTCACTGGTGGACCCTGGTGGCTGGTTTGCTGGGAGGCTGGACAGCATCCTGCTGGAAACCAAACTCCTCAGCCCCACAGCCGGGGGAGTGGTGGGCTGCGGAAACTTGGTTGAGTGAGGGAGCGTGTGGCCTGCTAGCTGCTTGGCTGAGGGAATGGCCGGGGGTCCCCTGGGCTGGCAGGAGGGTGAAATCAGGGCTGGAGAAGAAGGGCTGAAATCCCCCCTTACCCCTGTGCCCATCTGCCTTAGGTGGGATCCAGGGGCCAGCCAGCTTTAAAGCCAGCCAAGCAGGGGATGCTGGGGGAAGCTGTTGCATGGGCAAGGGGGTGGAGGCTTCGTAACTCAGTGGGATAGTGCAGATCTTCACTTCCCCCACCGCCACCCAGACCAATGGCGCCCTTGCCCTGAGGCCTGCCCTCGAGCTCCAGATCCAGTTTCACACCGAGGCAACTCTCTACAGATGCGGCCTTCTCTTCCTCCTCTTCAGGCTGCAAGCGGTCCGGCGGGAACTCCAGCCTCTCTCTGGCCATTGTGCTCCTGTGGCCCCTCGTGGCGCCCAGTGGGAGCCTGGGTAACACTCTCCCCTGTAGCCTACGGGGCGGGAAGCTGACGCCCGTCAGGAGGGCTTCTGATCTGGAGAGTCCCGACCGGCCATGGGGTCGGGCCCTCTCCTCCAGGGGCAGCGCCGGCGGACCGTGATGGAAGGCAGGACTGGAAAAGGGCGCCCAGTTGGGCGAGCTGGACAGGGGGCACTGGGGAGGGGAGCAGAGTGGGCGGCTGGAGGGGGAGCCCAGGCCAGGGTGCGGGAGCGTTGATGGGAAGGCAGCCAGGCGGGGGAGTTTGTCCTGCATCCCCATGCAGCAGCAGGAGCCGAAGAGGCAAGGAGAGGGCACCGAGCTGAGCCCTGGGGATGGGAACAGAGACAGGGGGCGTAGTCAGACCAGACCAGACCAGCTGCCCGCCCCAGCCCTGCATCCCAAGGCAGCCCTCACGTCATGGAGAGGGGCAGCGAGGTGCCCTAACACAAGGGCAGCAATGGGAGATGGAAGCCAGGACTCCTGAGTCCCACGGCCCGTGCCCGAGCTCCTTGGCCCTGCAGCCTCCTGCATTCTTTCTGGGCTCTGCCACTGCCCTGCTGGGTGACCTGGAACCGGTCATGTCACTGGTCTGTGCCTCAGTTTCCCCTCCCACTCTTGTTTATTCAGACTGCGAGCTCTTGGGGGCAAGGACTGTCTCTCACGGTCTGCAGAGCCCCACACGATGGGGCCCTGGACCCAGCAGGCCCTGGGCCCATCTCCATGTGTCTCTGCAGCGCCTGGCACAATGGGACCCTGCTCGTCGCGGGGGGAAGGACTCTCTGGCTTTGCAGCGCCTGGCACGATGGGGCCTGGATCTCAATGGGGGATGTGACGGGGACACTGGGATCCGGATTTCAATCCCCCCCAAATTCAGGGCCATTTGGATCCAGCGTTTGCAAGAGCTGGTCAGAGACCCTGGCCCGGACCGGCTCCTGCATGGCAGCCAGGGCTGGCTTCACCACCGCTGAGCCCATCACGTGGCCAGGCCGGGGATCGCCAGACACTGCCGCTTGGACTGGGGAGCAGCGGGGCCCTCCCACGCAGGGCCAGGCTCGGGGGGAGCTGGCTGAGCCCAGCTGGGCGTGTTATTGGCCACCCACTGACGTGGGACCTAACGCACACGAGCGCACGCACGCAAACGCTTGTGGGTTCCCCCACGCGGCCTCCTGAAACGCTCCTCTCTGTACTCCTGCCCCCAGCACCCCCTCTCACACACACGTGGCACTTACGGGCCCCGCTGGGCATCCCTTTCTTGGTCCCTGTGTTCGCCATGTCCAGCGGGTCCCAGAGGCTTCTGTGGAAGGCCAGCTGGTCGGCCAGGGCCTGGTGGGTGAAGATCATGTTCTGCAGGAGCTGGAGGGGGAAGGAGTTTTGCAGTGCAGACTCCAGAGTTAGGGTCCCAACAATTAGCCTGGGGTCCCTGGGGCAGCCTGGGAATGATGCCCACCCACCTCTACCCATGGGGCAACCTGTGCCCCCATCCCACACCTACAACCTCAGCCATGGGGCAGCGTGTGCCCCCATCCCAGCCCCAGACTCAGTGGTTACCTCACTCTGCCTGCCGGTGGTGATCACAGACGGGCGGTACATGCCGGTGGCCCCCATCAGCAGCGGCGGGGAAGGGTAGCGCACATCCCACAGTGGGTAATTGATGAAGATGAGTTTGCTGAAGTTAAACCTGTAGGTGAACCTCTTGCCTTTGGTCTTGTGCAGGATGCGCTTGTTGTAGTAATACCTGGTGAGGGGAGGAAAGAGCCTGAAGCGTTAGAGCGGCAGGGGACAGACGGACGTGTCACTGAATGGATGAGCACCGGGAAGCTGGGAGAAAAGCCAGGACATCTTTTACATTTGAAAAAATAAAATGAAAATTAAAATCTCCTCCTCTGTCCTGAGCAGCAGAAAGTGCGGGGAATTTACACGAGGTCCCCGCTGCTCACAGCAGACAGCGACAGCAGAAATTCCCATCTGACTTTGCCTCCTTTCCTCTGCACGGCCTGTCTGCCTTCCCCGCCGGGCCGCTCTGTGCTAGGCAGAGGGCGACAGAGGGAAGAGAAAGAGGAAGAACAGACGAAGAAGAAGAAAAGAGGTAAAGGCTCTCCCGCCCTCTCTGTCTCTTTACACGCTCTCTTCCTCCGTCAGCCTTCCTCTTCCTGCTCCATGGGGTCTGGGGCGGATCAGTGTCCCTCAGAGTCCATCCAAAATATGGCCAAATGAACCAAAGTTTCCCCCTCTCCTTTAAAATCTAGGTCCAGATGTCACAGCTCGTGTCTCATCTCTGTGCTGGACCAGAGCCTGAACACCCCTGCAGATAAGGGAATTCGGAGTCAGGCCCGTCACTGACCGGGGTGGGTTTGCCCTGATCCCTCGCGGTGGGAGAGGAAGGACTGGGCAGTGAGGACTGTGAAGGGGGTTCTAGAAGGAGGCTCCTAGACACAGACAGACCCTGCAGTTCCCTCTGGCTCGGGGACTGCGCTCCCTAGAGTCCTAGAACCCTGGTGTAAACCAAAGCGGTGCTGGAACGGGCTGCTCCCCGCCTCTCCAGCAAATACCCAGCCACTCCTTTGATCAATAAACGCCCTCTCTGTGCCAGATCAAGATGTGTTTCCGTGCTCCCCGCCCCACGTGGGCCCCGCCCCGCACCTGAGGGCCCGGCTCAGCTTGTCGTAGTTCATTTGCGGTTTGCATTTCCTCCTGCCCCACAGACGCGCCACTTCGTCAGGGTCCTTGATGACGAACTCCCCGTACTCGCCCTGCTGCCAGGCAATGACATGGCGGAACTCCTCCTTCTGCAGCAGCTCCAGGATGAAGTGCCAGAGCTGGATCTGACGGGAGCCAGGGCTCGATTCCGCCTTGTAGGCCCAGTCTGGGAAAGCCAGCCCTGCAGAGCAAGCGTTAGCATAGTCATACCCCAGCTCTGGGGCCACCGGCCGCCCTCAGCCTCCCCACAACTCCCAAGGGATTTCCTGTCCTAAACGATTATGCAGCATTGCTGTGCGGCTGTTAAACAGCTGCCAAGTTCCACCCCAGAGGTGGCTGCCTTTCAGTGCTGGGGGAGTGATCCCTGTATCGTCTGTACTGTACTTTGGGAGTAAAGGTGCTGCATAAATGTACAAGATTATGGTACTGTCAGGGGAATGCAGGTGCTCAGCTCCCTGACTTAGCTTCACCCAGCGCAACGTTGTGACCGGCTCTGTGGGAGGAAAGGAAGATGCACTTTCCTCTCTACCCTTAGAGTTCGACACGGACTGGTTTGTATTCTCACCTGAGATCCAGTAGGAGCTGGGGACCCCCTCGGACACGTAGCCACAGTGCATTGTACAGACCTGGGGATGCACAAAAGCAAAGCCGCCATTGCAGCGAAAGCATTTGCCCTGGAACATGAGCTCAGATCTCAGGGCAATGCCCTTGTCAATGCCTCAGAGCACAGTATCGTCTGATTAGTCAGGACTCGTTCCCAGCTCTGCCACTGACTTGCTGCATGGCCTTAGCTAAGTCACTTCACCGTCTTTTGCCTCAGTTTCCCCCCTCTTTGCAAGGAGGCTTACCTAACCCACAGGTGTATTGCACATCAGCACTAAAAGGAAAGGGATCTCCCCACCTGCCGGCATCCCGCCCCATTCACACTCAGACACAGATTGGCTCCCTCAGGGATCTCTCCTCTCCTTTCTTGCAGAACACGTACTACTGGGTGGCACACGACATTTGCATACATCAAGGAATTAAACGGGCTGCATGTGGGAGCCCTTGGCCGAAGGCTCTTGGCCACGCCAAGAAACCTGCCACCACGCTTTGGGCTGGTGTGTTTTCTCCATCTGCCCCTCCTAAACCTAAAGCTAAGGCAGGCAAGCCCTGCCCTGTGAGCTGCAGAGGATGTGGGAAGAGTCACTCCAGGCCAGGACATCCTGCTTCTGCTAAAGAGGAAATGAAAGGCCTCTTTCGTTTTAAATCCCGGCCACCGACAGAGTTCGGGATTCGAGATTTCCCACGCGCTGGCTGACAGCGTGTGTGTGTTCATGTGTTTGTTGACCACTGCTGTGGGGCACGGTCCCTGGTGTGTGCGTCCCTACTGGCCCTTGCTGGAGGGAACAATCCACACACTGCTCTGACATTAGGATTTGACACGTACTCTGCAGTCGTGCCTAGACAGCAACCAACCCCCAGTCTAAAAAATACCCCCCACGGCTCCCTCTTCTGAGCCCCATGGATACTCTCTGTTGTTATGATTTATTTGTACCGCTGGGGCAGAACCATAGACCAGGCCCCCCCCGCGCTAGGTGCAGGACAACCACCCCACAGCAACAATAATAGCACAATCCTTGCTGCCTGAGTCAGAAAAAGGGTCTAACAATCCGATAAATGATACGATCCCAATCAATACAGTCATCTAAATAACAGGGTACAGTCGCTAAGCCCAGAGTCTAAATCTTAACAGCCAACACAAGAACAGTAACATGTAAGACCACCAGCCAACAGCACGTTCTGGTGGCTGTATTTCTAAGTCTAAAGTGCCTGATTCTGGTTTACGCTAGGGCTCCTTAATATGGTTCTGGTCACACGACGGGGGCCTTCACTGCAATTTACTCTCGCTTTAAGGCTCCTTTAGGTTGCCAGAGCAGGGGGCAAAGGAGAATGAGGCCCCGATTATCGCTGCAGCTAACAATGCACGGAGCTCGCTGTGGAACTGGGTGAGGCTCAGGTCAGGATCGGCACCATAGGGCCTGATTTGTACTCAGGCCCCTTTACACTTGCGCTGTGGTCCTCCTGCGACGGCTGCGTAAAGGGGCCATAGCGTAAACAGGAATCAGGGCCCGAGTGCATTGCTCTCCAAAGCACTTTCCACGCAGGGACCCGATTCCCTGCGTCATCGGCGTCATGATCACGGCGTTAAGGTTGACTCTTGGTCTTGCTCAGTGCTTGGCGTTGGGCTTCTGGCTGCAATGTGAAGCGAAGCGCCGATGGGCTGTGTTTGCGAAGGTACAAAGGGCAGGAGCCAGGACACAGAAGTGAATGAAGGACGAGGGAGGCGGGCCAATAAAATGCACAGCTTGTAAAAAATGTGAGAAGGGGAAACTCAAAGCGATGTCAGCACTGGGACTGAGAGACGGGGCAGGGAGCCAGGCGAGGGGTGTCCGATGAGATGATACAGAGAGGGAGAGAAACAGCGAGAGATCTAGACAAAGTCCTGGAGAGCGGGCTGGAACCTGCACTGACCCTCATCCTTGGCCACACTCTACTGGACGTGGCAAGCTTTTCCCGTCACTTCTGTAACTCAGATGAAGAGCTGTACAACTTCACCGTGGTCAGACGCTACCTCCGCTTCTTGCACCGGAGAGCAGCGAAAGGGGGTATTTCCTCCCCTAAATCGCACCTTCTCCTGATTCCCTGTGAGGTGCTTAGAAAGGCTGGATCTGAAGGCAGCCAAAGCTCCTCTGCAACCTAAAGACAAAGCCTATACCTACACGCTACAGGGATGTGATCACTCTCAGTCTTTGTGCCTCACGTCTCCTTGGCCAGCAACTGGAAAATCACGTCTATTGTCTACCTCTCCAGAACTCCGCTCTCTTGTCTCCAGGAAATGTTCTACCCTTCATTGTCTACAGCTTCTTCAGAGGCTCTGGACATCTAACTCCTGCTGTCTTCTCTGGGGCGTCACTGCAAACAGTGAGTGTTTGACTTGTTGCTTGAGGCACGATATTTATGAAACAGAAAGGGGAGAATTATAGAACAAATGCCTGGCTGGAAAACTAAACCAAAGGACCTTTTAGAGACCTTTACTTTTCCCCAAGTCGCCAATCTGGGCACAGGACAAATTTCTCAGTCACTCTGTTGCAATTTAAAGAGAAATTTCCTCCCTCCCTTTCCATGAGGGTTGTTACTAAAGGAAAATGCACCATTTTTCTATTGAGAAAACTCTTTGTTTGGTTATGATTTATATTAATTTTTTTGAGCATCTGAACACATTTCAGGATTTCAAACATCATAGGATGACAAGCAAAAACCCGCAATCACTTAAATTCCCTAGATAAAACTGTTGGCTCAGAAAGAAAGAAAGAAAGAAAAAGAAAAAAAAGAAAAAGAAAAAGAAAAAGCTAGGGAACTGAACGAAATGGGCTAAGATTTGAAAGTGGCTCCTTTGAAAATCACAGCCTTGAAAACTAGAAATCCTGGGAGCTCTCATGTCTAGAAGTCACCTACCTTGCTGCTGAGATGTAGATCTCAGGGGATTTTTTCAGCTAGAAACTATTGCAGGTAGTAAGAAATGAACGAGAGAGAGAGAGAGAGAGAGAGAGAGAGAGAGTGAGAGTTTTAGGAAGATTCATCTGTATATATAAAGGGAGGGGAAGGGTTAATTTTAAATCTTCTTACCCCACTCCCAGAGAAGAGGGGGAGAGAGATCTCCTACTCTATCGGTCCACAGAAAAACTGCAGTTAGTCCTTAGCACCCTGCTTTTTAAATAGCTAATAAATAACTGGACAGGCAGCCAGGTCGTGGCTGTACGTATATGGAGCGTCCTCCTCGACAAACACCTGCAAGGAGAAGCAGGCGAAAGGAGGGTTAGAGCTTGTAACCAGCCGAGAGTGACTCTGCTTTCTATTTTTGCAACAAAAGAATGTAAGAAATTCATGGTTCAGTTGAGACAAAGGACTGTCTGGTCCCTCAGCTGGCGTAAAGCAGCATAGCTCCATTGAGGTCAATGGAGAAACTCTGATTCCACACGCTGAGCATCTGGCCTGGCGACTTAAAGAAGGCAGGTTCCGGACTAAGAGAAAAGATAGGATTGGTGAATTTCATGTCCTGTACCCTCAGAGGAAACATTATAAGAAGAAACTTCCTATCGTTTTATCCCCAAACAACAGGGAGCAGAAGAAGGGCCTGATCTTACACACTGATCCACAGGGGAAACAGGATGATTGCCTTTCCAGGAACGCTGATCCTGCAAAAATAATATTCAAATCTAGTTTGATTAGCCGGGGTGTGGTTTTCGTTTTGTTTTTTTTTTTTTTTTTTTTTTTTGCAAACAGCTGTTTCATAACCTCTTTCCACAAAAGACATTTCCACTAGAAGAAAAGAATGCATAGGATGAAATGCCTTTAATATTCGTTTTCTTTTTTTAAACTATGGTTTTTTCCTTCCTGAACGTCCCCTTATTTTCCAGAAAAGTCTTACCTGGTTGGTTTGAGAATAAAAACCAAACCAAACCAAAGCCCCAAAACACTGCAAAATATTTTGGAACGTTCCTGAAGTGGACAATCAGCAATTTTGTAAAACCAGGGTTAAAGCAAATAAGAGAGTGAAAAGGAACATTAAAGCAAAAATATGGTGAAAAAGCAACATTAAGCCAAAACGCATCAATACAATTATCTGGATAGAAGAAAAATATTTTGGATTGGCAGGATCCTGGGGGGAAAGGGACTGGGGGGACACAATGGTGGAAAACAATTCTCCACGTTTTGTGGGATGCACTTTGTCCTTGGTTCTCACTATGTAAATGGCTGCTCTGGAGTTGGCTAGCAGAGACTTGGGCCCAATATTTGTTCAGAAAAGATCCATTCTAAGGGCACATCGATATCGGCGGGAGTCTTTCCACTGCCTTCAATAGCATCGGTTCAGAACACAGACACACAAAGGCGTGATCCTGCAATGTGCCACAGAGGGCCCGATCCTGCCAACACGCCATTTAGGTCACTTGTTCCACAATGGATGGATTCATTTAATACAGTTTATTATAAAAACAAACAAAACAAGAGATTTCTCCCATCGTGGGAGTACCTGGGTGAAAGAAGTTACTCACAGTCCTAGGTATTTGTGTTCAAACGGTCCCTAGGTAGGCGACCAGGCATTTGGCAGATTCTAAACAGGCAGCTGGTTTTGTACGGAGCATGGACACAATATGAAAGCTACTGCGGCGATGGCTCCAGGCATCGCTGAAATCAATGAGCGATTTCCTACTGATTTCAGCAGGCTTTGGATCAGGCCCAAGGTACAGAACCTGCTTTGATAAAAATGACAGTCTCTCTAGATTCAGATCCAAAATGTCATTGATGAGAAGAAGATTGTTCCCCCTATTAAATGGAAACATCCAGTGTGATTTAATATTCACTCCCATTAAAAACAACAACAGAAAATCGTTGCAATGGGGTGGCAAGGCGAGTACATTTCCCTGCTCAGGTCTGATTTCTTTGCAAAGTTCCCCACTCTGTTACCACCAACTCAGGGCGAAATTTACCAATTCCGTCTTTTCCCTTATTCCAGACCCTGCCTTTATTTTGGGCCAGATACTCACCTAGCGTCCCCAGCTTGGCTTTTGCATTTTCCTTTTATTATATTTGCTGGACATAACAGTCAAATAAATACAATAAAGACAATTCTCTCTTCTTGGGTTAAAGCAGAGATGCAAACAGGCCACCGAGGATAACAGATGGGAAGGCGAAGAAGCTACTAAAAACATCGCTCTGTTATTCGATCGGCATTTAAGTTTATGAATAATGATTTTATTGTTTCTTCCCCTTCTTTCTTTTTTTCCCAATAATTTGTTCCTTTATTCCTTCTAGTCTTTCTTTTTCGTTTTTCTTTCTTTCTTTGCTTCTTTATCATTTTTTCATTATATGGGGGGGAGGCAGCAGGGTTGTTTGTTTTTATTTTAAGTCTGTTTGAAAAGTAAAATCCTGCTTACCTGACCCATGCCCAAAGGAACTTAAGAGATGCATAGAAATGAAATCTTGGTCGGCTGGTTGATTTGAAAACATGACCTCTCTTTATAGTTTCCTTTGCTTTTAGCCAAGCCCTCGATAGCCATACATGGAAATGCTTTTCTTTTGTAAAATTAAGTGTTTTTAAAAGTTGGAGAATTCAGTTGTGGGTCCCAATCCTGCAGAAGCATGAGCATGTGAGTGACTGCACTCACGGAAATGATTCCACCGGGCCCGGTTCCGAGTGACACCGAGACCCCTTTCCACTGCTCTGCTAGTACAAAAGGGTGGGGTAAACAGGCCTCTGTGTCTCTCAGAACCAGGCCCACAGTTGACCCACCTGGCAGGAGAGATAAAGAGGAGGAGAGCATGAAGAACAGACACGAGTGGAAGGGAGGGAAGAGGGACAAGGGGCTGATTCTGTTCTCAGGCTCGTGTTAATCCAGGCTCAGCCTGGATCCTTCCTGATTTACACCATGTTGGGATCAGAATCGTCACGTCGGTGGGTGGTGGCTGGCCAGAGGCAGGGCGTTGCTAAGTGTTGCCCTGTGGAGGGGGGTTTTCTGACCACAGTCAGGCCCTGATCCCGCGGGCTCGTGACGTTAAGTGTCTGAAGTGGCCGTGATAGAATTGCACCGGCTGACTGAGAGCAGAACGTGGTCCAGCGCGTGTGGGGAAAGCCCCCAACGGGACTAGGTAGGCCGCACAGACCTACCCCTAGCTCTCCCCATATTGCCTAGTGGTTAGAGCATGAGAGAACAGGTGCACTGCAAGCCAGGACTCCTGGGTTCTAGCCCCAGCTCTGGGAAGGGATTGGGGGGGTTTACTGGTTAGAGCAGCCAGGACTGGGAGGCAGGTTCTACTCCTGAGTTGGCCCCAGCCTGGCTCGTGGACCCAGCCACCTCGTGTCTCCGTGCTGCCTTGCGCTGACCCTCCTTGGGAGAGCTAAGGACGGACACGGGTCAGTGTTTCCAGCTGCACCCCCCAGCTCGGTTTCCAGTGACTCGCCCCGCCCTGCCCTGCCCAGGAAAGCAGAAAATGGCCATGCGGGAAGATGGAAGAGACAGGGCGTGGCTAGGAGAACGCTGCATGCTTGTTAGTGCAAAACAAACAGGCCTGTCTCTGGGGCAAGACTTGGCTGGGTTCCTGCCCCTTTATCTCTCCAAAATCCCCCTCCAATCTCCTTAGCTGGCCCCGCTCATCCCAGAGCGTTTCAGCCTGCGCCTGCTTAGTGCAGCATGGGGGAGAGGGGCAAGGGCCTGTTTGTTTAAAAACCTCTAATGCTATTAAAGCAAGCGGATTAGGGGACATCGGAATAGGCAGGACGCTGGGAGGGGGCTGGCACGAAGCCGGGAGGGGGGAGCAGGCCGTGGACGCAGGGACAGCCAGATCTCCACGTCTTAAAAGTGAGCCTAGCCCCGGGAAAGGTGCTGGTTTGACAGCGCTGTCCTGGGCTGAGATACCCTGAGGAGGAGCAGTGCCCGGAGACACATCTCTCATTTCATGCAGTAGTTTTCTGCTTCTGGCCGGAGCAGGGGGCCGAGATCCAGGACACCCGGGTTCCATCCCCAGCTTTTCAGGGGTGTGCGTCCAGTGGGCGGAGCAGGGGATGTGGGTTCGAATCCTAGCGTTGTCAGTGCTAGAGGCTATGTGCTCAGACACCAGGATCCCAGGTACCGAAGGCCTGATTCTCATCTCTACTCAGACCCCTTTTTACCCCACTCTGGCAGCCTAACGGGGCCTCGCTGTAACTGACACTGGGCTCTCTGTATAGACGGTACAGCTGCGATTCGATAGCTAGACGGACCGCATTTAAACAAGTCCCTTCCCCGCTCTGCGCAGCAGTGTCCCTCGCCGTAACGTGGGGCTGAGGGGATAAGACCGAGCTTTTATCAAGCGCTTTTCATCTCTTGAGCTCAAGGCACTTTCCAAAGGTGGTCAATATCGTTATCCCCGTTTTACGGACGGGGAAACTGAGGCACAGAGCAGGGCAGCGACTGGCCCGCGGTCACCCAGCAGGCCAATGGCGGAGCTGGGAACAGAACCCAGGTGTTGCTGAGTCCCACCTCCCCTGGTCTAACCACTAGACCCCACTCCCTTTCAACGGCTGCCTGCCTTAAACCCTTCCCCGTTTCTACTGCCTCACCTGGCTCCCAGCTCTGCCTGTCTCACCCACGGCTGGCTCCTCAGCTCTGGTATATCAGTTCTCACCCGCTGAGGATCTGCCCCCCCGCACCCAGCAGGCCTGATTCTGATCTCACGCCGGCGTCAGGCCGTTGAAGTCAGTGGCGTAAACGCGGAGGGAGCGGGAGAAGGTTTAGGCTCAAGGCCTCGCTCAGCAGCTCCCCCCCCTTCCTCCTTAAATCTCCCCCGACCCCAGGTGCTGACTCCTCACATTCGCTTGCTTGGGTCTCTCGGGGAAGTGGTATTTAAAAGGCTTTTGTAACGCTGTCAAACAGAAACCTTAACCGAGGAAGGGGGGGATACAAGAGGATGAAGGTCACCCTGGAAGGTCGAAGCCCTGGAAACTGGCAGGCCAGACAAGGCTCCGAATCCCAGCTAGGGTGCAGTATGGGGCCCGGGGCAATGGGGGCAAGGGCCAGATGCAGGGGGTGAAGCGTAGTACAGGAACCAGAGCGCGAGGTGAGGGACGGAGCCTGGCTTTCTCCATTGCTCGCTTTCACGCCATTCCTTTCTCTCTCCGCCCCGTAACGGGGTGGGGGCAGCACGTGGGGTGACGCGTGGACATGAAGCTGGGGTAGGGAAAGAGAGCCCCCTGGGGCAAGGAGGGGCAGGACAATGCAAGGCAACAGGCTGGGAATCAGGAGATCTGGGTTTTATTCCCAGCTCTCACACTGACCGGCTGGGTGACCTCAGGCAATTCGCTCCCTGTCTGGTCTGTTACGAGCAGGGATTCCCTCTCACTGTGCCCGTGCAGCGCCCAGCGCGGCGGGGCCCGAGTGGGGGGGTCAAGGCACTGCAGTCACATAGGACAAGGCAGCTCTTCTACCAAGTTCCACACACTCCCCCTCTGGCTACAAAAAGGAGGTCACGTCAATGAGCGGTCGGTCACTTCAGGGGGTGCGTGGCCAGTCACAGCCCCTCGCCGTGCCTCAGTTTCCCCCTTAGGAATAATGAGAGAGACCTACTTTTATAAAACGTGCACAGGTAGGTAAAGCCTGAGTCTCGTTTACACTAAAAGGGCCCTTTCCACGGCACTGGCTGCATAAAGGGGACTTGGTGGAGCTGAGAACCAGGCCCCTACGCACCGCCATGGACACTGGCGCACACATAAACAATATGCCCATCCAGACCTGCATGACGCTGGCTTGCCCCTTTGAGTGCTGGCAAGACGCCCCGAGAGCAGCCCGGAGCCTCCCTCGCAGCAGATTTGACCCGAGCGTACAAGTCGGCACCGCCCTGTTCGTTCTACCAGCGAGACATAGCCTCGCCCTGCTGAACTAGAAACCCTGGAGCAGACCTGGCCGCTGAGAACAGCGCTCTCATCACAGCCACGCCGGCTCAGCTGCCCTCCAACCAGTGACTGACTCTGGGGTGAATTGGGTGCTTGGATGCAGAAAAACACCATAAAGCAAGGTTTAAAAATGTTTGCAGCTGTACCAGGATTTGGAGGGGGCAGGGGGCGGCTAAGCCAGGCTTCTGGTCCGGAGGATCCTGGCCTGTCTTAAAGGGACCACTGGACCTGGTTACCCTAGATACTGGACCAGCTGCCTTGGACACAGCAAAAAAGACGAGCGTGTCATTAGAAATGGCCCCCCCCACACAACCCAACCCAGTGCAAAGCTGGGCTGGATTTCGGGTTTGATTCCGAGCCCTTTTGTTGGAGGATTTGCATCAGCTCGGGAGAGAACCTGGGACTGATTTATTTCAGCCATTTTACTCCCTGGGTAAAGCCAGAGGACACGTGGCCCTTTGAGCTGAGCGGGGCACGTCGATTTTGGGATGAAGATCCAGAAGCAGCAACGCCAGGCGGAAGAGAGGCAAAAGAAACGGTTACACGGATGCTGCTACGGACAGCAGGGCCCCTCGTGCTAGGCACCGTTCATGCGCTGACGAAGGGACGTGTCACGCCATGTTTTCCACCCCACTACGCACCAGTGTGACAGCACCAGGAGCAGGGCAATGGCGGATCGGGCCCCTGTGCATTCTCCCCCCCTCATTGGCTCAGATTATGATTCACACTAAGAGGGGCTTGGATTTGGGAAGGAATATTAACCACCTTTATCCTCCGAGCCCAGACCTAATCCTAGAAGCTCTTGAGGGGTTTTCCCTCTCTGGGTAAATCCTTCTGAGCACCCACTGACAATCCTTGCTGGCATCACAGGGAATAAGCCAGTCCGCGGCTCAGCACAACTTTCCCCAGCGGCTGCCCCTTCCCAGACCTCCAGCTGCCGGAAGCAAAGCTCAGGCATGAAGAGCGTCTGGTCGTTCCAGTTTCTGAATCACGATGCTCAGCAATTATTGCAAACCCGGGCCAGTCCCGATTCATCGCTCCCTGCCCACCTGCTACAAGAGGGCTGCCGGACGTGGGAGTGAAAGGGGGGGTGGATCTAGAGCTAGGACAGCAATAAGGCCCCTCTTGCCCTGAGCTCAGGCAGAGCAGGGAGACGCTGCACCGCAGCTGCCTGCTAGCGTGGGACCGAATGGGCCAAAACTGGAATGACTCGGTCAGATCCTCAGGGGATGCAAATCAACTCACTCCAGTGACGTCCATTTATGCTGATGGACACCAGTTAAGGGTCTGGCCCATTTATGCCTGTCCTCTTCCATTCTTTGGAGCTTCAGCTCAGCGAGATCAAGTTCCCCCCGCACCCGCTCTAAACAGGATGGGCTTTGAGAGAGGTCTGGCTGCCTGCGCTGGGGGTGGGAGGGATGCCTCTTGCTAAATTGCCAGGCGGTGCCATGCTGCCACCACACTGACCCCCCCCCCCCACTAAATCCTCTTCTGCTAGAGAGACATTTCTCCCCGGGGCTCGTACAGACAGGACGGCAGAGCATGTTAGGATTGCCGGTGGGGCGCACCGCACAGAAGGTGATTTCATAACCTTTCCCTGGGGAGGAGACCCCCTGATCCCCTCTTTCCCCCCCTCCGAGATGGGTCATGCTCCCTCCTTTCTCAAATGACAAGTCCAGCAGTGGGCTGGCCCCACCACAACCCGTTTCCAGCAAGCAGCATTTGGAAGAAGTCAGTTCGCCAAGCAGGGCTGTGACCTTGGCCTCTGGTTATGTGAAAATGGTTTTAAATGGGAAAACAAAAACACATTCCCCACTCCCTCTCTGTCCCCCCTCGACACACACACACACACACACACCCCTCTGCGGCACAAGCAGTCCTAGGGCATGGGGTCGTCACAAGCCAAATGTTTGTGGGAACCCTCTTGTTACAATGTGGACAGCACCTCAAGCCCTGGGATCCGAAGGTTTCATCCCATGCCGAGTTCAAGTTCTGCCCCATCTCTGCACCTCTGGGCAGGCCGTCAAAAGTGGAAACTCTTGGGTGAGAATAAAAGCTACGATAGGAAGCGACGCTGAACGGGAAGCAACGTCCCGAAGGCAGCCCGCCGCACAGAGCCATCTGATCCGAGGCAAGTTCTGCTGGGAGGTACGGAAGGATGCCAGACAGTGGGAGGGGAGGTAGATTTCAGAGGACAACAAGGACCTAAGAACCGGGAGATGGGAAATCCGAAATGACGACAAAGATCTGGAGATACCTACAAGGGAGAAAATGCTACTTAAAGGCACAATTGGTTGATGATCTCTTACCTTTCTGGGCCACCTGGATCCTTCCTGGTCTCTCTCTCCCTCTGTCTCTGTCTGTCACACACGACCCGTGCGCATTTCATCACATGCCGCGTTAGGGTTACTTAAAATGAAAACCCACTACTCTGCGCTCCCAGGAGGCTGCCGTGGTTGCAAAGACAATCGCGTTAACCCTCGCAGGGCTCCAGCTGCCGACCGCTGCACGCTCCGTGAGACGGCAGCCGCAGGTCTCTTCTCCTCCCCGTGCTGGCTCCCTGTTGGGAGAGGAAGCTGGGTGGACGTGGTTCATTTCTCCCCACCCCTTTACCCCGTCTCAGGCAGAAATCCCGCTGCCATGATCTCCCGTCCGCTCTGGAGCCGGGAGCTGTTCTCCGCAGTGACCCCTGCTGGGAGCGATGGGTGGCCGAGGCACCAGGCTGTCTTCTCTCCTGCTACAGGTGAGCAGTGGGACGAACTCCAGGGCTGCTAACTGGTGGTGGACTCTGAGTCTGCTTGCGGCAGAGGAAGGGAGCAAAGGGCCCAGCCAGAAAAGGGGGCAGAGTTCCCTCACTCTTCGGAGGGGGTGTATCTAATCGGAAGGTGCCGGGTTTGGATCTCCCTTAGCTGCTGAGAAGCACCTACCAGAGGCCTCTGGGGACGCCCAGCAAGATAGAACATGAACCCTGAATGCTCCAAAAAGACAGGACGTCCAGTTATCTGCCTACTAACGTGTGGGGCATTGCACGGAGTACGGATGGTCTCCGTGCTGTGCCAACAGGAGGGGGCGGCAGCAGCCTTCGGCCATTGCACGACAGGGTACGTGGGCATGTGTTACTTAGCTCATCTAGGTAGCACAGCCCAAATAACCCACCTTTCTCACTTCTAGATGCTCTCCGCCAGGACCCAGCTCAGCTGTGCCTCCTGCTTCCACCTCCTGTCGTCGGCTCCTTGCTGCTGCCTTCTTCTGCAGCCTACAATGAAGCAGGCTCTATGGAGGACACAAGTTTACTAGAGAAATGAGACACCTCAACGGGCGGTCTTGGGGCTAAGGCATTGACCTAGCGACCCAGGTTCAATTCCTGCCGCTGCCACAGACTCCTCGGATTACCTTCATCTCTCTGGGCTTCCGGGCCCCATCTGTAGAACGGGGACGAGAATCACTCTCCTGTCTTGCCTAATTGAACACTAAGTTCTTCCAGGCAGGCACCGTGTCTGTGCAGCGCCCGGCCCAGCAGGGCCAGGTATTGGCAGAGGCCTCTAGGCGCTTCTGTAATGTGAACGATGAGAAGGCAGGGGGGATTTGCAATGACAGGAAAGGCCCAGTGAGTCGCCCAAACTAGGGTTTTTTTCATCCCAGCCTGTTTTGAAAAGGGGGCAGGGATGTGGCCGAGCTGTTCTCATCCTAAGTCACTGGTTCAGATCCAACCCAGGACTGAAAAATCGCTGCCATCTGCTGATTCGATGTCGTCGGTGTGAAATAAATTAGATGGTCTTGGTCCACGTCTTAGGGGACAGGTGTCCACACTACAGGAAATCACCAGGGCCTTCTTTGCTCACCCAGTTGACAGCCGGAGGACTGGATAGACTGCAACTTGAGGGATATCTCAGGTACTGATACAACCCCCAGGGACTGGAGTGCCTGTGCACATCACCGCCTTTAATGCATCTACCCTCCCAGCACCCTTGTCCAGTGCGACGGGGCTATTCTTCCTATTTGACCAATGGGGAACCGAGCTGCAAAGAGGTTAAATGATTTGCCCAAGGTCAGGTAAGAAGTCTGTGGCTGAACAGAGACTTGAACTCACATCTTTGAAGCACATTCTAAGCAGGGCACCAGTCTTGTAAGTTGGAAGGCAATGCAGGAGGGAAATCTGTCCTTCAGCTATCTCTGCTCTGTGCACACACAGTGGACTCCCCGCTCTAGGGAGGAAATGAAACCATCCTCGCGAGCGCTGTCTGCTTGGCTGTCAGCATCTCTCAGGAGAAGCCTGGGTTTGACCAAACGAGCAAAGGGAAGGCTGGTCAATGAGGGCTCCCTGCATCTCTGCTGCGTCCAGCATGGCTGTGTTTGCTCAGCACTTCAGGGCCATCTAGCGCCAGGCACCGGCGACCCTGGGATTTTGGCCACTCACGTAGCTGTGCCGTACAACCCACGGCACAGCCGTGACGTGCACCACCACGTGTGACTGACACTGGTGCCATTTTGTGCCTGTTTAAATCCTGCTGTGCTGGCGCATGCTGTGTCTGTGCGAGGCCTTTGCTCCGGGGCAATTGCACGGCAGGCTAAAATGCAAGTTTTGTGAGGCTTAAATGGTGCTGTTTGCAGCAGGGCAACCAGGCTTGTGACGCGAAGGAAGGAGCCAGGAGGGGTCCGACAGCTGGGTCTTAATCTCCATTCAAAGCCTGTCAACAATATAACTGAGCTCCGAAAGGAATAGACTCATAGACTCATAGGTCAGAAGGGACCAATATGATCATCTAGTCTGACCCCCTGCACAAGGCAGGCCACAAAACCCTACCCATACACATTTATAACAACCCCGAACCCATGACTGAGTTATTGAAATCCTCAAAAGTGAGATTTGAAGACCTCAAGCTGCAGGGAATCCATCAGCAAGCGACCCATGCCCCACGCTGCAGAGGAAGGCGAAAAACCTCCGGGGCCTCTGCCAATCCGCCCCGGAGGAAAATTCCTTCCCGACCCCAAATATGGCGATCAGCTAAACCCCGAGCATGTGGGCAAGACTCACCAGCCAACACCCAAAAAAGATTTCTCTGCAGTAACTCAGTTCCCATCCCATCCAGCATTCCCACAGACCATTGAGCAGACTTATCTGCCGATAAGAGTGAGATAGGCTCCTGGAGGACAGGTCCACCAATGGCTAGTAGCCGAGATGTGGCCCCAGGCTCCAGGTATCCCATAACCTCCGACTGCCAGAAGCTGGGATTAGACAACAGGGTCCAGTCCTGTTATCGCTACCTAACTGCCCTGCTCTTTCATTCCCTCTGCAGCATCTGGCAGTGGCCACTGTGGGAAGCCAGGACATTGGGCTAGCTGGACCATTGGCCTGCCCCAGCGTGGCCGTTCTTAGGTGCACATTTACACCGGTGCAAAATGGGTGTAAAATCCGACTCGGGCTATGGGGCTGTTTAATTGCAGGGTAGACCTTCAGGGTCAGGCTGCCAGTCTGAATTGATCCATGGGAGAGGCTGGTGCCAGGCTGTTTCTCTCTCTGTGGGGGATGCCAGGCAGCACAGCTCTTCCTGGGAGACCCGGATCTCCCTCTACCACCCAAACCCCCTGACCCCAGCCCAGCCATCCTCTTTACATGCCATGCATCACCCGGACAGTCCGTGTCCAATTTTTTGTTCCCTTCTATAGAGAGAAGAGATGGACAGATGTCACCTCTGCAAATCAATGCACTGCTCTGACTGGTTTTCTTTGCTTTCACTCCGGCCAGGCAGTGAGACACAATGGGCCCTTTTCATTCCCTGCCTCTGGCCCTGCAGACTTGGGAGTTGATGAAGATGGGAAGAGAGGGCCGGGGAATTAAACTCGGGGGCTGTTTTCTGGTTAAATCCCCCGATGCGAACATGATGGAATTGTGATAAATGCGCTGGACTGATCGATGGGAAAGGGTGTGCGGGAGTGAACGTGTGGGGGAGACAGCGTGTGACTGCATTTGAGTGAGTGAGGTGTGTAAGAGAAGCGTGTGTCAGAGAGACAGCATGCATGCAAGAGAGAGACACAGTCAGGCTCTGTGTGTGTGTGAGAGAGAGAGAGAGAGAGGGAGGTAATAGCTCTTGTCTACACTAAGATTTAGAAGTATGAATCTCTCTCTAGTTACCTATCTTGATGTAATTAATACCTTCTAAAACTCTACTCAAGACCAAGCAATCGCACTTTAGAACTCGAGTGAAAGCCTAGCTAACTAACATCAGACACCTTTAAATCCTAAGGTCTGTCTACACTTGAAAGTTAGTTCAGATTAAAGATAGAGTGTAAATTTAAAATGCAAGCGCTATTCCAGAATAACCCCTTGTGTTATTCTTACTGGAATAAAAGTGCCGTGTTCCTGGTTAGCTTAATCCAGCACGCTCATTTCCGAATAAGCGCTTCCACACGCCGAGTTATTGTGGAATTGCTATGCCAGAACAACTCCAGTAGACAAAAGCCTCTAGTCTAGATGAGACCAAAAAGATATATTGTGTTGCGTGAGTGAAACTTGTCTGAGAGTCCGTGTGGCGTACGAGTGTAGGAGCAAAAGCTGTGCGCTTGTGTGAGAATAAGTGGAGGATGTGATGAGATGGAGCTGAGAAGGCGTGAGGTGTGCATAAGCGTGAGCCAAAGAATGGGCTGTGAGCACAGTGCACCCGAGCGGTAATTCCTCTCTAGCTTCCTCTTCTCAGGCTACCCGGTGGGATGGAAGGGGCGTAGGATCAACAGGCTGGATCACAGGGCAATGACAGAGGGAGAGAGAGATTCTAGAGCTGAGCACAAAACCCTACAACATTTTGTGAGAATTTTTCAGTCTCCTTCCCCCCAAACCAGTTTCTCAGAATTTCCACACACAAAAGGGTTAAGGTTCGAAATGTAACCGTTTGGACAGTTGAAACATTTAGTCCAGCTCTGTTGCTGTCCAAAAATTGGACATTTTTCAACTAAATTTCGTGTCAAAACATATTTGGGTTTTTTTGGTTGAAAATTCCATTTTCCACACCAGTTTGTCTCAAAAACTTGCTATTTCCAGAGAAGCCGAGTGTCTCTCATGCCCTCGCTCTCATACTCACCCCACAGCCCTGCTGTTCACCTTCCGACACGCGGCTTCATCCACTTGGTTCGTTCTGCCATTCGTCAGGTCCAGACATCAGCTCTCTGAAGGTTAAGTGGACAAGGGGAACACCACTTTGTAGTTGCTTGATTTCTGCTACCTACACACCACAAAGCTGCTAGATTTTTCCCCCTAAACTGGCCCAAAGCATTGCAGGGATGGGTCTGGGCTGAGACGCCAAGTGAGTGCAGCGGAATACAGTGTGGTGGAATTCATCAGTGTAAATTATGTTTGTAACCAGGACGGATCATCTCCCCACACCAACACACAGAGGTGTACACATAGCCACAACCACACACAAACACAGAGACCCCCACACAGCTGCAAATTCATAGACACACAACCACACGGACACACTCACAACCACACGCAAATACAGAGCCTCACTCACACACACACAGTCACAGAGAAACTCACAAAGACAGGGACACGCTGGCAGCCACACATGGGCACGCAAAGAGGCAGCCCCGCTCCTAGCTACAAATTCAGGCCCGGGCCATGGACCCACAAACTCATGGATGCGCTCCCAGCCCCACACAGACACACGTGTGCCACACAGACGCAAATTCACAGGCGTGCTCACACGCACGCTCAAACACATAATCGTTAATATGTGCAGCCAAGCCCTCACTCGGATGACACACACGCAAGAGCCCTGCAGTGGGGCGTGTTGGGTGGAGTCATGTATTTACAATCCTGGAGCCTATCTGGGTGGCCGACAGACAGGGTGTCTCTCTGATCCAGGGGTGCCCACCCACTGCAACACCCTGAGCCATGCTGGCTTCATGCCAGGAGCCTCGGGGCTGCGCCGGCTTCGCCAGCACCACGTTTAAGTCTTTTAAAAACAAAAAGACAAAAATCACACGCCAGCCACCTTGGTGTTTGTCCGGACTTGAATCTCCCTGGGGAGATCGACGGAAAGGAGTTGTTTTGCTGAGCTCACCAGTGGGAACCTGGACGCAGCCACCTCCTCTAACAGCAATAACCATGCGGAAATTGGGATCCTCATCACGGGATCTCCCAGCACTTTACAAAGCTCAGGACTGGCCCCCTCCCCCCCTCCCTCCGGCCAACAGAAAGGGGAAAGGCAGATCACAGAGCCAAGCAGTGGCAGAGCTGGGACTGGAACCCAGGGCTCCCAGCGCCACGAAGGAACGACAGGTATGTCTCCATTGCATGGTTCCTGCAAGTCACCGGCACTTGAGTTACTTCTCTTGTGCTCACCGCACATGAGCGAGCATGGCCACACTGATGCACGGCCTGCCTCCACGCTGGTGCTGTTCTCACGGGCGGCTCTAAGATTTCTGGGGGCGCGGATTCAACCACGCAGTATCTGTGGGGACCACAGTGCATTAAGCGGTTGGGTCCCGGTGGGCCAGGCACTGTATGCAACGCCAATGGGGAGGGTTATCCCAGCTGCCCCAGGAACCAAAATCAGGGTGTGTGTGGGCGATTCAAATGAATCACAGAGCTTGTAAACACCTCCCGAGCGGTGCCACCCACCGGGGAAGTTTGCACAGACTGGTTCCAATTGAGTTTTCCAGAGACCAACAGACAAAGGGGCTTTTTTAATATAAAAAGGCTGGGTTTGAACTGACGTAGGGCCTGCTTTCTGATTCAGCAAATGGACAGGACCGTCTGCCCTTGCAGAAGGGTTGGAAAGACCATGGCCTACCCAGGCCCTGTAAGACGGAGGGGTGACCTCTGGTGAGCTTTCAGCATGCGTACAGGAACTTTTCTGGTTTTTTACCTGTGGTCTCTTTAATGCTTTTACCTTAAGAATAAAGGTGCTTGCTTAGCCAGAGCTTGCTGGTAACTCCTCGCCCCCCTGGCAAAACACTGTTCCCAGACCTCAGAGAGAAGATAAAGTGCAGGACCTGGCCTAAAGGCAAACTGGCTTGCTGGGAATATCACAGTGTGAAGCAGGGAGCCCTGCAGCCTTCGAAATCCAGTCAGAAGGGAGTGGGACACGGGTCCCTGCCCAAGGACAGGTGATGGCTGGAGACCTGATCTGGCTCTCCTGGAGTGGACCACGGAATGGAGAAGACAGAGGCAGGTACCCTGGAACAGTGACAGGCCCAGCCCCTGGATCGGAGCACTGCTGAGCCACTCTGGGAATATTTTCCGTGTCTGTCCTTCCTGAGCACCATGGGGGGAGAGTTCATGACAGACACCCCCTCCCCACCCCAGAATCCAGGAGTCCTGACTCCCAGATCCCATGGCTTTAACCCCTAGACCTCTCCTCTCCTCTCCTCTCTCGGAGCAGGGAACAGAATCCAGAAAACCTGGGTTCCCGCCTGATACCCCGCGCACTGGTCCATGTTGCCCTCGTGGCCACTGAAGCGCCAGTCGATTGGTTTGGTCTCCTCGCCCTGCAGCGAGGCTGTACTTGGCCTTCAAACTGCAGGACCGTCAGGGGAAAAGCCAGCACCTCTGTGCTGGGCAGCAGACAAACGAGGACCCTCCTGAGCCAGCTTCTCACCGACTAATTGCAAATAACTGGACTGGGAAGGCATCAGCAGCTGGCGCATACTAAGATACCACCACTCCCCGGGCCCGCCGGGGGGACTGCGAATCCAGCTGCTAAGCGAGTCCTTCCCTCTTTCAGCGAGCCAGGGCGGCTGGGGGAACAACGCCCTCCCCGCTGCGGCTCCAGGGATCAATATGCCATTTCTCGTTGGTTCATTTCCCCCGCTGGGTGAGATCGCAAATTAAAACAATAACAAGATACGGTCGGGGAGGAAAGCAGAAAAAACAAGGGGCTGCGGCGCAGCCACACACCAGGAGGCTGGCTGCGTGGGAAGAGCGGTGCTGACAGATGACTATTAAGAAAACCGCCTGCCAAATTCAAAGTTCACCTCCCACCAGTTCCCCTGGGCGAGCATAGGAAAGACCTGACTTTTGGGGTCTGGGTGCCCAAGGGTGGTGGGGTTCAGAGGAGGAAGTGGGAGGGAGAGAGAGGAGGAAGGAGAAGAGAGAGGAGGTAATAAACTGGTGAAAAGAAGGAAGAGGGAATGAAAAACAAGAGAAAAAGGAAAAGAAGAGAAGGAAATGAAAGAAAGGAGGAGGAAGAAACGAATGAGCAGAATGAAACAGAAAGAGAAAGGGCGGAAATGAAAAAGAAAAGAAAAGGCAACGGGGAAGAAAGAAAAGAGAGAGGAAATAAATGAAAAGCAGGAAGAGGGAATGAGGACAAGCCAGGAGAGCAGGTGAAAAGACGGGAGGGAAGGAAAAGGCAGCAATGAAGACAGGAAGGAAAGAGGGAAAACAAATAAAGAGGGAGAGAGAAAGGGATGAAGAAAAGGAAGAAAGAGGGGAAGGCCTTGTAAAGGCAGCGAACAGGAGAGGGGGAGCGAGAGGAAGGAATGAAAGGGTGGCCTGCGAGGAAGGGCTGCGAAGGCCACCAGAAAGGTGTGTGGGTGAGAGGCGGGCAGGGCGGCTCGCTCTGGTTACAGAAGCCGCCTCACATCCCATTAGCGGCAATGAGAGGTGACAGCTGCGGGTCGATACCAATCGTGGCAAACAGACTCCGAGTAATAAACCCATTTCACACACATCTCTGCGTCCCCCTTCCCCGGCTCCCGCGCCTGACCCCCGCCCCCCCAGCACCACTGCCTCTGCACGGGCTGCGCAGCATGCCTGGCCCCCTTGCCATGTCCCTGCCACCCACAGAGCCTCCAGCCCTCCCTCCGACACCCTTCTCCCCCGCAGCACCCTGGGGCAGTCAGCCTCCGCCCAGCCCTGAAGACACTGGCCTTCATAGTCACTGCCCCTCTTCTGCTACGGCTGCATGGCATCAACTCCAGTCCTTCCCCCAGCACCTCAACCCCATCCCACTGTTCTCGGGTCCTTTTCTCCACCCTCCCTGACCCTCAGAGCCAGCCCCAACATCCCCTCTTTCCCCAACCCCCTACATCAACACTTTCCTCCTTCCCTTCCCCTCTCCAAAATGAGCTGGCCTCTCACCACCCCGAGCGCGACTCCTTCCTTCTCCCCTCTCAGACAGGGCAGACGCGTCAAGAAACCATTATGCCCAGCCCTCTTTCGCCTGGCTGTTGCTCTGCACCCCCAGAGGCTCCAGGCCAGAACCTGTCCTGGGGTTGGACGAGGCTGTTAAAAGCCCTCCGGGCCTGAGGTTTGCACATTGCATTGGGCTGGCGGCACGGCGCACCGCACCTTTCGAGCTCTAAGGATGCTGCTGGAGGCAGAGACGGGCAGCCGTTTTGTTGTCGGGATTGGCACAGGATGTTAAGCAGTGAGGACGGAGGGCCCTGAGGGGCTAGGCCCTGGCCTAAGGCTGGGGAGATGAGTGGTCAGTTCCCTGCTCTGCCACTGAATCTGCGGGTGACCTCGGGCAAATCCCATCCTTCCGTGCCTCAGTTTCCCCACCTGTGAAATGGGGATAATTGCCCTCCCAGCCAGGAGCAGCGTGATGAATACATTTGCACACACTCTGAATGAGCTTTGTGAGGAGCGCTAATGCACTGTACTGCCGGCGTGGTGTAAGATGGCCTTAATATAAATGAGAATCAGGCCTCTGGGGGAGCTGTCTACACTTGTGCCAAGTAAAAGGCGACAGGCTGAGCCGGCATCTTTTTGCACTTGCATGGCACTGGTAGAAATGGCTCCGCTAGAGATGCCGTTCTCTTTTACACAAACGCCACTTCCTGCCGCTCTGGCAGCAGACAGGGGCTGTGAAAGAGGTGTAAACGCCACGGCAGCACGGAGGGGCGCTCAGTGTCAGTGGGAAACAGTCCTGGTTTTAACCAATTCCTGTTCGCTGCTCTGGCAGCAATTTATAACGACCCTCCCTTCAGGGCACCTTCAAGCTATCGAGCAGCATGAAAGGGCTCAACCACACCCACAGTAGCCCAAAAGCTCGAGCTGTGAAAATAAAATAACGGAGCAGCTAGAGCCTGTCCCCCTGGAGCTGGAGAGACCGGTAAATCATCTGGACCTTATCTTAAGGTGTACTGAAGGGTTATGGTATCCTTGGATTTGGGTGGCAGGTGTTTTTAATTACCTTGTATAAGACTGGCTTATGTAAGAGGCTTTGACTGGATGAAAGGGGGGGTTTGGGTACCTGTAAAGTAGGGCTGCCTTAACGTCAGTGTCGTTTTCTTCACTCGGTCCCAGAGCTTGGAGCCTTCTGTCCAAATCCAGAGCGACACCTAAACCTCAAAGGAGGACAGAGCCCTAACCAACGCCACAGGCCCACCTGGCCAGATCTCATCATTCCTCATCTACGTCCCGTCCTAGGGGCGAGGGAGGCAGCGTTTTGGAAAGGCTGCCAGTCGGTCAGGCAGGCTGGAAGGATAGAAAGATGAGCCTGTTGTCGGAAGGATAGATAAAGATGCTCTGTCGATGGAAGGGTAGCAACCAAGTTAGAGCCAACAGGATGCAGGGGCAGAAGCAGCCTCCTGATACAATGGGGGCTCTATACTAAATGGCCACCCAACGCCAGCACCCACCATCCTGGCACCACAGCCCCGTGGGGGGGGGAGGCCCTCCGGGGGGGAAGCTGTCCATTGGACAGTGGTGGCTCCTGTATTGCGGGGCTGGATACAGGGCCCTGGTGCAAGTTCATGCTGGTTAATCTGAATCTGCTTTTGGTTGGTGTAAATGCATGGATGGATGCCAGCTAAAGGCACCCTGGTAGGATGGATAGGTAGATTGGGGAGATGGAACAAGAGATTGAAAACGTGGATGAGGGAGAGGTTACAGAGATACAGACAGACGGATAAAAGATGGCCACTTCCTTGTGGCTTGAGCTCATCAAGGGAAATTTTAAACCACCACTGGGCCTGATTGTCATTGCCACGAAAGCTGTTGTACCTGCTTCCGGCATCGTAAAGGAGCCTTCGAGTAGGTGCAGCTGTAGTTTTGCACTGCCAGAGCCGTGGGCATTGTGTCACTGAACACAGACATCCACTGACGGAGGTCCGTTAAGCTTGGTCTCCGGCTAGCGTTTGTGCGGGTATAACTACGTTGGTGAGGGGTGTCATTTTTAACTGAAATATTTACCTTGGTACAACCCAGTGTGGACAACGTTATCCTGCTATAAAGGCACCAACACCCTGCGAGGTGTATCTGAGGCAAAGTGATTTGCCCACGATCATCTTTGGTGAAGCAGGGACCCATCTGCCCCAGACTGGCCGTCTCCTGCACCATCCCACCTCACTACAGCTGTAGCCATGGTTGGAACCCCAGAGCCACCCTCTCACCCCAAGAGCCAGGCAGGACTTTTCTATCACAGGGCAGCTTTCTTTCTAGCTCCCTCTCCAGTGCCTGTCTTCCCCTGCATGGGGGCGATGGGGGGCCAGTGTGTTTGCGCAGGCTAATGAAAGGCGGGTAAAGTTTCCGCTCTCCGGGGAGATCTCTAAATTAATAGCAGGGATGCTGGCTCTTCTCCCTCGCCGGCAGGATCGATCTGCGGTTAGCAGCAGGCGAGCACCAGACCAGCTTTCGCTCTTTTCACACTCTCAAGCCTGACGGCCTGCCTGCATCTCTCCCCAGCCCCTTTAAACAAGACATGTGGAGAAACCAGGGGGTTCTTTGCTGGCTCACACGCTCATGGGTCAGCCAGCCCCATTTCCAGCAGGCAGACAATTCACAGGCCTTGACCTCACCCTCTGCCCACCCCACTGTGTGCGTGGGGAGGGAGGGTGGCTAGATGGCCAAGGTTCTGCCTGATTTCGTCCTGCAACTGGGCAGCTGTAGAGGCAATTGAAAAGTGCCAGCCCCACTGGCTGTCCAGAGAAGCAAGGGCAATTCAAAGTGCTTGTCTGAGGAAGGATGACTCAGTGGTTGGGGCAATAATTCAAATGATGGGACACATGGGTTGAATGCCCTGTTCCCCCCACACTTCCTGGGGGAGCCAAATTCAGTTCCCCACCGGGATGATAGCCCTGTCCTGCCTCACATGGGAGATGCGATGATAAACGTGTCAGAGCTCAGGTGTGCTTGGAGACTATACTAATGGGGGACAGATAAGGACCTTGTATAGATTGATAACCACCCCGGCCAAGCAGTACCAGGGGGATTAGAGGGAGGTCCAGTCAAAAGCTTTCCATCCCAGCCTTTTTCCTCAGGAAAAGCGCTCTTGAGATGGAGCAAGTTTCCATGGGAACAGTCTATTTCCGATGACATTTTTTCGGTTCTGTAGGGAACACCGTCACTATCCCCAACATTTTTTCAGTTTCCTGCCAAACAACATGGTTTTCAACTGCCCCCCAAACTCCCAAGCAAACAAGCATTTTTTGGTTCTCAGCAAAAGCTAAAAAAAATCCAAAGAAAAAATATCAGGGAGAAAAAAAACAAAACATTTCACTACATTTTCATGGGTCCAGAGGGCTAGGTGGGGGAATCCCAATCAACTCTCACTGTCAGGTCCCAACCTGCTTCCCCATCCCCGTGAGATACAGGAGGAGAGATGATCCCTTGACTCATTATTCAGAGGCCCTGCAGCCGTCTTATATGTTTGGAGACAATTCCCCCAGCTCTGCAGACCAAGTCTACAAGGAGAGCAAAGCTCCACCCAATGATATTGCAAAAGTTAATCCAATAAATTCTTCACTGAACATGACCTGCTCTGACCCAACCCCCTTGTGTCTGCAAAACTCCAGCTGCCCAAAGATCCCCCAGATAATTAACAGCTCAAAAGAGACTGTATGAACACTAGGAAACACAATGCTGGATTACTATCATCTGCCTCGCAGAGGCACGTAGCAGCCCCAGTAATGGACCAGGACCCCATGGTGGTAGGTGCTGTCCAAAGAGAAAATAAAGTGATGGCCCATGTCCCAAAGCGCTTGCAATACAAGTATCAGATCAGTGCTCCACCCAGCCCAGTGCCCTGTCTGTGATCATGGCCAGCACCAGCTATGCCAAGGGAAGGCACAAAAAACCCTGCTATAGTCTTACAGTTGAAAGTCTCCACACACCATCATGAGTCCCTTGTGCTGTTCCACTTTTAACGTCAGATTAATGAGGCACCCTGGGAAAGACAATTCCCCAGTAAACATGAATGCTGTTGGCAGCAACAACCCTTAGATGGTATAGCGTAAAGAAGTTAGTAGAAGGGAGGCAGCATAATCCGTTTCACTTCAGAGAGAAACCATCCGGGCCACAGCTGCTCACTCAGCGCTGAGTGACAAGACTACCATGCCGGGGTACCAGCAGACATTATACGTACCATACTGCACCATTTCTCATCTCCCTGGGCAATGTTCCTTAGGGGGAACTGTCAGCTCACTGCATTTTGCAGCTGGGTTTTTATTAACAACTCCCCAGTACATGCCTCCCCTGTTTAACTCCACCTGCTGGACTAGCAAATGTTATGCTCGTGGCATACAAGCAGAAGCTAAAGTATTTTGGGTTTGTCTCTTTCAGGAAGGCTGCAGCGTAACACAGCTGGTCCTTCGGCACATAGTTCACCTCACCTTGCTCCGAGCGGGCTCCTTGTAGACTGACTGCTGGTAGACCCACATCACCTGATTCCCTAGAGAGCCCCACAGCTCGCAGGCAGGCGGCATTTAAAAGTGATCGCTTACAATTTTAATGCAGCTTTCAATGCCCCACGGTAATCTGCCTACACAGTAGGTCACTTTCCTCCAGTGGATTATGGGTTATACTGCAAGCAGGGGATCAGCAAGTGCGTGTTCAGACTGGTCACACCCCTGATCTGTAACAATGGCCTATGAAGTTTCTCCTGTAAAAGCAAAAGGCAGTTTTGGCTCACAGTCCTTTACCTGTGCAGCCACAGCCAGCTATGAGTCACCTTTCTGGAGCTCCCAGAAAGTTACCCTCAGAGCAGCACAAATGTAGATTCTCACTGCTCACCTTATCTTTTAACCAAGTAGGCTATTACTCATTTATATGACGCTAACACCTAGAGGCTGCAATCAGGGATGGGGCCCCGTTGTGCAGAACTTTGTCTGTAATTGCCAGGCATGCCAGGAGCTGAAATCTTGACGGATCAGGCCCCTCAAACATTTGGATCCTTTAGTCAGGCCAAGGACCTGTACTTTTTTCATGCATCTAAAGTTTTCCTTAGAGTTAGAAAGGGCTCTAGGTGCACGAAAGATGCACGATCGGGCCACAAATTTCCAACCTTTTTCCCTATTTGCTGCCCACAAATCCACCCCCTTGCTTACGTACTTGCTGCACAACAGCTTCTTGATTTTGCGGGAAGACTTACAATGAACAATCCAGCTGCTGTGGCCAACAAAAACATTTGCGTGAATGACACAGGGCTGCCTGCTCCTTTCTGAACAATGGGAGAGAACAGGGTTGTCTTGGCCACATTACAGCTTGGATCTTGAGGTGGAAGTAATTTGCAGGCTAAGGAACATCTGGGAGCTCTTCTGTTTGAGGAAGGTGCAAAGGTCTTGGTCTGAGCTCAATGGATCTGCTCTGTTGCCCACTGAAGCAAAGGGAAAGACTCCCATTAACTTCAAAGGGCTTTGGGTCAGATCTTGAAAGAAGGCAAGATGCAAACCCATTCCAATTCCTCCTGCCGGAATATACAGTCAACACGTCTGGTCCTCAACTGCGGCAGAATGTTGTTGCCCTCACTTAAAGGCAATTGGCTCCAGGAAACAGAGTTGTGCTTTTTTTAAAGTCTGTTTATGCTGCTTGTTCATAAAGTGCAGCGAGGTTTTTGATAAAGTGAAATAAAATAGAGGGGTTTTAATCTGAGAAATTCAGGGCTCGTCTTCTCAACTTTCCTGAAAGACTCCGAATGACTGGCAAAATAGGTCATCTTTGCTAAGTCACTGCACCTATGGACCAGTAGCTACACCAATATGAATCCCTGTTAAGTTCACAGAGAAGTTAGAGAACAACCTATATTCTCTTGCTGGGAGGTTGCAACATAGCATGGCTTTATTTCTTTGAATTCAGAATGGCCACATGTAAGAACCCAAAAACAGAGAGGGAAAAAACAGGCTGCTCCCAAAGGCAAACAGGCACAACTCACCTCACCTGCTCTAGGCTGGTTGTCTGCAGACTGACTTCGATGGCGTGTTTCCCGCAAGCATGGCCAGGGAACGGCCTCCCACACACGCGCACACAAAGTGATAGCTTGCAATTCCAAACTGTCCTTAAAACACTGCAATTGCCAGCGTAGAGACACTGCTCTAGGGTAAGGCTCTGGTAAGTCGCATCAAGGCCAGCCTCATTTAACTCCACCGCAGCACTAGTGTAACTACATCAATATAAGCAATTTATCTGGAGCCAATTTCCCTAATCTAAACAAGCCCATGCTAAGATCAGGCCATCACAGCCACTCAAGTAGCATGAGGAGTGAATGAGAGGCAAAAAATATTTTATCCTGACGTTCTAGAAACTCTGGGCCCTGTTCTCCATCACCTTGCGTCCTTTGCAGTCCTTTACTCGAGTGCAATGTGGGTATATGCAATGTCACCCTGCTTTGACTGTACCACGTGCAAGGAAATAAAGAATCACACCCTATGTGGTGGGGGTGGGTTTTTTTTTTTTTGTTAGCACCTCTAGAAATCAGAAGCTTGACAAATATAGTCAGCAGGAAAGCTCTCGCCAAGTTCAACCCAGCTCTCTAGTCCTCTGAGGAGCCCTCAGGAAGGCCAAGGAGGTGAGATTTGATATTCCTGTTATTTCTAACAGGAAAACAAAAATCTTCCAGGTCCAGGCCTGGGATTCAGGACGCCTGGGTTCTTTGCTTGGCTCTGCTGTATGTCCTTGGGCCAGCCACTTCGCCTCTCTGTGCCTCAGTTCCCTATCTATAAAATGAAGATAACCACCTTTCTTTTGTCTACTTAGAGTCAGCATTCTGTGGGGCGGACGACGTCTCTCACTCTCTCTGTGCAGCACCCAGCGCAATGTGGCCTTGAATTCCACAGAGGTTCTGTATAGGCCCTAGGAGCTGCGCTAGTGGGTCCAATTGTAGGATGGAGGCCCTGATTAGTACAATTCTGTTTAAATCATTTCAGCCTTCCCTTTGAAGGGCCAGACAGGATTTCCAAGGACTTACTCCAGATTCACACCAGAGAGATTAGACTCCGAGAGAGTAGCACAGCTGCAGAAGGATGCCCAGAGATCACCACGATACCTTTATTTCCAAGGCACTGTCAGGCTGGAATGCTCATGAGCTCTCCCACTGGGGGACACGAGACCAGCAACGCATACGGGCCCCACGGGAAACTCTCAGTGTGTTTTGGGAGGGTTTGGCTCCGCGTGCCGTATGTCATCTTTCGGCTAGATGACATGAATGCTGGCTAAAGGCTATCGAAGCTTCTTTCTCTCCTCCCCCCAGCTCTTTCTTTAATCTGCGTCCAGGATGTCTACGACAGATGAGAGTTAAAAAACAGAGCGAAGCGCGCTGTGGGGAGGGGAGAGGGAGAAGGTAATGCAGTGTCCAAATGAGAACTGAGATAAAGCAATTACCTGATCAATACGGGTGAAATTGAGTAATCTAACAGATCAATAACACCATCCTCTCTCCCCCACGCCCTCCCTTGCCAAGCGGAGGGTGCTAACTGCTTTCGTGCTGCTTTGCAATAATAACCCAGCTTTGGCAGAGCGAGACAGAGGAGGAGAAATGAGGCAGGCAGGCAGAAGGGGTGTTATTTAGTGAACCCAAATCACTACCCATAATATGGATGAAAAGAAACTTCCCCTGGTTTCTGTATGATTACCCCAATTTTGCAAGGGGGCCATCTAAGGTCCAGAGGCCGGTGTGGAACCTAGATGTCTTCTCTCTCTGCCCTGTGATCTCACCACTAGATCACACCGCTCCAGAATCAGGAATCCCAATTCCCAGTCTCCCCGACTCCCTCCCAGTGCAGGAAATAAAACCCAGGGATCCAGATTCCCAGACCCCTGTTCTCACCACTAGACCATCCTCCCTGACCCACAAACAGAATCCAGTGATGAAGTCAATGGGGCTAGGATTTCTGCCCAGATCCCCTGCAGCCACTTCCAGACAACTCTCCCCTCTTAGAGCTGAGACAAGAACCCAGGAGCCCTTTTTCTTGGTCTTCCACCCCCCGTTCCAACCTCTCCACCTCTCTGCATATCCCCACCCAGTCAACTTTTAGAGCAAAGAGGGTGCATCTTTCTCCTAACCCCCTGGAGCTACTGCTTGAGTAAGCAAGCTACGTAAAGCACTCAGCGTGAATTCCTGGCTCTTGGAGGTGCTAATATTTGGAGAGGAGCGGTGAGCACCTGGCTGGAAAAATCTCCCTTGGTTTAAAAATCCTCAGCTGAGTTCAGTGAATGGAAAAAGCCTCTTATATCAGATTTGTGGTCACCCGTGAGACTGGCTGGGAGAAGCGGCTGGAAAAGGCCACTCATCCACCCCAGCCTCTCCTCCCCACCCAAACACAGGAAATGTTTTTAGAAAACAGTTTGGGGTTTAAACATTTCACAGGTTTTTGAATTAAAAAAAAGGTTTTCCTTGAAAATGTGGGAAATTGTGTCCGAAGTGGAAGCGTTCTCTCATTTACACTCAAAACGCAATGATGAAGGAAAAACGTCAGCCAGCTCTAACTGTCAGCTAGACCTGTGAGGGAGCAGGTTGAGCCCAAGTCACTGGTGCTGCACTCCAGGAACGAGGGGGAAGTTAACAAACTGGAGGGCCTAATTCCAGGGGTTCTAAGCATCCCATGCTCAGCCAATGGCCTCCACCTTTTACGTCACTGCACTGATTGCTAAAGCATCAGTCACCATAAGAGACGTCTCCCTCACTCGTCTTCATGCCCAGAGAAAACTCCTGGAGAGGACACAATTCTCCACCTTCCCCCAGACTTTTCTTTTGGAAAGAATTTCACAGAACATTTTGAAAAAGAGAAATTGGACAATAGGACCGCCCTGCCTCACTGGGTGGGGGTGTGAGGATAGACACTGAAGATTGTGTGGTGCCCCTCCACTGTGGTAACAGAAGCCATGGAAGTACTTTAGGCCCTAGATGTAAAGCCGAGTTAGGTTTAAAGTACAAACACAGAGCTAGATTCAGATTGTCCAGGGCAGTTTGGATCCAGTTTAGCTCCCTTTGCAAAACCAGTTTAAGAGAAATGGGAGGAAATCGGAGTTGTTAGGAATCAACTTGACCCCACAAATTTTAAGCAGAACATCCCATTTCACAGCGTTCACGAGCATCACTCACGCTGTTGATCTAATTTCACACAAGCGCAAAACGCAAACTTACTGGGTTCTCCCTACACTTGGCTCCAATCGCCATCTAGGGTTAGTCTACACTAGAAAATTGACCAGTCCAGTTATATCGGTATAATTATTCCGCTATAACTCTGCTGGCCAATTTCCCCATGTACACAATCTCTTACATTAATGCTCTTTTCAGCAGCACGCTGTCAGTGGACAAGAGCCTTGAAGTAGGTTTGAATCAGTTACACTCACATTAAGGCACCTTTATACCTCTAGAGCGGTCTTAGTTTAAAAAAACAACCAGGCCCTTTGCCTCATAGCCAGGCCATTGCAATCTTGTGTCTATTTTATTGCCTTTCGGTCTTAAAGAACAGGGATTCCTACACAATACAATGCTATTATTTGAAACATTTTAAAGTGTTTCAAATATGCATTTTGTTTATATTTGACAGGACAGCAACTGTTATTAGGGTTACAAAAACTAACTGATTAGTATAAACATTTGAGGATTAGCCAGAAAACAGAATTAACGTATAATTATTAATTGTGCATTTAAGAAACTGAATATAAACCTTCGCCAAACCATGCACAGGCAACTGAAGGGTAGGCTAACTGACTGTGCAAATACAAAAAGCCTGCTGCAAGATGCTTTGTGGATACTTTAGGTTTAAACTGGATTTATTTGAGTTTAAAGTCTATTAGAAACTTCTTTAAGCTAAATCAAAATAAGCCTTCAAATGACAGACAATAGATGGAACAGAAAGTGAGTTAGAGCTTATGGAGATCTTAACCCTACAGGTGATTAAATCCCAGCTCTGTTGTGAACTCGGTCTGCACCACCCATTCCTTTTTACTTGGCTGCATCGCATCTCCTGGGGAAAGCCTGTACCGACATCCAACATTCACACTAGCAATACCAGCCAGTCTTTCCACGGAGGATGGAAAGGCTTCTGTTGTTAACCATCCTTCATCAGATTCCCAGTGTTGTTGGGTTGAGGCCCATTTCACCAGGCGAACCTCCCATCCCTCCCATCACTGAGCAATTAAGACCTTCTGTAACCAAAGATAGTTTTCCATGGATTCCTGTTGCCGGGATCATCAATCACTAAGGGCACAGTCCTAGGCTTAAAAGACGTTTCATCCTTTTCTCTACCAGCCTTGCAGTGATCAAGCTTTACTGCAGCACAGCTCATTGCATTAATGGCAGGAAATCTCACCATGCAAGATCTCAGATAGTTAAATGAAACAGTTAAGAATTGTCTTCAGAGCCCACAGTGCAGTTACAGGAATGAGAGAAAAATGCTTGACCATATTACTCCCACCTCCATGATACAGCTAGTTACGGCCAGGCATAGTCAAGAGGGATACCCCACATCTTCCCTTATATGGGCTGCACGCCTAGCTCTTCAGTAGGTCTAACAGATGCTGATCTAGCCCAGCTCTATGCTGGTTAGTGGTATTCACAGGGCGGGGTTAAAACTGCAAACAAAAATATATCCTGTATACAGGAAGGTTTGGACAAAGTTGCTAGAGATGGGCACAAGAGCACAACGCACTGAACCCCAAGGATAATGGACATGATGGGACAACTGCACTCAAGATGAATTCCTGCGATGCAGCCAACTGCCTTCGGTGCCTCTCTCTGAGAGGAAGGAGTCGGTTAAAAGAGGACTGCGTGACAGGATCAATTCCAAAGTCAGAGTTCAAGTAGATAAATAATGCCAAAACTCAACTCACCACACACGTTCCGAGGAGCTCCACCTGTAATGTTTGGGCAGTAGCCAGTCACTGGAAATTCAGGTTTGAGATTAGACTTTGCTCGCCAGCTAGGAGAGACGGGGGATCCAAAACACGCCACTGAGCTCCAGATCTCTGGGGTTGGTGGAAATAGATCATGGGCAAACCCTTCTTGGGAGCGCCTCCTGCTGGAGGACACACGGAGCAGCATCAGTATCGACAGGCAGAACACACTGCGCATCTCCACGGAAACATGCGAGGAATAAGATTTACCTGGAAAAAACATACAGCGTGCTAGCATCAGCAGTGAGGACCAGGACACAGTTTAGGGCAAACCAGAGGAACCACAAGAAGCAGTGTGAAGCAGCTGGATGAGAAAGCTGCAATATGTACCAAGGAAAGAAAAGTCGTGAGCAGAGGCATATTCGAGGACTGAAGGCAGCAATGACAGCTACTGACAGTGCACTGTGGAGAAGGGAAAGCCGATCTCCATTAGCAGGAGGGCTAAGAAGGGAGAGAGAGTTAGAGAAATGCACGAGACAAGATTCTGAAAGCCAACTGCATTTAAGGCAGCCTGTAAAAATGGTCCTTGGCTGAGCGTCAGGACACCTGGGTATTAATCCTGGCTCTGTGGCACAACCACAGCCAAGCCACTTCGCCCTTTGTGCCTCAGTTTCACCATCCCGAAAACGCAGAGAATCATACTAAGCGCCCTTTGGAAGAGAGCTTTTCTGCTGCAGATCTCATAGTGCTATATAACAGCTAGGCAGCCGTGTGTAGAGTTTGGTTTGTGGTTAAAGCAATCAACATGGAAGATCTGGATTCAGTTTTCAGTTCTGTTGGAGCCTTTTTGCAAGACCATGCATGGTTGAATCACAATCGGTTTGTTTCCCACCTATAAAATGGGGATAATTCTTCCTCATGTCTCACCACAGGTGTTGTTAGCATCCCTGCATTAGCGTCTGTGAGGCATGAAGAGACACCACTAATGGGCACCATGCAGACAGAAAATCTAACAAATCACAAATAAACTAAAAAGCCATGTTGACTTATTTAAAAGGTTTATTTAACTTTTTAATTTGAGGTAAAATACTTTTTTTTCCTTTCAACTTCCATAACAAAATACAGAGCTATCAGATACCCCTTGAAAAAAATATGTATATTATACATATATTTCTATAACATTACATCATATATATATAATATATATATATATGCAAACTTTTTTGAAGACTTTATAGAAAGTGGAACGGCTAAAGGCACTGCACAATGGAGTATTTAAAGACTACTTTACAGTTTTATGTACATATACACACACTTAATTCTGCTTTCAGTGGACAGATAGCTCAAGCTAACAGAGTCAGATGTGTATGCATCTATACTAATCCCTGCTGAATCAATTCTAATAAAGTCAAAGAACATGCCTCACAAAAAGTGAATTTTTTAAAAAACCTTTCTATCAGTAAATACTTTTTCTCCTTAAAAACACTCTAAAATTTAACAGTTTTTTTTTTAAACAATCTGATTAAAAATATTTCAAACCAAAGAAATCCATTTTTTAAAAACTCACCAGGATCCATAAGAGGGGAAAAAAAAGTTACTTTAAAAAAAACAAAAACATAATTATAGAATAAATAAAAAAATAAGACAACCAAGCAATGGATTTAACCTGTCTTGTAGGTGAAGATAGTGACAGCTCGTCACTAGGATTTTAATGCTTCTAAAGGAGGGCATTCCTTTCTCTTTGTCCATACAGGACTGTAGAGAGGTTAAATCCCCTACATGGAGCAGGGTGGGCTAGGATAGCCTTGCAAAATCCAACCCGTTGCTCCCTGGGGGGGGTGAGGAATAACTTTCATTATTGAGCAGACTAAGCCCCAGGGTGTGACAATTTTGCAACGCTTTGAGGGGAGATGCTAACGTTTCCAACCCCCTGCTTTACACTGACCATTCTTTCCCCAAAACATCAGATTCCAGCTGGTTGTCTCATTAAAGTTCCTTTCCTACAGATTTTCTATGGCTAAACAAAGCGAAAATGGTTTAAACATTAACATGCTCTTGATTAGTTAATACAGGTGGACGCTGAGATTTCAACCATTTAAACTTTAAAAGTTTAAATATTTGGCACACTGGAATATATAGATCTATATATATTTTATTTATTTATAAGCTTCCTCCTTTAAGCTGCTGCTAGGCAATGTGAAGACTGGTCAGGAGGAACACCTTTGCCAAAAGGTGACTTCCCAAGCCAGCTGGGGAAGAGGGAAATGCTGCAAAAGGGCTTTGCTGCCCCTTTCTCCAAAGCTGAATACATCACCCCAACTCCGATGTACCCAGCGTTCACTGGTCCATTGTCCTGAGAACCTGAGTCCTTTATCCCTGAACGTGAAGATCCCAGTTTGCAGTGCAACGGCAATCGACCCTCCCCCCACCCCCAACCCAAACAGATTACAAACCTTTAAAGCCAAATGATGTTTAAAGGTGGTTTTAACTTTCACTTTTGAAAAGAAGTGCGAAACGGGTGATTTTATCCCCCCCCTCTCCTCCAAATGGGAGCAGCATCCATGGATTCTGGCACTTGGGTACGACGGGGCTGAAGATATGCGTCACTGATTCGAAAGGCCTCATGTTTCTATTCCTGAGTTCATACTGACATCTGCTGGCCCTCTCTTTGGGAAAGGGATGTTCCGAAAGCCGGGAATGCCTTTCCCTTTCCCTGTGCTCAGCTCCAAATTTGGAGGTAAACCTAGGTGCTAAAAGGCCACCCTGTGGGGTAATGGTTACAACCAAGAACTGGGGGCTAGGAGGTCTGTGGGTTCTAAACCACAGCTGAGCCATGCAGCCTGGAGAGATCGCTTAGCTGGGTGTGAAGCGGGAACTGCACAAAGGCACAGATGCTGCAACTAAGTGAAGCTATCCCAGTAGAGAGATCACAACCTCTTCCCCACTCCCTGATTTACAAACACTTCTGCGATTGCCTCTCAGGCAGTAGTTACCGAACAGAGCGTTTCTTCTAAGACTGCTCCTTGTTCTATGTATGCTCTTTGCTTAGGCAGGGCCTTACTGCCAGGTTTTCAATTTACTGGCCCCAAGATGAGCAGGCAAACTGTCCTCTTAATCATGTAAACCAGGTTTATATTCATCTACAAGCATATGCAATACTCTGCTCGCACACACTCCCACTGCCCGCCACGACAGTTGCTACGCTCTCTATTTAAGTAGCTTGCCTGCTCAAAAGCTATATTCCTAGACTTGCAAGAACAAACAACAATACTGTAGATACGACTTTATCCCTGCAGAGATCAATTGTTCAAGTTCCTTTCAAGGAATTATTAGAAATTAGTCCCAATGCAACAGGCAAGAATCACATTCCTCAGTGTAATCTTAAGCCTCGGCCAATTATTCTAAGAAGAAACACAGCTGTCCAGGGAAACAGCAGGTTTATCACAAATAATGTGGCAAGATTTACAAAGCAAGATCTGGGTAACCGCCACCATCCCTCACCAATCTGCTGCCATTCTCTACAGAACCAGCTTGCCCTTTAAAATTCACTTCTGAACTTCTCTTGCACCCACCGAAACACTGTCTTCAATGCCGCCCTGACCCATTCCTGTACCTTCACGCAACCCTTTATATCCGCACCCATCGCAGTCAGTCTAAACAACGGTTTCCTCCCAGTCCTATCAAAAATTAGACGGACCCCAGTATCAAATGGAGACCCAGCCTTGGTCAAGATGATCCAAACTTCTTCTGTTGACAGCCCCTGATCACATAAAGTGTATCTATGTAGTTAAGGCATGACTCAAAGTGATAGGGGAACCAAACAATAAAGGGAGTAGATTTAACAAAGCTCTCGTCATTCCTATTCCATGACCTCACCACAATCAAATTAGAGAGTTAATCTTCCCATCACTTCCCCACCCCTCCCATATTATTAGACAGGAAAAAAAAACGAGGGTACATTTTAATGCATTCTATTAAAGGCGTTCGGTTATTTTTCCCACCCCACTCCCTTCCCTGAAAGATTTTACAATGCTCATGGCTTTTTCAATATTTCAAGAAGGCTGAAATAAGGACCACTGTGTCTTCAAGTCCTAATAAGAGATGTTTGTCAGAAATACAGCTTGACTCAAAAACCACTGACGGCTGAGTTTTCAGCAGCTTCCCCCTACTGATGCCAAGCTGGGGTTTTTTGTGTGTCTTTCTGCAATCTCTGTTTCAATTTAAAAACAGTGCAATATTCCCATCCACCAAACCCACTGAAAAGAACCTCAGCTCGTGATGCTGACAAAGTCGTATCTCAGATCGAACTGTCAGGAAATCTTTTTCCACCGCCGCACCCGACTCCATAAAAAGGAACTATATTCAGATTCCTGCTTCTATAAATACTAGAGAATATAAAGTAGGTTATGTCTGGAGTTCATCAACCTCGCTGGAGAGTGTGGCTTGGTGTTCCTGGAGTTTGTGCAAGGTCTCGACCTCACGCACCGAAGAGGTTAGCTCCTCCCCGTCCTAACCAGGACAAGCTGAGTCTCATCTGCGATTCAACAAATTAAAATGAAAAACACAAAAGCCTAGTCTCTAGAATTATCAAACCATTCTAGTCCCCTTCCCCACCCTCCCCCCGCTCTGCAACCTTGCTACATAAATACACGGATTCTGGTACAAAGGACTGTAGCGCTTTCCAGTTCGTTCCTAGGTGTCTGATGCAGCCGTGGCTGTCACTGCCTTGGGTCCTGGGCTGAGGTGCGGGGCACTCAGCATGCCATTCCAGTGGAGCTTCCCGTTCTGGTGCTCCTCCGGGGCTTCTGCTTGCCGGTCACCATTCCAACGACGTTTGAGACGCAGTTTTGGTGGCATCAGGGCATCTTCTCTTTTTTCCTGAGCCGTGGTGTCTCCCACTGGCTCTCTGGATGGCTTCTCTCCACCACCTTCCCCTTGCCCATGGGATTCTTCAGTGGGGAAATTTACTCGGGTAGGTGCTGGTGGTGCTGAGGGCCAAGACGGGGCAGCTGGTCTGGCAAACACAGCCCCTCCCTCTCCTTCCAGGCTGGTGTTTGGCATCACCGTGCCTGGCCCTTCCTCCTTCTCACTTCTGTCCTTCCCTTTGGCTGGTGGCTCTTCTCTTTCAGGCTCCTTCTCCACAATGGGCTCAACTTTAACCCTGGGTGAAGCAGGAGCTAGCTGGGGGGCAGTCGACTCTTCAGTGCTTTCCAGTCTCTCTCTGTTCTTGCGCCCCACAGGTGGAGGCTGTAGCTTGATAGGGAACTGGGGCTGCTCTTCGGGATGCCTCTGGCACTGTAGTGGTGGGACCATGAGCCCCGGATAGCGGGGGAAAGTCCGCGGGCTCAGGTGGTAGTTGAAGACCGAGCAGGCTTGTGAATGCAGGTAGTGTTTCATTTCCTCGGGGTTGAAAGAGAAGCAGCTGTTACCTGTGAAGGGGCTGAGACCTGGCGAGGGGCTGTAGGAGAAGAGGGTTGGAGTCAGGGACAACGCAGGCGAGATTGGGACATTTAAAACCCCTCCGCGTCCTGGAAGAGGGGACACGGCAAAAGGACTGTGAGGATCCGGATAGATCCCAGGCCTCGTGAAGAGAGGAAGCATGACCTCTGGCTTGCACTTCTGATTATTGATGCTCCCAGTGCCCACTGCATTCCGAGAAGCCATGAGATCCACACTACGTCGCCAATCTGCGGAGACATCATCCAACTCTGGCATGTCAGGCTTCCTGTCACCACTGTCGTTCAAAGGCTCCTGGCTGGATGGCACCAGGGATCCACCGGAGAACCGGCTGGGCTGGGCATCCTCGGTAGGAGAGTGGCTGTCCAAGGGTGGGAAATGGAAGCGGGATGAAGCGGTGGGGACGGGCGGAGCGCTCTGTGGGACCACACCTGGTGCAAAGGAGAGAATGAGAAAGGAGTGTCATGAACCCACATGATCAGGGAGGAAAGTTTCTTGTGTAAGAGCTTCATGGTTTGGGCTGCACCTTAAGATGGTTAGAAACATCACACGAAAATACCACACGCTCAGCGATGTAATAGATAACCAGCTGGGAGCAGCCTTACTCTCCACTCCCCCTACGAATACCTCAATCTCCTCTGCCCAAATCAAAACTCTTGCCACCACTGGACAGGAATCGTCTCCTTTGGCACCTCCAGGAGCCTTCCTGTCTCTCTCAGCTTGAAAGAGACATGGTGGGTGAGGCAGTATCTTTTATTGGACCAACTACTGTGTCGATGAGAGACAAGTTTTCAAGCTTACACAGAGCACTTCTTTAGGATTCTCAGCACTGTCAACTAATCATTGATTTTCAGATCCAGACATGTTTCCCTGACCCTTGTGTCTCTCTCAAGGTCTCCTCCTCCCTCCTGTTTCACTAAGAGGAGGCAGTGTGCATGACAGATGTTATGCAACACAGTTTTATTGAAGCCATTACACACTTCGCTGATAAAGCTCAAATTCTCACGATGGAACTTCAAAGCCCACCAGTTGGTGCTTTTCTAGAATGCAAGAGTTTTTATCTCAGTTATTTTCCCCTGTAATATTGCTACTCATATAGGATCCTTTTGCCCAACATTTCAGACATCTCCCATCTGAAGGCTTGAAAAGACCCTTGTGCTTAAGATTTACTATTGCTAACAGAAGCCTGATTAATGCAGTCTTGTACCTGCTCTCACCTGAGACACAAACAAATAGAGCCAACCTCCTCTACCCCATAAAGAGCACACAACACAGAGAGAGGGGAAATCTGATTCCAGTGCCCCAAACAGGTTTGATATCCCAACCCCACTCCCAGCCAGGAGGAAAGAAAACAGGTTGTTATTAGACAGATGCATTCCTATTCTCCAAACGATTTTTTTTTAAATGCATGCCCCAGGGACAGGAGGGAGTGGCAGCAAACAGGGAAAAGGAGCAGTAGTGAGCAATGTTGCAGTGGAACTGCCCGGACTTGTTGCTATAGTAATTATAGATCTGCAGTGCAGCTTCACACAACATTTTATATCCCTCACGCTTTGGTTCAGCGCTCCTAGAAAATACATTTCTCCCCTACATGTAACACTTCTCTACTTCACTGGAGATTTCTATTCCTCCATTCCCCTCTACCCCTAGGGTGGATATTGTCTTAAAGAACAGGCTCTTTGAAGCCACGGTTCTGGTCCTGCATGGTTACAGCCACCCAGTGCGATTTGAGAGTCCAGTGATGAGTCAGGAGCACAGTGGTTGCACTACCAGGGTCTATCCAGGTATTTATAATGTGCCCCCAGTCACCACAATATCTAAACATGAAGTACAACAGTAAAGATAATGAACACCTTTCTCACAGACTATCATCCACCGCTTTGAACAGCACCATTCTTCGGTATCATTGCTCGGTCCCCACACACTATACCCCTCTCCTTTCTGTCAGGCTGGTCCTCAGCCATTCATAAGGCCTTCTTGATGAGGTGAGCCCTGCACGGTGCTCTGAATATGGCTAGATGAGGGTCCCTTCTGATCCAGCTTATTACAGTTTTGAGTTCTGCAGTCCAGGACCCAAACATAATGGGTCCCAGAAGCATACTACTGACCACATTCAGCATGATCCACCCTCATGAGTGTGGCAGCTGGTTAGATACGCACCCGCCAATATTAGGGCTTGTTCTTTCCTGAGGATGTGTGCTCCCTACGATTCCAGAGTTAACTCCTCAATCAAACAAGGCCAGTCATGAGATCTTAGACTCCACCATACAACCCACCATAGTGGATGTCGGGATGGATGGACCCTCTTACAGCGTAATGGCAGCATTCGCCCAAACACTGGTGTGGAACTTACGCTCAGGAATTATAGACTCCGCAGCAAGACTCAATGTCCTGAACATCCTAATGGACAACACTGATTGCTTCCTGCCTAAGCACCTTGTGGCGATCCTGTAAACCATTGTGGATGTGGGTCACCACAAGAATTCAGGACCCCTGGTGGCTCAGAAGCCAGTCAAAACCCACCACTGGAAGCTGCTCTGATCTGCAACTTGTCTGTGAATTCCCCTGAAAGCCAGAGCAATTTAGCCAAGAATTGTTCTGTTTGACATAAAAGGGGCAGGAACACAGCAATCACGAGCTGCTGTCAGCGTAAGAGCTGGTTTAACTGCTCTTCAGGAGAGCAGCGAGCTCTTTATTGCTATCATTAGGCTGTGAACATTTTGATAACATTTACATGCAACCAGTCCCAGAGACCCCTGGCCATCTTAACAGGAAAGGCCACATTTATATGGCACCATAAACATACAGGGTGCTTTACAAGCTCATAAGACAAGGTCTCCGCAATAGAACTGAAGCTCTGTCATTAAAAGGACAACACTCAAATAAAATTGCGAGCAAAGCAACCCCCAAGATCCAATAAAGACAACCACATACACAAGCTTAAATAGAAGCCAAAATGCCTGGAGCTTGCCTTAAAAGCTGCCACGGGAGGGCTTGTGGCAAGCCGAGGGGAAGAGCACTACAGTTAAAGTATCATCTTAGGACTGACATTCCCACCATATTAGCACTGATTGCCCAGACTGGCGTCTACCAAGCAAACTGTGGAATGAATCCGAGCAGATCGCTGGGTGTGATTTTAGCTCCCCCCCCCCACACTACAGGCATGTCACAGCATCAGCTCAGCATTCCATTTGCTGCCAGTCAACGCACATTGACTAGGATTTGACAGGAACCCCGTTTTTAGCTTACCATTGGGCCGTATGTTAATAAATGGATAGTTGGGCATCACCAGCTTGTTGAAGTTGAACTTGTAGGTAAACCTTTTGCCTTTTGTCTTGTGAAGAATCCTCTTGTTATAATAATATCTGTAAAAAAAATGTAAAAAAACTATCAAAAGGTCTGCCAATCAGATGTAAAATAGCTTATTTCTATAGCTTAAGCCACTCTAAGGACTGCCTTCTTTCTACTATGTCCAAGTTTCAACGCTCTGAAAAGAAATAAAACCACTCAGCGTACAAGGATAAAATTAAGCACATGAAAACTGAGGCTGTTGTCAGGAAAAATTTCCAAATAACTGCTAGATCTTCTATAGCTCTGTTCAGTCACGGATCTCAAAGCCCTTTATGAAGGTCAGTATCACTATCCTCATTTTATAGATGAGGAAATAGACAAAGTGACTTGCCCAAGGTCACCCAGCAGGCAGAGCTGAGAATAAAACCATAGATCCCACTGGAGTGCTTTCTCCACTAGCCTTCCCAAGTGGTGAGACCAGTCGGTGACACTGCCTCCCAATGCAGAGGTTCCTATACTGTGGTCCTCAAAGGACTTGCTGGCAGCCCACAGCATGGTGGCTGGCCACACGGTACTGACGTTATTTCCAACTGCTAAATTCCATTAAAGATAGTGCAGTATGTTACTTTTCTTCTGCTACTATTCTATTTGAGCAGCAGTTGTCACAGGGACGTTAAAGGATCGAGAAGGGGAAGGAGCGTGTCCACAGGACAGTCTGTATTAAAGGAAAGCTCACATTCTGAAAGAGCATGGGAGCACCACTCAAGGGATGTAGTGGAACTGCCGCCCAAAGCGTCAATGCATTGTTAGAAGCCAAGGAGGTGATGCCCTGAAAGGTCCTTTCCATCTCTAGCGTCTTGGATACTATAGGAGACAACGTGGCCCAGAGTATGGGGCACTGCATGGCTGTTCAGAAGACCTGGATTCTATTCCAAGCTCTACTACTCAATTGCCTAGTTCGGACAAGTCACTGCCACTCTGTGGTCTGATTTACCCATTATTATATCTGGAAGAGTAATGCACATCCTCCTTTGTAAAATGCTTTGATCAGTGCGACAGATGAAGAGGACTACAAATACGCAGTGCTGTTATTCAGCTACCCCAGCTTCATCCATGTGCACAGTCTTTACTGAGCCAAAAGAAATCTGAGTGCTGAAAGTCCGGGAGGAAATTAGAACTTGATTGAAATCAGCCTGAGGGAAGCAGGTCCCACCCACCATCAGCCCCAAAGGGAGCCAGACCTGCTGGGATCAAGGTTAATCTTGGTCATTGGGCTCGCAGTTTCGTCTACACTATGAGCTTGTGATATGATTCCCAGCTTGTGTAGACATGTGCTAACTCACACCAAGCTAGCACACTAAAAACAGTAGAGTGGCCATGGTAGCACAGGCAGCGGCGAGCAACTGTGTGCACTAAACAAGCCAAATTCATACCTATGGGATTCAAGTGGGTTTGCATTCAGAACTGCTGCCCAGGCTACCACGACTACTCTACTATTTTTAGCATGCCAGCTCAACGAGAGCTAGTGCATGGCTATGCACACTGGGAATCATACCCCTTGTCATAGCGTAGACATAACCAGTAGAGCAAAATACTATACACCATTCACTCCACACCCCTTTTCATTTAAAATCTGGGCTGTCAGCACCTCGTGTGTGCACAGATAAGAAATCAAGCAGCAGGAGTACAGGGAGGAGGTGGGAAGACAAAGGTTTCCTACTTGATATAGCTACTAGTGCCAGCACTGCTGATTAAGCTCCCTTCAGTGAAGTCCTGAACGTGATCGAGGAACCAAGGCACGGCCAGGCTGGATCAGGCAGGTGGAGTTTTTTCCACTCCCATACATCAATTGCAGCATTGGTGTTATTCAATTTATTGTTTCCTTCCTGTTCTATTATGTGTCTGTTGTGTTTGCTGCCTTGTTTATCTTTGCCTGCCCTGCCCAGGAGGGATCAGAGGGCACACGACAGTGAGGTCCGTATTATTAGCAAGGGTGGTAACACCACAACTACTCAGAATGGAACCCATGGTCATTTTTATAATGACTGCTACGCCGCCCCAGCTAACTGGACTGCACCCATTTAGAGCTGACTCCCCCTTCAAACTACATAGCAGAGATTGGAAAGCTCTTGAAAGGGGTAAATAAAACTGGTTTGCGCTCTGGTAAAGTTTATGCGGGGGAAAGATTTAAAGAACTAAGATTTAGCTTGGCAAGGAGAAAAGGTAATGGAGAACTTTACTGATAGATTCAAAATTATGACGTGCATAATGAAAACTGATCATCCCCTTGACACCCTGTCCACCACCATTAAACAAAGTGACACTAGTGGCCATGTACTACCCTCTGTCTGTTGCAAACTCCTATGATGTCAGCAGTTCTTAGCAGGTTAGAGTTGAACTTTAATGTAGCACAGCTGACTTATGGAATTTACTGCTGTAGGAGGTGCAGACAAATACTGAGGTGGTGGGCAATTTTTCACTATTTGTATTACTGCAGCACATAGGGTTCCAACTCACAGACCGGGACCCTAATGTGCTATGACACGTTTGTAGATACAACTGTCAGGATAACGATAAGCAAAATACAATCATTGTAAAACCATGGATTGAGAGATCAAAAAGGAACCTTTCTCCCATCTCTTCACCCCTAATTCTATACAGGTGGGAACTGGTCTTAAACAAGGGAGTTGTTTTCTTCGAAATTTTATCATTAATGGTGGAATAATGCCAGTGGTTTTCCCCCCCAACACCTCAAGCAGACATCAGAGCCGGAGGAAGAGAAGAGAGACAGGAAAGCTCCCCAGAAGTAAATAATCCTGATTGCAATGAACTTCAAGTTGTAAATGAAAATGTATGTCACTACACATGTTGATTGGTTATACAGCAAATCTGCTGTCGTCACAGCCCTCTGGCAACGATTTCCTCCCAGTATCTATCTAACCTTTTCCACGTATGACTATCAACCAACCATGAATTCAAATTCAAAGGCAAAAATTCTCCAGAGTTTGGGGGCAATTGAACGAGGGGTTCAGCTCAATTTCTACAATCAACTTTGTACATGAATCAGTCACATCTTCCATCCATCCTTCCCCAGCAAGGCCACTCTGAATAATTCACCCTAGTGAACAACTCTTTTCAAGCATCCTTCCATTTACCTGAGGGCCCGGCTCAGCTTGTCGTAGTTCATTTGCGGTTTGCATTTCCTCCTGCCCCACAGACGCGCCACTTCATCAGGGTCCTTGATGACGAACTCCCCATACTCGCCCTGCTGCCAGGCAATGACATGGCGGAACTCCTCCTTCTGCAGCAGCTCCAGGATGAAGTGCCAGAGCTGGATCTGACGGGAGCCAGGGCTCGACTCAGTTTTGTAGGCCCACTCCGGAAAGTGATACCCTTGAAGAGAACCCAAAGCAATAGAGGGAAAGAATTAAAAGCCATTAAAACAAAAGAACAGATAGCGAATTGGGGCTAGGAGCAGAACTCAGCAACCGTAAAGTCTTCGAGGCAGGGGCTGCCTTTCACTGTGTTTGGACAGTGTCTAGCAGAGGCTGTGATTTTGGTTACAGTCTCTAGATACCATTGTAGCATAAATAATAGGACTAGAACCCAGAAGTCCTGACTACCAGCTCCCTTGCTGTAACAATGCAATTACTGCCTCCCTAGGGAGGATAATATGAAATATCAAAATTGTGAACCAAACAGAAGCCGGACCTAAAAATTAAAAAGCTATTAGAAGAACTAGAAAGAATGGAAAGGGACCATTATACTTCAGAAATCTTGGTTATATTTTTTAACTTGGGTGTCCAAAATCAGGCACCTAAATCCATATTTAGGCATCTAAATGAAAAGGTCTGATTTTTAGAGGTGTTGACCACTCACAACTTTTACCAAATCCAGTTAGCTGTCCAGCCTTTAAGAGACTCTTAGTCTACACTCCCTTCAGCCATGCTGACACGTGCTCATGAATGATTGCCAAGTTTAGCTGTGCCGGAACAGTTTTCCAGCATAACTGTTGTTAGTAAGGTTTCCTACATCATTGTGAACAGGGTGTCTTGGGTTTTTTTTTTTCCCTTTTTTTCTTTGGATAACTGTGCTGGCCAAACGAGGTCATGGAGGGATGGATATCTGTGTTACTACCACATCAGATAGTAATTGGGTATGAACACACTTATAAGCCGTAGTGGGGCATGAACCAAGGTCAGAGATCACAAACCATGCATGCAAAACATATATAGGAAAATGTATTCAAGTCTTAATCCAGAAACTGCTCTAGGTGACTAAATCCCAAACTCACAGGAAATCAGACCTCACCTATAATGTAATTACAGAGCGATTTCACATTAATGTTGATGGCCTGATTCCCAGCCACACATAGCTCTGGCAAAGGGGCCTTTACAATGTCAGAATCATGTGAAGGGATCTTAGCATAAATGAAAATCAGGCTTTTGAGGGCTCTCACTGTGCAGAGTCTCACGTTATATACATTTCCTTACCTCCTGCTCCTTCTGGCTTATCCACAATACTGCAGCCTGCTTTCATTTTCTCCCTCCTGCTGACTGTGAAGTAAAAGGAAATAAGCAACAACTATATCAATAAGCAATTATCACACACAGGACTTTGAATCTTGTTCCTTACTGTATAATGCTCCTTTAGACAAACTAGCTACCCCCAACTGATAATACCCCAACGCCAAGAGACGGTACTCAGGATTTCATTGCTACGAGCAGCCATAATTACTAGTACCCGACTTTAAACCATAACTTGTAAACACAGCATTTAATATCTGCTTGCCTCCTGACCTGCCATTAAAGTGTAAATGAAACACTACAGCAAGACGGGACCATGAGACAGACAAAACAAGGCAAACAGTTTGTCTTCTGTTACTAGACAGGCCTGAGTGCCAAAATACACAAGCTGCTGAGCTCACCCAGATGTACCAGCAAGAGGGAAAAAATATCCAAACATCTGAGTTCCACTCAAGAATGCACATCTGATTTTGATTTCTTTAGGTCGATTAACCCTGTGTTAAGAACTACCCGCATGTGCTATGCCTGATCACACAGAGTGAAGCCAAGATATAGCCATTTCATGTTCCCAATAACATTCTGAGGCACACAAAGCAAACTCACAAGATCTTACTATCCATGGCATTATTCAAGCAGAGACGTTAAAAAGCACTGAAGCTGTCCAGTAGCACTGGGAAGGGAGGGTGAGGCATTGTGTGTCTGTGCAAGTTGGAAAATGAATGGTGGCCATAAGTGGCCCAAGATCTGGCTACACAATCGCTCATGAACAGTGTCCACCACCAAGACTCTGGAAAACTAAATCCAGTTTAAACCTTGTTTCAGCTGGGAAATGGGTCTGTCAGCAGGTGCTTATGATCAGCCCTTCTTAGGGATGATGGAACATTTATTTAAAGATTTATACTTCCTCAATGAAGTTTCCTGTTAAGGTCTACGTTTTGAAACAGTAAAGCTAAGGAAAGTAGGGGAGTAGAGGGAGGTGAGGAGAATACAGTGTGGCCTTCTAAAAAAGGAAGGCTCAAAAGATTTTTTTCCCCACAATAGGTTTTTTTTAAATATGTTTTTAAACATTGTCCCCTATTGTCTAAAGTTCCAGCAGGGTAAATAATTATTGGAATTGATAAGGTTACAGAATTCACCAGCATTGAATTTATGAGCATAACCCTGTCTGCTGGGGGTTAATTTGGGCACAACAGCATGTAAGGGGGAGGTATCCCATATCCCAATAACTGAACAACAATGTTAAACTTTTATGGCACCTTCCTTTGAGGAACTAAAAATTCGAAGTATGTTTCCTTCTTCCCCCTCCTCCCCCCCAAATACAAGTTACAAGGAGTCAGCCATTAATGAGTAAAAAACAAGAGCTCCATCGAACCAGGATTAGAGCAGGCAATTTCTCCCAACAGAGCAGGAGCTGATAAAGGCCAATAAATGGATTAACCAGCCCAGCAGTAACAATACCCCCGAAACCCCAGCACCCGTCTCCTAACGCTCACCACACCCACCTCCCCAGGCAAGCTCCTTTGACGGCGCACCCCTTCCTTCTCCTCCACACCCTAGGAATTTCCAGCACCTCTCTCCTTAGCGGCTCACCAACCCCCCGCCGTGCTGACCCTCCCCAAAACACCCCATCGTCTCCCCCAGGGAGCTTGCACTGCAGCCCCCGGACAGGCCCCCCACGCCATCCCCGCTCAGTGACACGAACGCCACAGCACAGACCCGCCCAGCCCCCCGCCCTCTATGTCCACAGAGACCACCCCGCCTTCCTTATACAGCCCCCACAAACCCAGAAACCCTCTCGTTAAACCTCAGCCCCCCTCAGACAGACCCCCCCTCCCCCCGCCCGGCCCCCCTCAGA